>VZTA01007516.1:407878-483584 GCA_013398855.1 Mohoua ochrocephala | reverse complement strand
AGCGGGGCGGCTGCAGGGGGCTGCGGGGCGCCGCCGGGGCAGGAGGTGCCGGTGAGGAGGGCGCGGAGCTGCCCGCCCCCGGAGCAGCCCGCTCCTCGCCCGCGCCTCTGCGGCCGGCCGGGTTTGTGCCTTCCTTTGTTTTATTTAGGCTGTCTGTAAAAACTTGTTATCACCGCCACTCAAAAGAACACCCCCTCCCTTCCTCCCATCCCCAGTCGAGACCTCTGGAGTCTCAGACGCTGCCCGCATTGGCCCTTGCTTTGAGTCTCCCTGTTCCTGCCGAGTATTAAACCTGTCTCCAGCTGCGTATCACCCCCTCTCTCCAGCCTGCTTACCCCGCTGCCCTCCCGAGTCCCCCACTCCAACCTTTCTGTCTATTTTGATTTTATTTCCTCCCTCCGCCTCTCCTTGGTTTCTAAGGGACTCCCCTCCAACCTGTCTGTAGGTATGTTTGTGTAACCAGACACTGAGAGTAGCTGTCTGCCGAGGAATTAACTCGGCAACCCCCAAAGCTTAGTTTGCATTCAATAGAGGTGTTTGTTTTTCAGGTTTAAATCTCCAGACGGGTTGAAGAAGTCGCCCAAAAGGAACCACTTGGCAAATTTTGTTTCCTCCCTTGAAATCCCACTGGACGTGGAGCAGGTGGGGGATCGGGAGGGGAGAATTTTGGGGGTGGAAGGGGGTGGTGGGATGGAGAGCGATCAGGGGCTGAGTGGTGTGGGAAAGAGGGGGGGAAAGCGCTTTAAAGTTGGGAGAGTGGAGCTGCACTTTCCCCCTTCCCCTCCTCAGCGGAGGATAGCTCAAGGCTCTTGCTCTCGTTCGTTAAAAATAAATACTACAGAAGTTGGCAAATTTTGTAGTTTTAGAGAAGTGGATTCTCTCCAGGATTAACGTAAAAAATGTTGATGTTTGAGGAACTGCTCTTGCTCAACCCGTAAATAAAGTGGAGATGTTGACAGTTTGTCTAGCCTCTGCTAAATGAGAACAAAAAAATATTTCATTTCTTGAAGGGCATCAATAATCGTGAGGGTGGGAGGGAGAGGAAGGAGTTTAACTATTAACCTTTATCTGGGCTCGTAAATGAGTTGAAACTCATGTTTCTAAAGCTTCTTTTATGCATTTGCTTTCCTGTTTCTCCCCCCTCTTCTTTCCTTCACTGGAGATGGTGAAAGGTAAATTAAAATAATGATGCTTGCATTAATTGGACAAGCAGGCGATTTTATGGCTCACCAGTAAAAAATAAATGCCACGGGAAAGTTGCTGTTTGCAGTGCAAGCGGTGGGAAAGTGGTCTGGAGGGCGTGGGGGGGGACGGCAGAGAAGTGTGGCTGGCTGCTGGTTGTGCTCTTACTTGAGGGGGTTTGGATTTGTGTTTCCAGATCTTCACTTGAAGACGGCGAAGGACAGTTTGTGGAAGGTAAGAGAGCCTCTTCCCCAGCACTTTTATCCTGCCCACGTGTACTGTGAGTACCTGGGTGTTTGCTCAGGCCCGCAGAGCCAGCACACTCGTGCTGGGAAGTGATAAATAGGAGACTGTCGAGTTGTTGCTGGACACGGTGTGCATATTTTTTAGCAAAGAGATCGGCTGCTTTTACACACCGAGATGCTTGTTAAGCTAATGAATTCCTCCCTTTCAAAAACGAGATAGTCTTTCTTTTTTAAATCACGATATAGCTTAGGAAAACAGAAGATGAAGAGTACAAAGAAAAAGTTTCTGTTCTCTACAGTGGAAGTAATATGCCTGACTTAACATGTAGGCTGTTTCCAGCAAAGATGTTAGTATTTATTTTGGTATGAATTGGGGGGAAAAATTATCCTTGTATCTTCTTAATTGCATCTTTTCCAAATGTGGTGTGGTTATTTTGTGGCACAGTTCTTGCCAGAAGTGAAATAAAGTTACTCTTACTAGTTTTGAAGATAAGCTATGTCCAGTCACCAGAGGTTTTCTCCTTCCTACAGGCTTAATGAAGTGAAAGCAGGAGATCCCGTGGAGGAGGCAAGGGTGGGAGAGATATGGGATCATAAAATTTGTCAGAGCAAGTGATTGAGCGGGGTGTCTTTGTTAGTTTGTCAGCATCGCAGCTACAAGTAAAATATGTAAAATGCAAATTCAAGTAATTTTAAATGAAAATTGAAAAAATGCTTTCCCCCTTTTTCTATTTTTCTTAGTAAGAACAGAGTCTTTCACTTGTTTGTCATTGTTTTGTCATTCTCCTGCCTAGGAATCAAAAATACAAAGACTGAGTAATGCTGCTTATTCTCATGAATTATTGTAGAAATCTGTACAGCGTACTCAGTTTGGAGGGAGTTCCTCGGCTCCCCCCTTAAATGAGTCCTTGCCAGCAACAAGTGTGTTGATATACGGATCTGAAGGACTCGGGCACGATGCCAGCTCAAGCAATTTAAATGACATGGTTAATAGTGTCTCTACTGTCCTTATCACACAGTAGTTGTCTTTAATAAACTCGGTGACTTCCAAGTGATAATCACAGATGACAAATTACATGGAGTCCCTAGCTCTCATGTTCAGGTGAACTCTCTTTTGCACAGACTGGTAAATATGCTAGTTCCAGATGGAGTATAAGAATTTGCAAAATATACCTCTCTCCTCTAAATATGTGATTTCTTTCAGACAAATAAGAGCCAAATAGATTATCTGAAAGTATTTCTAAGCCTGAAGTGTTCTCATGGATTGTACTGCTAGCAGTGTAATTTTTAAAATGTTTTTTCTGTAGTAATAAATCTATGTGGGGCACTGCATCCTTCAAATGAATCTTTATCAAACAGTTCAAAAGAGGAAACAATTTTACATAAATTAGGCAAGCCAGTATAACAAATATAACAAATTAAAACACTCTGTAACTCTTGTAAAGCATTTAGGATGGAAGTGAAAAAGATCATTCCATCAATTTCAATGTGAAATAAGTAACCTTTAAAGAGCAGCAAATACAATTTCAGAAATACGCACACTGGTAAGCAGCTGTTTCACAACGGGAATTTGAAAGTTCTTTGAGCACCTCTGGTAATCATACCAACTTTTCCCCTTGTCAAATTAAAAGATTACAGCATAATATGTAACTACAGAAGAAGAGGCAGAGTAGTACAATTGACAGTTTAACTGCAAATTGCATGTATGATTGCTTAGTTTATGACTTTTTTTTTTTTTTAAAGGTTTGATCCTAAAAATATCATTGCCAGATCTCATCTTCCCGATTTTCAAACCTGCTAGATGTTGCCAAAAGCTGTAGAAATGCTTATGTTCTCAGCAGCTGTTAAGAGTTTGCTAAAGCACCTAATAATAACGTGTTTTAAATCCCGTGACTGTGATGGAAATACAGTGCTGTGTGTTTAACTGATAAGTTTAGAAATGCTGTTCTTAATGGCCAAGATTGTGTTTTTGAAAATGAGTACATGAATGCGAATTCTCATCACAGATTTTGTTTCTTGTGGCTTTGTTTGCAAAATTCATTCCTTTGAGACTAGTGAAAGCTAACAAGATACTACCTATGTCTTAAAAGTAACAATAGATAAATAACAATACTTTCCTAAAAGCCTGAAGAAGTCTAACAGATTTTTTTTTACCTTGTGTCTTCTATCATATCACAGTCACACCAAAAGTTATTAAAGTGTTAGCTTTTGTCAAAGTGAATGACCCAACCTGAGGCAGTAATGAAACGTTACCTGTGGCCCGGAGAATGGGGCAAAGAAGGGAATGCGCCTTTATGTATAAATTCACTGTATAACAAATATGTTAATTTTGGTCACTCCTTGGCGGTATGGATCTGCCCTATTCATTAAAACGAAATACCTGTTGGCTCCAAGTAATATTTGGAAAGATACTGTGCCTTCCCATCATCAAGTATTCCTAGAAACGCTTTTAATTGAGTTGATAGGTCACTCCTCCTCTTTTGGATGCTCTGAAATTATGATAGTGGCTTTCCAATACCCAGGATGTGAAGTTAAAAGTGATCTTCATTGTTAAGCATTATAACTTTCTTTTTTTTCCCCTGCAGCCCTCCTCAAACCTGATAGCTATTTCAGTTCCACAGTTGGCCCCATGTTCCACTTTTCTTTTTACTTTGAAGGCTGGGCAGAAGTCTTGTCAGGGTCTGCAGTTGTACTACTCTCTGTAGGGCTGGGTGCCCACGCTTGAAACCATATGGGTGTTACTTCCCCAGAATTGTTACCACCATTCCCAATTCCATTTTTTTATTAAACCCAATGCTGAAGATTGCTTGGTTTATACCGTATCACGGTAGAAACCACACGCTAAACATGGTGTACCTGAAAAATTACAAGCCTCAAAGGGTTGGGTTTTTATGGATGGGGTTTTTGGGGTTTTTTTTATTGCTGTCGTTGGTTGGTTTGGGTTTGTTTGAGGGTTTTTTTGTGAAAATTAGGCACATTAAATGCACAGAAAGAGTGTTCAGGTTCAGAAAGCTGTATGAACATAGTGCATCTGAAACATTTCTCTATAAAATATCTTTGTCTTTTATCCTCTCGTTTGCCATGTTCATCACTTAAGATCTGAAATTACCAGCATGCGTAATAAGCACAGTCTCACTACCGTGAGGAATGCCACTGAAGTAATTGGAATAATTTTTGGTAAAGCGGTGCCCTGTGTTTGCAGAATGGACTAGCCCTTGTCTTTTAAGCTCTGCAGGGAAGGGAATTGTCTTCAAAGTATTTTCTGTAAAGTGCCTGGCATGTCCGTATGTGCCAAAAAATGATAAATAATAACAAACAGTAGTTGACAATTTATGCAGACTTCTTTTTTTTTTAATTATCATTATGATTTTGGAATTCGCCTATAGGGTGCTTTCTAGCAAAAAGAAAAATGCCAGAGTGGCTTCCAGCTGGGGCAAGATGTGCTGTGATGGCAAGAGAGGCTTTTAATTGGAATAGAACACACATTTAATCGATAGTATCTTCTTCTGTGAAGCCATCGGGCCAAAACATCAACTGGCGTAAATCAGTGAATCTCCACTGAAGTCTGCAGAGGCACGACTGACTTACGCCAGATGATGTGAGTGTCCTTTTTGGCTTTAACAGTTTTCCTTTAATCTTCCTGCTGCTTAAACTTTTACTATGATCTGCCCACATTCCAGAAGCATGGAAGGACGATGGGATAATGTTTCCTTACTTTCTTCCTCCTTTCAAGCCTTTGGAGGCTTTTCTTTTGCGTGATGGTGTATGCTTCATTAGTTATATAGGCTATAATGTCCCCTTCAAGCCAGTGAAGGTAGCTGCCCTCCTCAAAATCACACTTGTCATCATATTCTGAAAAACTCCAGTCCTGTCTAGCTTGCCAGATGCAAGTGTATTGCAAATAGCATCCTGATCGTGGTATATTTGTAATTAAAGGTTTCTAATACTGTTGTTAGTAGCCATCTTATTTACAATTTGTGTCACGTGAAGAAGTTTTAAAACATTGCCCCCCACATCTATTTCCCAGAATAATTTTGTTTTTTCTGCGAAGGGTCGTAACATGTTTAGTCGCTAAACTGCATCACCCATATGAAATAACTGAAAATGCTGAGTTTGTACGTCTTGTGTGGTGAGATGACTCCAACGATACTTGGACAGTAAAGAGGAGAAATAAATGTTTTTTCTTTTTCTTACAAGCCTCTAATAAATATTTTTGAAAGCAGTGTTAGTAAACTAATTCTTGTTAGACATGGGAAATCTGTTTGGTTAGAGAGTCAGTCATTTTCAAATGTTCAAGCTAAATCTTGTTTTCCATTGAAGTACAATGCCATTTTTATAATATTATAAATATTTTTAACAAAACTTGGTTTGTTAAGTAATGTAGAAAAGTAATCAAGTTTCTGAGATGCCTGCCCAAAAATGATGGTTTTGAAGAAAGATTTGGGACACTTGTGAGTGTGTGTGAGATTTGAAACAACAGAGAAATCATAAATCCTAAAACACAGGGACACAGGCGTGCTCTGAGGAGAATGGTATTAGCTGCCTAAATATACATTTTTTCTCAAACTTCTCACCCCCATGTCCAGTTTTTCCTGATCTTTATAAACTAATAATATCTTCACTGAAAAAGAAAGTAATGAGATGAAAATGTTGTGCCCAGATGCTGTACCGCGGAAGGTCACACAGAAATGTCTCTAGAGCCCGACAGAGAGTGGATTCTGCAAGTGGAAAGGAGCATACTCCATTTCCTTTGAACTGACTGGAAAGTTGCTTTCCTCTTTCCCCTTGCCAGTTCTTCCAGAGCTATAAAGGACCATAGCAACCAAACCTTTCACCAACATTTTATGAAAGCAGCAAATATATGTAATTACAACATTTCAAGTGACTCAATAAAGATACATAGAAAACCAATAATGTATGCAATAATTTTAGTTTTTACAGGCACTCGGATGTCTATTTCCTTTTTGTTTGTAGTTAGAAAAAACTTTGGATGGAAATGGGGCTGGCAAAAGGGCAAGAGTTGATGCCAAAAAGGTAAAGCACGTTTCAGAACTTGGCTTGATTTTATTTTCTACTGGTGATGCTGTCTTTGCAGAAAGTGAAAATATTCCAATGAAAGTCTAAACTGGACTGAAAGGCTGTAAGAGTGAGCCATTTTCAAAAATGTGTCTCTTCAATATACTTCCACCTTGTATAAGAAGGCATGTTTTCAGTCTTGGTTTGGTATCTATTTTATTGTCAGAAACTCTTTGCTGGTCTGAAATTAGTCCTAGTGGGACACCGGCTCCGGCTGAGTTATGACAGTTCGTAGCAGCTGATAGAATCTGATAGAATTCAAACTCAAGAACCTGGTCCTGCTAATGTAACATTGTTAGATTTCATAGGTAGCATGTTACAGTAAGGAAAATGAACTTCTAGATACTTATCCTAGAATTCCTTAAAAATATAAATTTGTAAGATGCTTTCCTATGGGAGGGGAGTCCTGTTATTTCACAGATTTCAGTGGTTTTCTTAAACTTCTGTATGGTAATTACAAACTGCAGCTAGCGATGAAGAATAAAATGCTGTAAAGTTGCACCATAGATTGTTATGTCTAAAGGTGTTTTTAGGGTTGCAAATACTTCACTGGCATTTAATCTATAGCTAAAATAAAATAATTCCTCAGTTCAGGTTTTTGTTACGTACTTTCAAGGGGTTTCTTTTCCCCTACCTTTTTAATAAAATTACAGGAGTATATAAAAGACAAGAGGTGGCTGTTGTGAAGTGATTTAGAGACAGTAAAAAAAGAAAATAATTTTCTAAGTGAAAACCAGTAATGCTAGAAATTATTTGTTTTGTATGAGCTTTGTTCCTAAAGAGCAAAACACCCCCAAAAGTTGGGGGTTTTTTCCCTTCAGAAGTTTTATAAATATTTTAAAACAGTGGAAGAACTTATATATTGTGTATTGCTTTTATCTTGCAGTGAGGATTTTTTTTTAAAGGCTAGATCTCTGAGGATTTTATATACCAACCTAAATGATTCTATAATTCTGTATTAACTACAGACCCCTCCCGGCCACTCGCAAAAACTCTGCGTGGTGCCGACTCGTGTAAGGTTTTTGTTTATAGGTAATTTGAGTAATATCATGGACACGCTACACTGGATAGCAAAACACCGAAAAGTTCGTGCTTCGGGAGCTTAATTCTCCCAGCCTTGCTCTGCAGTCGGTTTTGGGCAAGTTAAGTGTCCAGTTATATGAATCTGCAGTGGGAGGGGAACACATGGGATGGTTCAGGCAGAAAGTTGTTTGTGTGGGAGTGTTTGCAAGATCAGAGCCTTATACTGTAAGTTGGCTCTCATGATTTCAAAATGAAAGCATTTTAACTTATAAGCTTAAAAATAGTTACTCTTGATTTAAATAGACATTGACAGACCCCTGAGGTCTCCTAAGTGCTTTTCTGCTGTGACTTCGTATGCTGAGTTATCTATTTGAGAATGAAATAAACCTATCACAGCGAAATTTTTTAAAAAATAAAATAAATCCGATCAAAGCAATTGTTAGAAATTACGCTATTTGATAAGATCATCTGCTGAAAATAAAGGGGGAAATGAGATCTGACAGAGGTAAAACCAGGTAAATAGCTTTCAGCTCTGCTTTTGTTATTCAAGAAGAAAGAGAAACAATAGGTGCTGTTTAGAGTCAGGAGCTGCCCTTCTAACCTCTGCTGCTCTTAAAATGCCTGAAGGTTATTGCATGGTTCATGGTGGCTTTTATGTTTGCAGCTCAACTTTTAATTTTCTAACAGAAGGAGATGTGGTACCAGCCTGCTGATAAACACTGTAGGGAACAATCAGAGAAAAGAATGGAACAATTCCCTCACACTTTTTTCCTCCGTTCCAGTTACTGAAGTATGCTGTCATATTTTTAACAGAAGAAGAGCACTTCCTCCTATGTTAAGCTGCCAAAGCTGGAGACTGATTTTTAAAAAGTAGGAACATTGTGAGGATGGGATGTGCTTTTGCATTCAATAACCCCAGCCCAAACAGATGATTTGTTGCATGCTCTGAATATCCACAGGGGCTGAATGTATTTCAATAACATTTTTAATTCTTGCTGCACTGGTAAAACAGAGTCGAGTTTGCCTTAAATCCAGCCTTTTCGGCATCAGAACTCCAGCTGCCTGGCCCAGAAGTGTTCCCACTGAGTGAGAGAAGCACCCTTTCTGTGTGAGCTGTGAAGTGGTGCCCAGTGTGAGGAACACAGAGGAGCTTCAGCCAGGGCTCTGGCCCTGTCCTTACGTGTGCTGCTTGAATTTGTTGGCGTGATCACTGCCGGTGTTTGGAATACCGTGCTTGCTGTGGTGCTTTGTACTTGGATACCAGTGCGATCAGAGGAGAGAAGGGGTCAACTTCTGAAGGTATTGTTTTCAAGCACAGCTGAAAGTAATGGAATGTAACAGTTTTAGGAATGTACACCTGTGAGTATATAATAAGAGAGTATCTGTTTGTGTATTTTCACCGCTGACACTCAGATCAAAGGTCCCCTAGGTGGTGGTGGTGTAAGAAAAAGGGAAAGGGGCCACATGTCTCGGCAACTCTGACCTGTCGTCCTGTTTGTTGTTTGCAAGTTTTCACTAGAAAATCAGTCACGAGCCTGTTTCGATGAGGTGACTTACTTTCAGTTACTACACACGAATACGCAGCTCAAAAAAGTGGCAGTGATTAGAAGAAAAAATACTGTTAGCAAGTGCTGCCACGTAAATACCAAAACTAATGTCCAGTCTTGCATTGAACTGCACTGGGATATTGTCACAAGCACTTAAAAAAACCCATTGTGTTCTGGGGCAGAGACCTCTGGATGACCGATGCCAAAAAGGCTGACAAGTAAACTGAGAAACATCCTCAAGCCTTTACAAACACATACCAGCTAAAGCAAAAAGCCAAGGAGGCATCTGTCTCTTGCCCTTCAGCTTGCTTAAAGCTAGAGGAAATCTATCCCAAACGGAGGAGGATCCTCCAGGCCCTGGAAGGTGTTTAATTAATCATCAATTTCATCCTTCTCATTAAATGGCTTTGCTTTTCTCACATGAGCAAATTAAAAAGATGATTACACCTGGGAGAAACAATGACACCTGTTAAATTGTCCTCTGTTGCTGAGCATGGTTTAAAAATAATTAGATTTCATTTTAGATATACAGAATAAGTAGTTACGCTTGGTTTCTTTTTATGCAGGTTATGTGGATGTGTGCTGGTATATATTTGTGTCATAATAATGTGTGCTATTGCTCCTGGCAGTAATTCTCATCTTCTTTAACTGAACTTGCTGAAATCAGAAATACTAGCTTTTTAAAAAATTTATTAAGGTAGAGAGACTTTTGCCATCAATTTTTCACTTGTTTCTGTGACACATCCGACTTAGATGTATAACAAAGGTGTTTTACGTGAGAGTCCTGATGTTATTTATCATGTTGCTTCAGTGCTGGCACTTTGTTAGCAACAGGGAATTTCGAAATAATTTTCCATTGACTCAAGGAAACCAGCAGCCGTACTCTTAGACTTTTGCATGGAAATCTGAATGTGGATATGGCATGAAGGAAACTGCTTATGATTTTGGGTGCATGTTTGGTAAGAAGCAGTAAGCCAGGGGTCATCAAGATCTTAGTTTGTTGTCTGTGCTCAATGTGCAAAAGACCTCTTGCAATCAGTCTTTAACATGTTATGGAAAGTTACTGGTGCTTTGATGATACACATTTTTCTCTTTCCTGGTGGGCTCTGCAGCTCCAGTTTGCTCTGGATGAATTCCTGGGGCACATGGTTTGCTTTCTGGACTCAGGCCTGGGAAATCTGTACCTTACTAGGTGATAAAGAGGATTGTTCGGACAGTTTGATTTAAGATATTATTTCTGAGACAGAGATTGAGATCAAGTCCTTATTTTGCATTACCAGATTTATTCCACAGAAAATCACAAGCTGGGTATAATTTGCGAATGTTTGCTTTAGTTGCAAAGTTTTCACAGTGTGCTCTCCCAGTCGAAGGGTGGGGAAAATATGCAAGAAGGCCTGTGACAGCATTTTACACAACCCTTGGCCACATGGTTTTGTTTTATTTTTGTTTTCTGTTGGCAGGCACTAAAGGGGGTGTTAATTCGCGGCCTGCTAATTTTGCTTAGGAGGTCTATTCAGCCACCAGCACGAAAAAAGGGTTACCAGCCCTGCTGTTGCCTACAGCAGCTGTGGTGCAAGAGTGGCAAGTGCTGCTACGATCACAAGGCTGGGCTATTGTAGTTCACTGGCAGTAAAGCCTTCAGCCCAGCTCCTGCTTTGCTTGCCCACTGCATCTTTGGAAAGCAGCAGTGTGGTTGCTTGTCAGCTGGTGGTTCTGTGTGCTCGCTGTGTCACCCCTCTGGTTCTTTGGGTTGCCAAACTACGTGAAGTAGTGATTTGACTTTAAGGTGGTAGGACCTAGATGCCTTAAAGATTGCTTCCTGAAGCTCCAGCCTGAAGAATGTTTGCCTTTAGATGTAACCCCTTCAATTTTCCCACCATTATATTGACTATGAGCAGGGGTGGTGAGAAGTTTACCCTCTGGACTCTGTCCCAGGCCTTCAGTTTTATCTTTGGTCCATCTTCAGTCATTTGGCTGAAGTGGCATTGTTCCAGAAGGTGTAGGTCCACAACAGCTTAAACTTCCTCTCTCCTTGCAGTTCCTGCCTTCTCCCTCGCTCTAGAGCTGGCTCACAGCTGATGCCATACAAGCCACCACAGAGCCCCCCAACCTGCAGACTAAACCACGGAAAATCCAGAAGCTTTCTGCAGGGTTATCTCCCCGAACTGGCTTTTCACAGCAGCGGACCAGTTCTGCCCCCAGCAGCAAAGATGTGGTGGGAGCAGACAGCCTGGATGAGGGGGAACATGGCACAGCCCCAGCACCAACACAATTTAGCTGCCTTTAAAGCGTGGTGAAAATGCAGCTCTTTCCTAGCACTGAGGTTATTGCCCATATTTCTGAGCAGGAAAGTCTTTTCATTGTTTTATCACGTCTGGACATACGAGAGAGCAAGAAAAAAGCCTGAGATATGGTTAGGCATCACTGTTAGAGAGGCTGGGGGAGGTGTCTTTTCTAAATGTTATTAAAATCCTTGTTGTTGCCAGTGCTGAGAGCTGGTCTGTCCTGTCATGTTGTTGGGGGTTTTTTTTATATTTCAAGATAATATATCGGCACAGCAGACTGGGAAACTGTACCACTTAAACCCAAGGAACAAGGGTGCAGTCTGTCTAGCTCTATGTGTCTCTAGTTCCTGCTTTCTTATAAAAAAACTTAATACCATAGCAGGCATTTTTGGCTGAGGAAAGGGGTCTATTTACAGTATTTACGTAAATATTTTTTTCTGGAGGAAATGCCAGTCACTCTACTTCATACTTTAGGTGATTAGCCAGTGGGAGAAAATGAGTTTGTTGCTGTTTAGCTTGCTAAAGATGATAAAACACATTCAGCTTATGATTTTGCCTTTCAAATGTCAGAATTTGTCTTCCTTTTTTTTTTCCCCTCTAAAACGAGGCTAAAGAACTAAAATAGGAGCTGTCTGAGTCTGAAATTGGTAATGATAAATATTTTATAAAATTTATTTTCATATTTTTGTTATCAGCTGCAATGTTGAATAAATCAAAACACCAAAACCTGAATGTGCTACATGTATAACTTAAAAAAAGAACAAGAAAAGTTTGATTAAAATACCTTGCCCTGACAGTTGCTGAAGTCTTCATCTCTTGATGTATGAAATGTTAAAAGCCAGCAAAGATACCTATTGAGACAGAGAGTTCAAGGAGAGGAAGAAAGAAAAAAGAGCTAAACAAGAGAGAAAAGTGGATTCTGATACAAAAATAAAGGCAGCAACAAGTGTAATGCCTTCTGTCTTCAGAATAATGTTAAAATTAGTGCGGATGCCATGCTTGGAGGGGCTTTGTCATCTTACAGTGATTCATAGGATAAAGTGATTTTTATATCTTTTTTGCTTATATTTAAGTGGGATTTCTCTCAGATAAACAAAGTAACACACACTCAAAGACTCGTTCTGCCTCATTTAAACACCCCACCTTATCAAAACTCCATTTCCCTGAGTGATGGATCTTGGCTCTGGACGGGAGAATGAAGTATTCAATTACCTTATTTTCATGTGCTAATGAAGCAGAATGTGGCTTTAGGGGTTTTCTTTTCAGCAAGGTGGCCTGTTTGGTTATGCACATGCCGCCTTCTTATGTTTCCTTCCGTGTCCCTGCCTACACTCAAGCGGTGCCCTTAATGGGCAACAGGGGCTAATCCTCCTGCCTGACAGCGAGCCTTGGCCTTCTTCAGCCCAGCGGGAGCAGCCCTGGCCTGTAATTAGCGGAGCCATCAAGCCAAGCTGTTTGGCTCGAAAAGATTTCTTTTGGCACCTCTTGCAACAACTTTATATACTGAAAATCCGTGAAGGGTGGTTGTTTTGGGGGTTTTCCCCTCAATTTTTCTCTGCATCGCTGAGCGCTGGTGTGAGCTTGCAATCCCTCAGCCAGCTCTGATAACTCCGCCTGTCCTCAAATGGGAAATGTGCAGCTTTTAAGCATTTGCCATGGTTTGTTCAACCGAGTTTAAAAGCGCAGGTGCGTTTGTGACTGAGAGTCACATAGTAAAGGGTATTTTTTATAGCAATGTGCTGATGATGTAGGAAAGGCATGTATTCAGCTCACACACTTCTCAGCACCAGCACACGCTCCTCAGGCATCCTCAGCTTTACTTCCGTGAGGGATACTGGTTGAATGGGTAGGATCACTCGTACCCTTGATGTTAAGCTTTTACTTAGTGCTTGGATGAAATAGAATATAAGTGTTCAATGCTGTACATAATAGCTCCTTAGCTGCAGCTGCACATCCTTTTAGCACCATATGATGAAAATAAACACATTTGGGGTTTTTTTTCCTAGCAACTGTATGCTAGGAATTACTGTGTCAACTTCACCCCAATGGATGATGGATGAAAATAGCCAGGAGTTACTCACTGCCAGTTATGAAGATGAGGAATTGGAAAAAGGCAACAAAATTTCCCTTATTTCTTCCCCCAAAGAATGAAATAAGAAAGCTTTACAATGTGCATTGAAACATATGCAAGTTTGGAATTTTTGTGTGCATGGAGACTTCTGAAGAAAGCAAAGAATGACTTAAATGGTTGTGGTAGGTGTAAGAATAGTCACCTTCAGTTCTCCTAGTAGGTAAAAGGAGGAAGTGTAAGAGACACTGAGGATTTTGTAAAGGTGCACCATGCTGCTTGGCATTCTGGATTCTCCTGAAGAGGGAAAGAAACGTATGAAAACAAAAACTGGGTATGTTTTTGATATACTCTTTCACAAAGGTACTAAAGTGAACGTAGTGGTTTAACCCTGTCAGGAATTACAGCAGGTGAAAAAGTTGGGTGGTGAAGGATAACTGTCCTCAGCTCTCAAATCCTATTTAAATGGAGCTTTAAAAAAATAATATTCCAAGCAGTGTGTGTTAAAGGCAGAGAGAGATCAAGAAGCAGCCCTGATCATTGAGGGTACCTGGCCAGTAGTTTGAAGTTAGAGATGTTAAGGCTGCTGGGGGAAGACGACTGGAGAAATGTGCAAGAAAATGAGGTAACTTAATAACACACCATGAAGTGTGTTATTAAGTCTGAAGTGCATCACAAGCCAGACTTGGTTAATGCAGTGACATTTCCAGTTCCCTTTCACGGAGGTGAGGCCAATACCATGTTCTGCTGTAGCTGGTCAATATGGCTTTTGTGCAGACATCCCAGCCAATGCTGCTCCCAGGAAATTCACCTCACGTGAAGGAAATTCCTCGCATGCTTCCCCGCCACCAGCCTTCCTCTGCTTGGAGGGGAATTTCCATGCCTCTCTCTTATCTCTTGCCTATCCTATCTCCAAAGTGTGCTGGGGAAAAACAAGGTGTATTTGGAGCTCTGCAGAGCACTGGCTGCCTTTGGCAACCAGAGGAGCATACTGTGGTCTGGCCGAAGTTAGAGCAGCTCTTTCATCCCTTAAATTTGGGGCAACAGCCCTGTGCTCGTCAGCTAGAGCTGTGTAAAGGAGGTTTTCATGACTAATAACTTTGCCAAGACGTGCTGTTGTGGAAAGCAAAGCAATTAACTTGGTTGGTTATGAATTCAGTTTGTTGTTCTGGTTAAGAGATGGAGAGTTTTCAGCCGAAACTATTTTAAGCTTTTAATTTCTTTAATCATTCTCAAAGTGTAGCATCTCAAAGTGTCCATTTCGAAATAAAACATGTATTTTTAAAAATACTCAGACTTTCTTTGGGAACACTTGAGACTTTTTCGTTTCACACTGCTTAACATTATTCATTCATCCCAAAATGTGCAGAAAAACCCCCACCTCCTGCCTTCTTAACTAGTTTTGAGACAATTCTGCTCCTTCCCTCCACTTCCTTTTCCATGTTATTCTCTTGGATCTGAGTAAGCAGAGTGTCTGGTATCTCAATGTGGCTTGAATTTACTGAAGCAAACTTTCCAGAGTTTTGAAAAAAATAAAGGGAAGCAATGTAGCAGAATGTCACTTGAAAAAGTAAACTTAGTGCTGCACTTGGCAAGAGCAGATACTTAACGTGCACTCAGAGCTGGTAGCAAATTAATATTAGTAATAAAGTACGTGTCTGTTTTGCAAAACTGTATTTCTTAGAATCAAAGTAAATTTCTTACTTCTTTGGTTACCCCAGGTTGCAGCTTATTTCCCATGTGTTTCTCAGTTGAGAACATCCCACTAGAGTTATTCTTTTTAGCTCACTTTCTGATTCTCACACCTCAGTACCCTGCTGAACCATTAAAGCTGGAAACAGTGCCTAGGTCTTTGTTTCTATGAGCATGCTTACTAAATTCTTTAGAAATTTGTAAGCCGGTGTGTTTTGGAAAACTCCTCTCAGAAAAACTAGATTTTTTCACTGCTTTCCATTTTAGAATGATGATGATAGGAAAGAGAAAAAAAAAAAAAAACAAACATTTTATGGTGCTAGAGGTAATACCTTCTGCATTACTTTATACTGGGAAATATTTTGAGTTCGTTTTACAGTCTTGCACTGTGATATAGCTTTGTGTATTTATATATACATAATTCCTGGGCGTGAATTTTGTGTGGGAAGCAGTTATCTTATTGAATCTCATCTCACTTAGGAGGGAACTGTGAAAGTTGTATGATCATGCAGCACAACTTTTGTATGTAATAGGTATGTACAGCATAACCACCGAATTTGGAGTACTGAATTGCAGTATTCAGTGCCTAACAGTTTATAAGACAGTTGTGTTATTGCTTCAGAGATTCACAGCCTAGCAGTCCTCCTCCTGTCTGGTTATACTTAGTATAAAATTTATCTCTCCTAAGAAATATAAAGCAAACAGTGCCAAAATCCAAGCAAAACCAGGAAGAATTCATAGTGCAAAAGTAGCAAAAGTCAGCTCAAGAAGAGAAGCCTTCCCAGTGAATCGATTACAAATATAAGATTAGCATTTAGATAATGTTGCTTCTTGCATATCAATAAACTTATGCAGATGTGTGGGGCCATGGTTACACTGTGGTAGTGTCAGCAGACTGTCTTGGGGAAACCGAAAGCACTTGCAGCTAAACCCTTATCACTGCATTAAATTCAACCTGCTAACTGTTGTGCCTAAGTAATCACAGAGCCACGCTTAGGCTGTCGTGTGTTGGATTTCACTTTAGCTTCTGTGTAATCTTAAGGACCCGAGCAAGTAAAGCCATGACTGCAGCCTGCTCTTGAGGTGACCAAAATATGGTAAATGTCAGAAATCCACATCTGAAATAAGAGGTCACACGCTCTTCACCAAGCGCAGGCAAAGAAAAAAGGCTCTTTGATGTGGCTCTAGTGTAGTATCAGCTTTGTCTGTAACAAGACCTTTGCGCTTCGAACTTGATTTGTGTATAAAAGGCTGTACTGTGGGGTGGAAGGGCTGATACAGGCTTATCCTTCCCGTCCTCTCCACCCCCACCCGCCTTCTGCACCTCTCGGGTGATCTCTGTTTTGGCTGGCTTGAGTCTCAGCCAGCTAGTCCTCATCCCAGCCCAATCACCTAAACCCCCCAGATAATCCCATTCCAGTGCATAAACCAGAGCAGCCATAACAGCAGTAAACAATTGCGTAGCAGCTGCTTATTGCAGACATACCCCCACTGGAGAGGCCAATGGACACCAAGTGCTGCTGCCCAGAGAGCAGCACCCCAGGTGGCAATGGGTGCCTTGGTGTCTCCCTCTGGTTCCCAGCACACAAAGCAGTTTCCACACCTACAGAGTTTAATACTTTGCTGAATGTATAGCCCTGCTTAATATTAGCATTGCCCTTCACCCCACTGCTGCTCACACCTGTTTCTGTGCCTGGGGCAAGACCTACAGAAAATGTAAGGATCCCTCTTTCATGCCTTCCTCTTTCACAGTCCTCATTTGCCCTGGCATTTTCTCACTGTAAAGGAGTTTGTTTTGATATGCCTGATCTGACAGCATAAGACCAGACAGTGCCCCTCTTTGAGTCATAATTATTTACAAATTAGACTTCTATCCTTGGGTATGTGAACACGGGAAACCTTCCAATGCTGTATTGTAGGCAATGAATGTGGTAGGAAAATGGTAAAGGATGAAATAACTAAGTGGGGCATCTTACCTGCCTTTCTGCTATATTTTTTTCACACTACCACTGTCTTTAGGTTTTGTAAAAAATGGGTTAGGTATTCTTCTAGGTAAGAAACGTCCTTCCCATCACATTGCTGTAATTAATCTGTTGCATGGATCACTGGTCCTCCTACTTCAGCCATGAAATGGTGTTGGCTGGTTTGAGAAGAAATCCTCAGCTCCTGCATAGGTGCTGCACAGTCAGGGATGTGTATGATGAGGGAGTTCATTTCATTCAGAATTCAGGCTGTCCATGAAGATGGCAGAAGGTGAAATTTTGCAGTTAGTTAAGGACATGCTCAACTTGATTACTGAAAGTTAAAGGGGTCCCACACATTATCACAGCAGAACAGTCACTATTGTGGTGCATGCACCGGCATGTTTTCTCAGTGCAGAGACTTGGGGTGCAGGGACAGAAGGGCTGCCCTGAGAACTTTCCTTCCCTGGCTGCATCAAGAGCCAGAGCAGAGCAAACCAAGGCATAAAGTTTACACTGGAAAAGCACTTTCAAAGCCTGGGCTTCCAGTTAGGTTGTAATGGTGTTTCAGCTGCCAAGTTACCAATGCATGGCACAGGTGAACTGGTGGTAACAGCTGTTTCTGCTGTCCCACTTCCTAGCTCTCCATCCCAGAAAGTGCTGGTATTTCTGACTCTGCCAATCCAGTGCTGGCTGCACTGGTGTATAAAAATGGTTAGTGACTGGCTATGCGATGTGCAGGCTATTAGCATGGCTGTGCTCGAGGAAAATGAATACATTTGGACTAGAGGAAGGAGCCAGAGCACCAAGGTGCCTGTTACGCTTTTGCCATGGGGAAATGAGAGTGAAAAGCGATGGGTGAGGTGTGCCTAGAGTCCCCTCCTCCCATTCTATGGACTCATGGGGCAGAGCTAACATGCCAGGTAGGGTCCTCCACTCCCGGACTGGAATGTTGTCAATTCTTATCAATCTTCTCTTAATTTTCAAAACATATGCAGAGTATTTACCAGGCCATAAAACACACTGAGGAGTTATCATGTGTAATTGTAGCTGCCAGAATGAAAAAAGCTGTCTTTGTGAAGCTGGTGATAGTGTATTTAGAGGGGAGTGAGTTGCTTTGGGTTTTGATGCTGCCTTGTGAAACTCAGTGCAATGCTTGAGCTCCCAGTGTAAAGGAGTGAAAATTCCGCTCTCTCAGCTGAGCATTCAAACAGGGGTGTGTGAGTCAGAACTGGCAACTTGCAGTGTCCGTGTTGCCCAGACTCCATCCCTCTGCGTGGCTGTGAGCAGACAAACACAGGCCTCACCCCTGTCATTTGCTCAGCAAATGGAGAGAGAAGATGCCAGCGGGAAAGGTGACCGGCGTGGTTTTTGCACTGGCATCTGGGCAGCAGGTGTGCTCCCCGTGACTGCCTGCGTGCATTTGGGGCTGTGAGCTGTCACATACTGAAACAGGACGGGCAGAGGGGTTTCGGAAAGCAGTCTCTTGATTTGTGTCCCCCAGACTCCTCCCATCCCCGATGACATCTGTGTTAAGGAAAACAGGACTGTTTGTCAGGTCTCAGGTGATACTTGTCAGCCAAGCGGTTGGGTTTTCACAAATATTCCTCAGCAACATGTAGTGTGTGGTGAGGGAGTGTTTATTGTTTGTTTGTATTTAAATGAGGCCATTAAGGCCATTATTAATTGTAAAGGAGGTATTAAAGCAGGGTCATATCTCCTGGCAAATTAATCTACCTTGTAATCCATTACTTTTAGATATTTGGTTTAGTATCTTTGTGGGGTAAGGCATTAGCTGCATCACATGCTCGTGTTGAAAATCAGTTTGGTCAGTTCTAGATCTGCTGTATAGGCACTTCGGATCACGGTTCACATGAAGGACTGCCTCTCCAGGTATTGTCCCGGGAATTGCTCCTCCATGCATCAGGAATCTGGCTTTTCTCTTAACTAGGTAAGAGGAGCTGATAGAAGTCGCTTATCACGTTAGCCATGAAACAGCCATGACCTTGTTTGTTTTGAGCTAATTTTCGGATGAAGAAAGCACTGACATTTCTTTCCCCTCCTTTTAGATTGATGGGTGGAAGCAGTCCTTGGGATTTGGCTATTTTCAAAACAAAATATTTGACCTGAAAGGTAATATTTATAGCCGACAGCTAATAGAAAACATACTTGCCCTCTCTCTGTGTCTCTTGTGTGTGTGTGTATGCGCACTTTGGGTTCCCTCCTGGGCCTGACCTCTGCCGCACTCAATGCAGCTTCATTGACTTCACCTCCTATTCCCTTCTCCTGATAAATGAACCACCGGGAACAGCGGGGCTCGGTATGCAGGGAAGCAGGGTGCAGGAAGTTCATGGCAGTCCCGTGCCATTCTGATCCTCTGCAAATGTCCCTTCCTGCCGGAGTGATGGATGGCGTGGGGCTTCTGCGTCAGTCACTCCTGAACTCTGAA
The DNA here is from genome assembly GCA_013398855.1 of Mohoua ochrocephala. NCBI lineage: Eukaryota > Metazoa > Chordata > Aves > Passeriformes > Acanthizidae > Mohoua > Mohoua ochrocephala. The sequence goes on along the minus strand of VZTA01007516.1, from coordinate 464,056 downwards.
GGTCACCCGGGACGGCATATTCTCCCTTTGGAAAGAGACCCTGCAGGGATGTTGATTTAGTGACATCTAGCAAGGACTGACCCTGTCAGTCAGTGAAGTAATGTTGGGAGTGGAGAATGGTGTTAGCATTGGGTCACTGGATCTAAAGCAGGAGGAAATGATAGCTGGACTCTGTAAAAGCCCTCCTCTGGGCTGCTGATTGGACCTGGCAGGTGGGAAGGGGCTATTTTGGAAGAGGTATCTGGCCGAAGGAGCAACTGCAGTCACAGCTCTCTTGCAGCAGCAAGTGCTTTGCATTTAAGTGAGGACGTGTCCTCATCTGCTTGCTAACAGGCACTTTCTGGTTTTTTTCCTCAAGGTAAAAATATCAGGAGGGCAGTAGGTCTCTAGAGAGTTTAAAAATGTCCATGTAATTAGAAATCGTGCCTGCAGTTTTTTGGGCTCCTGGTTCCTGTGAAGTTTGGATTTGAACAAATCTAATTTTCTCATGTTTGGACCCCTGTGCGTGTCAATAAATCCGTCATTGTTCGGCGAGGATTTGCTGTGATGAGGTGTGGCTCAGTGGGATTCACGGTGAAGCACAGGACAGGCAGTGAGGTGCCTATGCCACTAAAATGAATAATGAGCAGAAGCAAACCAGTTGCAAAAGCAGCATTTGCAGAGAGGTGGGAAGAACCTGGGCTAAAACAAACACAGTTCTGGTCTCCCTGTTTAGCCTCCACGTGAGATGCAGTGCTGGTGGCCTATTTACCATTGAGGCATTTGTTATAATCTAGCCTGGCCATAGCTGCAGACTTCACCACATATTTGAAAATACATTCTATTTTTTCCAGTCAAAATTGCTGATACACCAAACAGCAGTGACTTCACAGCAGCTGGAGACCCAACACAAAAATCCTGCATTCCACAAACATAGCAAAGTTCCAGATTTTGGTTCAGCCATTGTGAGTTCAGAAATAGATCATACTCTAAGCAAGTTGGAATTTGAGTGAATTTCAGCTGACTATTTATTAAAGCTCTATTTAGACTGGGCTGTGATGAGGCTGGATTGCAGCGCTACAGGCTGCGATCAACACTCAGCAGGAGGTTATTTAGATTAAATACCAACTGTCTTGGAATGGTGGGAAAAGTTTCAGACAAAAGTTTTATTTACTGGGGTTTTGGACGAAGTTGTGGGATTGCAGTAATATTTTAGGAATTCTGCTGGACAAATAGTTTTCCTTCCTGAAGAAATGTTCTTTTTGCATTGCAGTGTTCTTGAATTCGGCTACTCCCTTACGTATCCTCTGATGAATACGGTTCATATCCAATTTGCTCCCTTCCTTTATCTCCTTACTGTGAGAATGTAATCATCCTTTTGCTTTCTTACAGTCTGCATTTTTTTTCTGCCAAGAGAAAAACAAGACGAGGGAGAAGCTTTTTTTTGGGGGGGAGGGGGGAAGGGTGGAGGGGTAAGCATCACAATTTTCTCATTTTTCTTGAGATTTTTCTTTCTTTTCCCACATTACTTTTCCATTTTTCATACTGACCTTCCTTCTCACCTTTCCTTTTCCTGTGTTCTGTCTAAAGGGTGGGCTTGGTCCTCCCTTCTCATCTACTCTTTTATTTTTGAAAGTAAGAATCATGACTGATTGTTTTTTCCCCTCATCATTTATCTACTTGTCCACACCTGTTTCTTTCACTTTGGTTTCCTTCAAGTTTCAGCATGCATTTTCTCTTGTTCTGCCTTTTGCTTTTTGTTTCTCCTCTGTGATTATGCCAGATCCCCTGGTCCCCCCTCTTCTCCCTTCCAAGCTGCCTCCTGCCCAGCCCCAGCAGAGGACTTTGCAGCTTGGCTGAGCAGCCCCTGCTGCTGTTGCAGTGCCAGAGACAGACTCGTGCCTTTCTGTTTCTCCTGGCACAGTGGCATTCGGTTTGAGTGCTAATGTGATTTGCATCGTTTTAGTTTGGGGTCAGCCCTTTCAAAAACTAATGCATGTAGGAAGCACCATAATGACTGTGTTGCAATGTGAGGCTTGAACTGCATAAAAGAGAGTCCACTGACTTACTTTCAGAATGAGTGCACAGTGTATAAAAATCACAGAGAGGAAAAATGATACTCATGCAGTTAATGTCCCTGTAAACAGAATGAGTGATTCTGTAAACAAATGTGGCAAGCAACTCCCTGAAATTAAGAAAAATGCATGTTTCCTGTAACACTGCTTCATGTTTATACAGGGTGTCTTGTCTTTTTTTGGCTCCATAGAGTGAGCAATGCAAAATACTGGAAATTATAGTTAGACTATTAAAGATCTCCAGCCCTTCTCACTTACGCAAGTAAGTGAGATTTCCTGTTTCTCATTGTCACCTGACTGCCATGATGGAGGTATTTGGTACAATTGTTAATTTTATCTAAAAGTTTTTTGTTGGTTTGTTTTTGTTTTTTTCTGAGGCCTTCTCAACTGCCACAAAATTTTCCTGAAATCAGTTTCACTAACTAGTGTATTCCTCTTGCCTCAGTTACTGTTTTTTGTATTGGAGCTTGGAGGCTCCAGGTGGGCTCATGCCTGCCAAAAGGGTCAGTGAAGCTACGCAGTCCTTGTCACACAGCAGTGTCAAATAGGTCACAAAGGGCCTTGGCTGTGCTGGGCTAGAAGCAGCTGCCCTCCAAAAACTACAGTCACAGGTGTGCACTGTACATCAGCAGGGAAGTGACTGGAAGGTGGAGGCCAGGCACCAGCTCGTCGAGAAGAGTCAAATGCTGGGGCAAAACGAACTGACCCCATGGCCCCAAGCCGATGGACTGGAGGGAGACACAAACACCGAAGTATTTTGTCCGTAGAGGTGCAGCCTGAAAGGCTGGTGTGTGAAGCTGCCCTGCACAAGCTGAGGAAGCCCAGGTGACCTCAGCTGCCGGGCGAACCCACGCAGGCGCAGGACAAGGACAAGCCTGGCAGCTGACATGCGCTCACTGCGTCAGGCGAAGAAAATAATGCAGGCTTTGTACAATGGAGGCACTTCACTAATTCAAACAAAATTCAGCAACACAAAAATTATAAACTTTCTTAAAATAAAACTGAAAATAGTGAGAGCCTTTGATCAGAATTTACTCAAGCTCAAACTGAAACTATCTTATTTGATTTTCCAATGTCACAGTGAAACCAAATACTCATTAAATCACTGTAACAGTATTTAACATCTTTTAAGCAGTCTACAGAAGTTTTTGTTTTCAGAAAATAATTTCACCAAAGTTACATTTGTCATCTGAATTTTGGTAAGAAGGTTAATCAAATTGTAGTTTAGTATCTGAACCACAAACACCTTGCAAAGCTCTCTGGTTTCGGGTCTTACATACTAGTTACTCAGTTTCCACCCCACTTAGCACAGAAATAATACTTTAAAGGTTATAGCTTCTAACCAGAAACCATAGGTGAACAATTTCAAGACACACAGCACACTTTATAACAGTGTCTCCTGCAGAGCCCTGTAGTGCTTAGACACAGACTATTTCTTCCTGCACCTGCCTCATACAAGCTTTTGGGGAGGCTCCCATACGTAGACATTTCCATCTTTGCACTCTGACGATGAAGAAACTGAAAATACCCTTTCTATTTAGTTTAGAAATATGTCAACAGACAGTGGGAAATCAGTATTATTAAAAGGGACAAAACATGAGTAGGGATAAAAAACCTTCACAGGTCCTCAGCTTGTGCAGCACTCCAGTATCACAAGTGGTGGAAGTGCAAAAGAGATACCAGTGAGCTTCTCATGAGTTGTTTTCTGCAGGGCAGAGAGACACTGATCCTTAGCTGGTGTGCATGCACTTACCCAGCTTCCTCTTTCTAAGGTGCTTCCTTGCAGAAGCTGTGATCAAAATGGCAAACCTTCTCAGACAGTGCCAGATTACAGTGATTTAGGAATGATGCCTGGTCCCGGCCAAGCAGTAGCCACCACAGGAACGTGTATTGTGGCAGCTCTGGCTTCTAAGCCGTTGAACCCACATTTTCAGGACGTCCCTTCAGAAGTGCAGTTAGTGCATCTCTGTTTGAAAATGTTTAAATACAATTTTAAAGTAGTTTGGGATTTTTGCTCACAGGCTCTGTGCGCACTCCTCCATGTGTCCCATCAAAATTCCCAATGAGGAAGGCTCCTTCAGGATGTGTGCTCTTCTACTGTTGTAACATCTCTGTGTTCCAGAGAATTCAGCATAAAACTATAATTAATGTGGTTTTTAAAGCAGACAAGCAGCATCTCAAAATTCAAGTACACAGCTCAGTTGCTAAAATGATTGCACATCAGCAATGCAAAAAAACCTTATACAATAAATTCATTTGTCTTTTGCTAATCTAAAGAGAAACACGCTTGTTCTTCATATAAACAAGCAACTGTAGTTACCTTCCTATTTTGGATTTCATCAGTATGTCACACGGTTTATTTTCCAAAATCTAATAAAACAGATGGGAAAAATTCTTTGAAACTCATTAAATGAACACTAATATATATAATTTAAAATGTGGTTTCCCTGTTTCTACAAGCTGTTTGCATGCCATGCTGTACTACTGGTCCAGCATCTCCTAGATGAGGAAAAAGTGATGAATTGCAAAGCTGCAGCTTTCCCCAGTGTAGGGGTGACTGCCCAATCAGAGATTTCTAACTGCCCAAAGAGAATTTCTGAGAAAGCATAAGACAGCTATTTATCGTGGAAGCCTGTAAGTCTAAATAATAACTCTTCAAATTGAATGTAGGGGTCCCAAATCACAGCTTAATAGCAATTCCCAGGAGGATATTTTACATCTCAGCTGAAAATAAAATATCAAAGTTTTCTTTTCTGTGAGTTTCTGCAAATAATGTATTCAGGTTGTGTCTGTGTCCTCTCTTACAAATTTGGTCCTATGTTCTGACTCTGAAAAAAAGGCAAAATTGAACTTGGGAAAAGCACAACTTGGCCATGTATTGTGATCATGGATTTTATTTTCAATCATGAAATTTTGAGGCAAGATCATGAATTAATGTAAATTTTTAAGCCATCACCAATTTCACAGCACACACAAAAATCACACAAAGTTGATTGATAGCTTATCAATTGCAACATTATCAGGAAGATGTTATGTGGACCTGAATTTGTTTTGTACACTCACAGTAGCTCTGAACAACAGCCTCCAACATTGAGGTCATAAAAATAAGAAGATAGACATTTCTCTGTCACTGTTAATTTTATACTGAACTGTGATAGATTTATGAAAGAAGCTGTGTGTGAGAATCATTATTTCTAGACAAAGTACTGCAGGAAATACCTGAGAAATTCTGTGGGACAAATTAGGACAAAAGGAAAAAGTATATGTTCAATCTACTGCACATATAAAGCATTATTTTCTTCTCTCTTTTTTTTTCCATCTAGATGAATATGTTGTGTTTAGATGATGGGGAATATAAGTAGGGCTCCAGTACTGCAAACGTTCAGTAGGATTGCCCATGGCAGCAGAGCAAAGTATACTCATTTGTCAGGCAATTTAGAGAGATAGTAGGATTCATAACCGAGTGTTTTGTTTGTTTACTTGCTCATAAATGGTTTGTTTTGGGCTGATTTTAAGTTGGCTGTGTGCAGAGGGCATCAAGCCATGTTCTGAGGCAGTTCTGCTTTGTTACATTTGGAAAAAAAAGGTTTGGATTATGGTCTTCCCTCAAATTATTAGCAGGAACAAATGGTGTTTGATTTATCTTGCTTTTCATTTGCATAATGATCAATGATAGGGCAATGCCTGAATTAGCTTGGAAATCACACAACTGTTTTTATTTGACCTGATTTCTACATTTGGATGAGTTTCCTTTTCCTGCATATAAGAATCCATAAAAACATGTTGAAAATCTCAGGTCTCACCCAGTTATTCACTTTGTTGTGGCTACTGCTATCTTTATGAGTTTGATTCTCAAACACTTATGCACCAATGTTCCACTTGATGGCTTGTTAACACACATTGTACAAATAAAACCCCCTCCCTTCCGTCTGATTTAATGTAATATTCTTCTTGGAGAATCATGGAAATGAGAGACAGAAAAGCAAACTTGTGCAAATTTTTCACTTGTGGAAGATTGTTCGCCAATTCCTGGCTCTCGTTTAATGTTTATTAATTGCCAGTTGCCTGTTAGATAATAGATGGCCTGGCACCACACCTTATTTAGGTAGAAGGCTTTCTGTGCCTCCGAAGCTCAGGCCATTAGTCATGTTATTATCCTCCACAGAACACTGTTTTTCCTATGGAAAGACTGGTAGCTGCACTGTTTATAAGCTGGCTACTAAGAAGGCGTAAAACCCCATACAGTTCTGACTGTTCCTCTACATGGAAAGTACAAAATAATTTAAGAACCGTGTTTCTCTTTTTTACTCAGGCAATGTTCCGAGTAAGATTTCAGCAGAATTGCTTTTGTGATGCAGCAAAAAAACCCCAAACCTGTCCAAGGACTTCACTGTCTGTCCTCATTCTCTGTCTTTCTCTTTTTTTTTACATCTTGCAAACAGACATTGCCATTACCCAAATTAACCTCTTCTGAGTTTTTCTTTTTTCCCCTGGTATTTGGATCAGGCTTCTCTCTGGGTGGGGTGAAAAGTGAACTCTCCTGACATACAGTACAAATTAGGTCTTTTTAAAAACAAAGACTTCTCTTAAGAATAGTTGTATTTTATTTCTGACAAAAGAAGGGAAAACACAAGTGTGCTCAGTAAATCAAGAAGTCAAATGTGTGTAATCTGATGCCAAGTGTAAACATGTATGGACTTTACAAGGCTTGCCGACACTAGATGCTCAGATTTTCTTTCATTTGAAAAAGTGCTTTTGAGTATTCACAGTAGTGCTTGCAAGAGGCAGTCAAAATCGCAAAGTGAATAAGAGCAGGTCTATGCAGCAGCTTTTGTTGAATCAAGACACTTTTAGTTTTTTTATGAACACACTATTTTCTCCTTGGAGTAGCTAAAGTAAATGTGGTAGATCTAGCTAGCTGCATGTGCAGTGGGACTTTTTGGCCTGGCTTTTTGGCAGAAAGTTTGTCAAGTGAATACTATAAAAAGCTGCTAAAGAGTCAAAATATAGTCCCTCACATACTAGCAAAACAGTCTGATTGCAATGGAGGTTAAATACATTACTACCTCAGGAGAACGAGCATAAAGACCACACAAATACCCTTCCAGCACTGAAGGGCCTGAATACCTTTCTGTGCCCACTGAAGGAAAAATGGAGTGCAGAAGTTAGTGCTTTAATTAATAAGATGTTGTGTCTTCACTGCTGTTCTATCAGGCTGCTGCTGTAACAAATCATGGTATTACTCCATCTGTGCAGAAGTACCGCTGTAAAACTAAAATTTTCAGGCTGCTCAACATTTGTACTGACTGTTTCAAGCTGTGCTAATTATATATCTGTAAGCACTCTGGTGCTAGTGTTAGTTGGGTAGATCCCAGAGGTCTGCCAAGAATTTTTTCACATAATTTTAATATTAACATTATTTTTGTAGCTGGGCATTTATTTTAAACATATCACACGGGTTTCCAAGCACTAAAAAAATTATGTTTGCAGCTAGTGAGTGGGACTTCTGTTCTTCAGCCATATCTCTAATTACACCCCATGACTGGGAGAATGTGTGTTTAATTTTTGCTTCTTCATGCTTTAGAGCAGTGACCAGGTTGCTTTGTGGGGAGGCAAATGTAATGACTTCAGCCCTTTACATTTCTTCTGAGGATGGTGAGGCACATGGTGGCCTTTATTTCTAGTAAAGAGAGAGATACTAATGAAAATGGAGTTTTTCAATGCTGAGAGACAGCGTGCCCCACAGTGGATGTTCTGAACCTCCCAGCACGCAGAGAAAGTGAAAGACTGGGGGATGTTACATCACCTTTCTTCCTCCCCTCCCTGACTTGTGTTGGCTGAGGACTTGTTCAGCTACCACCCGAGTTCTGGCAACCACAGGACCTCTCCAGCCTCAGACACTCGGCGCTTCTGAAAAATGTGGCACCAGAAGCCAACTGGAGGAGTGCATGGCTTGCAGCTCTGGAGAAATACGGTGCCCAGGGAGCTGCAGTGGTAGCTCGGGATTGCCGCTCCAAGCCACTGCCCCAAATGTTGTGGGCATTCCCTGCACAGGTCTGCAGGCAGAAAGGACAGCAAGATGCTGGGTTCACCTCACCTGGGAGTCACCCTGTGGCAGGCAAACTCCCACCTGCCCCTCTCTGGACACGTGAAGCAAATGTAGCACTAGCCAAGTCCCCAGCCCTAAAAATCTCTCAGGAGCGCAGTGAGACCAATTCCCTCTCTGTAACCATTCAGTAGGCTGTGGTTGTCCCTCAGGAAAGACTGGCAGGAAGGGAAGGGATGGTGTGCTGCTGCCTGCCTTGCCTGTGACATCAAATCTGAGGGACACCTTCCAAAGAAGGGTCTAGAAATGCCTAGATGGATTCATGCAGTGCTTTTCATTCCCTCCTGTCCTCTGCCAAGCTTTTTCCATGTAAAATAACAGAGGACTGGCTCCTCAAAGTCACTTGGATGAATATAAACTCTTGAAAGTGTCACGTAGCCCTTGGAAAAATTCCAAAAAAATCTCAGCTTATTTGGAAAAACTGTTCCTTGAAAGAAATGCACAAACATTGGTCGGGATCCAAAGCCATGAAATCAACAGAGAGACTCTCATTACAGAGGGCTTTGGATCTGACTGACCTACTGATGGCTATGACCAGAACAATGGTCTGTTACAATAAATAATTTTTGGATTCATGTTTTCCTGATGCCTGCAAAGTTTTGGTAAGAGTAGAAAGAAAAGAACAACCTTCCAATCTCCTTCTCTTTTCCAAGCTCTTTGAAACTATAGTTTATGACTCTTACTGTTCTATTTTACATGCAGTACCTTTTCTTCTCTCTTTTTACAAAGATTAGAGAAATATGTAACCATTTAGAATGAAGAGCGAATTAGCTGTGCCAAGGACTTGCTTTTCATTTGCTTTTTTGTTTGTTTTTCTTAACTGCTCAGTTCTTTTGATTATCTGAATCCATAGGTCATCCTAGGTAGTTTAAATACCCATCAGACAGAAGAAGAGACAGAGAGAACAGCAGGGACTCAAAAAATTTTCAAATATAGCCCTAATTAATGTTCTGTATCTTGAGTTCTTCGATGTGCTTTTGCATAGCAGAAGCTTGAAACTGCATATTTGCTGGTGTCATTTGCTCTGCATTCATTTTTTTGTCATTTGGGTTTGGGTTTTTTTACCGTTAACAGCAGACACAGCGCACTCACTTTGTCAGAAAACCACAGGCTTCACTAGAAGCAAGCTGCTAAATGCAGTGCAGAGCAAAGCACTGGTCTAGAGGTCGGAGAAAGGGGTTTAGTATGTCTTAGGGTATTATGACAAAATACTTTAACTACAAAAAAAAAGCCAAGAAAAAATGTAAATCAGTTCAGAGAATATGGGGGGGTTAGATTACCACTTGTAATATTATCAAACTCAAGCTTTCGAGAACTGTAAGTCAGACCATGCCGTTGTTAAAAATCACAGGTTATGAAAATAGTGTTTTGAGTTCTGGGCTTGGTGCTAGTAGATTTCAGTTTCAGGCTTTTCTTTGTCACCAAGACTAGACACTTAATTTCTTTCTTTCATGACAGCTGAGATTCCCACAAAATCACAATTTTTTTTAACACAAGGCTTTTAAAAAAGCCTATTTTGTAAGATTCACAGCTGAGTTCCAAAGAGCTCACAGCACTGGTCTTGCATGAAGTACAAGCTGATGGTAGATAAGCAGGTTTTCCAAACTTACTCTAGTAAATACATTCTGTTCCTCACCTCCTCTGATACACACCATCTTAACATCCTTAAATATTGTGGTCATAAACACCTGAGGAGCACCTGCTTTCCCTAACGGTACAGAATGGTCTCTCCTGTGCCTGCAGTGGCAGAGGGTCTCCATTTCCGAGGTCAGACTGGCAGCTCCGGGTGTGTCCTCTTCTCTCCTTTGTACTGGGAAAGGAGAAAGCAGGGGGCAAGAGGGTGCAAAGTGGCCCTGTCTGTCTCTCTAATTAGCAATGTTAATTAGTTGCCTTTTCCCAGAAGCCATGCAGATGGTGCAGGGGTGACAGTGGTAATAGGTTTTCCTATTGCCAAGTCTGGAAATTGAATAGATACTCGAATTTTTCATGGGCAATAGTGCATCTGAGAAATTGATGCACTGGCAGAGAAGAAGCACTGGATGCTCTAGCGGACTTCACTGACCGACCTGCTGGGACTTAAAGGATGGCTGTATCATCTTGAAGTGTTTCAGAGTGATGAATCAAATTGCACTCTTCTTTTAGACTCATGGTGAAGACAGGAATGTTCTGGAAACAGGACCACATTCACAAATAAGCTCTAAAGGTTTCTATCTTGGTCCAAACTTTGGGACTTGGATCTCACAAATTGGCTCTGCTTGCTCGTTCTAGAGGAAGTAAGAAGACAGAAAAGAAAATGTGATCCATATTTCTGCCCTTAATTTTGAAAAGGGATGACTGTTTCAAGGAGAAAAGAGTTACAGCTGGGGTTGAGATATCTGGGATGGGATGAGGTTGTCTTGCTGAGTCCCAGGTGAAGGAGGTTTGGCGGTCCTGAGGAAGACACACAGAGGTGATCTGAATGGCTGGGCCATGCATTCCTTTGTCCATCAGTTTCTGTAGCTGGAGCAGGACAGTAGCACAGCCCTGTGCAAAGGGGACATACTGATCCCTGATTTTGCTCGTTAATACATTTTAACAGCTCTTTTTTCTGAGTACACGAGACTGAGTCCCCCAGACGGGGACCGATGTATGTGAAGTAAAAAGCCTCCTAGTCCCCTTTGACTGAGAAAATCCATACTTGGCCCTACTTATGCAAGTTATTGCCTCTGGTTTGAAAAAAAAACAACTTTTGAAGCTCTGTGCTTTGGTTTGGTTTGGTTGGTTTTGGCTTGGTTTTTTTGTTTTTTTTAAATTTTTTTGGTGGGTGGGTGTTTACACTTTTGGCAAGGCCCTTTTAAAGCTGAATGTCCAGAGCCTACATGCCGTCATACACAAAAGTTTGTGGTTTCTTTAATACCCTGCATTCCTGAAAATACATAATTATTCGCTTTCTGACTCTGTAATGGAACAGTAGAGTGTGTGTGTGTGTGTGTGTGTGAGAGTGTGTGGATGTGTTCACTTACAGTAAATGTGGAAATAGGGAAGACCTGAGAAGGATAAACAGAGAGTCAAAGTGAATCTCAGAGGAGATAAGTGGTGAAAATGGATAAACAGAAAACTCCACTTCTGTGGGAAAACATGGAGGAGCTAAACCACAAACAGGAGAGGAAACGGCCAAATCTAAACAAGGAATTCTGCAGCAAGCTGCGGCAAATGTGATTTTAAAGAACAGAGTGTTCACAACAGACATGCGTCACTGCTGAGGATGAAGTATGTGAGCTCTGCTTTCCTGCTTCCCCATCCCCAGTACCTCCGCAGAAAGCTCAGCCTCTCCTGTCCACCTTATTTGTTCAGTAGTGGGCTTCATACGATTGATTCAGTTCTCATTAAACTGATTTACTGGGCTCGCTGGCTCTGCTCAGCTTCAGTTTATTCCTACTTTGTTTAAAATTCGGGAAGTGCTGGGGGAGGGGACAGGACACTAATGGCCGTTCTCGTGTAAGTGGAGTGGTAGCTGATTTATTGCAAAGGTTATAAAGGAAAAGTATTAAGTGTGTTCCATTCTACTTGGCAAAGCCATCCTGCACAATGTCCAACAAAACCCTGAGAGCACTGGTTTGTACAGAAAAAAAAAGGAAAAAAAAAAAAAAGAAAAAAAGGAGAAAAAAAAAAAAGGGGGAGGAGGCTGTGCGTGTGTGTGGAGGGGGGATGCTCCACCAAGATGTGCTCTTCTTCTTTTGAGCATTAATTAAGACTGTAAATCACGAGCAACATGAAACAACTGTATTTGATGGAACATGGACAGTTCTGGAGTTCTGCTGTGCTTGCGCCATCAGTTTGAATACCTACACTGAAACACTAATGGGAGAGCAAACTTCAAAGAGAAATTCTGGCATGAAGAAGCAGTCTGCAGGATCATTACATGGATAAAGTTGTAAAATAGACTCCTCCGTGCAAACTGGGAAGGAGGTGGAATGAAAGTTTGAAAGGTTTATAGGGACTCAGGCTTGTTTTCCTTTCATGCACAAAGTCAGTCCCACATTAATTTGGTCTCGTCTTGAAATAGGCTTGTGTATTAGTGTTTTGAATAAAAGGAGGGATAGGAGGGTGACAGCAGAAAAAAAATTGTACTTGAATGATGAAAAACTCTGTTAATAATCTTTAAAGCTAATGTTCTTTTTCTAATTAATAGTTGAGGGAGTTCTTTTGTCACATCATAAGTATTGGTGGGTCACATTCCCCATGTTTATATAATTTAAAGCCTAAATTTGTTACGATCACATGGTTTTATCTTCAGCAGAACATCAGTAACAGAAATTCACCCAGTAATTCCTGCACAGTTGCCATGTCCTATATGAATGTGCTGAAGCTTGTTTTTAGGAAGCCATTTAATCTTGTTTTAAAGGCATTAAGTAATGCAGACAACCCCCTGTGTTGAGTTGTTCACTTTATCATTTATTTAAAATAAAATTTAATCTTTAAAATTTGTTTCTCTTTGGCTTCATCTAGTTACAGTTTCTTGCTATTGTGTCTATACTGGACTGCAGTAGAGCTGCTCTAGTGTAGCTGAGACGATTTTCACCCATTGTGGAATACAGTGCATTTGTTCCTTATTTTCCTTCAGTGTAAAGGACTGGAGGCAAGTAAAATTTTGATGAGAAATGGTCTATCCTTAATAGTTAATTCGCAAGCAACTTATTTCCCAGAACAACATTTTTATGTAATTATAAGTAGACTTCTGTCCAACTCCTTGTCCAGGATTCCTCAAAGCTTTTTTGGTTTGCCAAATGTGATTTGAGATGCAATTAATAATGTGGTGGATTCCAGAATTGCTGATGAGGTTAATTTTCCTTCTTGTGGAATATGATTTTGTTATAGAGATGTTCTCTTTAGATGCGTGAGATGGAAAAATATTTGTAAAGAGTAACTTGGAAAAGAAATTACCTGGAGTTATTTATATTTAGGAATCAGGAGCCTTGTTTGCAGCAGTAGTTCCCATGCTTGCCACAAAGCTGCTTCTTCCACTGACCCTATTAATTTTATGCCATTGAAGGATAGGAGGCTGTGCCCATGACATTAATATAGATACATTATATGGAGACTATTCATTAATATAGATACATTATTTCTATATTTACATGTAGTATAAATGCCTACGCAATAAGCAGGGGAAAGAAATTTGTTATATCACAGGAATGTGCATGCTAGAGGGTTTATGGAATGAGAATTCGAGTGCCTTAAACCAAAGGTAGGATTCAGAGTCATTGGACTTGTCATAACTTGCAGAAAGAGATAAATTGCCTGTACGCTACTTAGGTTGTAAAGGAAAGTACTTCATGTTAAGTGTATCCACTACTTTTCTACTGTACTGGTACTTCAAAACAGTACCTCTCCTTTCCTTAATGACAGGAAAAAAAACACATTATCTGAGTTTCCATGACATTTAAGACAGCATCTTTTTCTTCATTGAGAAGCAGGATTGTGCTGGCTTAGCCTGCAGTGCCTTTCAGAGGCACTCAGATGGTCTTGAACACAAATAAATGTGTGCTGTTCGCTAAGAAGGGTTGCACCATAGCATGGCCATGTGTTTGGAAAGGCTTACACTTGCATGTGAGTCTTACCTTGCATGTCCAAATGTAAATAAAGGGCGCACATCTTGAACTGTACGTATGCTGGAAGAAAAGTCTTGTCAGTCTGGGGTAACAGCAGACTCCTCTGTTACTTCCTCACTGTTCTCTCTCCACCACAGCATAAATGAAAACTGTCAATAATTCTTCTTTAAGAAAGAGATTTCAGTGTTGTTATAGAATTTCATACAAAAGGCACATTCTCAACTTGCCACTGATTTCCATGGACCTAAACTAGTGTTTCTGACACCCAGGTAGAGTGGCTGCATTCAGTTCCTAAGGATATTGTGGGCAGCCACCACACAAAAACTTACTTTCCTTATTCCACTGTCTTTTGGGCACTGCTGTGGCTGGTTTAGGTTGGCTGTGACTAAATAGGCGGTCACAGGAAAACCACGCACAAAAACTTCTGACCAGAAATGATTGACAGACGCGAAGGGTCTGTCCCAGGCTCTTTAGAACAAGCATACTATAACCTTAGTTCCCTGGTTGCCCTGGTGTATGTATTCCTATCAATTCTCGGATCATCTGGGAAGAATACCCAGCTCAAGGTTTAATTTTAATTCATAGATAATTTCTATGTATGGGAACCAGTCAAACGTTTCTAAATGAGAGCTGATAAAGGGAAGCAGGAACCAAGGGAGATGCTGAGCTTATCTATTTCTTGTTGACATCAGCTCAAGATCCAGTATGTTCCTGGGAAATACACTCCATGCAAATGAGGTCCATGGAGTTACCAGCGAAGTGAAACACACAGGCTAGTGCTGTGTAAATGAATGGGCTTTCTGCCCTTGCTGGCTGAATCTGTGATAGCAGCACAGCTGAGCAAATGCCCTTCAGTACCATTTGTTACCCAAGTGGTTGCTGTTCCACAGTCTGTACATCCAGGTAGGTGTGCTTTGGGTCTCATCTTGTGGCAAGCACATTGACTTGGAAGAGAGAACATCCAAAATAAATTTCATGTCTGGCCTTTGCCTCCAGCATGATTCTGGGCAGGAAGCAGGGGTGGCGTGTTTTTCACCCATCTTCACATGCCAGAGTTTGAGTCAGTTCTCTCAGAGCTTCCTTTACTGTCCGTGGAGAAAAGCAGCCAACAGTTACAACATATTTATCAATCTCTTTCAGACATCAGCAACAGAGAAGTTTACATTCAGTCAGATAGCTGGAACTGACACTTAGCACCAGACTTTAAAGTGTGTTGAGATGTCTGATGATGCAGATGGATACACAGTGGATATGTCAAAAGATCATATGTCATGGAGATCACTCTAGGCTGTTCTTTTTTCCTTGAGGAGACAAAACACCTTTAACAATCACTAGCCCAGCAGCTCAAAGACTGATTGTGCCCACTGGGCACAGGAGCCTTAGGTGCTGGATATCTACGCTGCACTGGAGGGGAGGGCTGCTAGCAGCTTTGGCCTGACTCATCTAGCATTCTTTTGGACAACACCTGGGCGCTGCTGGGGTGTTAAAGACAGACCAGGTGTTGTTACCGGTAGGTGACTTGCATGCAGCCCCGTAAAGGAGTCTGAGTGGTGCTGGTACATGTGACATAGGCCCTGCTGGGTGAGTAGTTTGCAGTGACATAGAATGGTTGCAGCCATGTCTGTAGCCTGTGTGTCCCTGCTCCTTGTTTATTAAATCATGGCCATAGTGTTCCCTGCCTCGGAATTGTTTATAAGTGTAAGTTAAAACTTGTGGAAGAGTTCCCAGACAGGGTAGTTTACAGCCAGAGTAGTTCCTTGGTCCGCTTTGCTCACAGCTGTACAAATCCTTGTGTCTTTATCGCTGGAGAAGACTGGGGTGGGGGAAGGTAAATATGTCAGCAGGTAGAAAGAGGGAAGTGGCAGCAACTGCTTTAAACCAGCATTGCTGCCAGAAACCTGTTCTTCAAATGACCCCCTGTCGACCACCTGCCAATGCATGGTCGTTTGAATAGCTCAGTATATTGGCTTCAGGGAGCCCCAGAACAAAGACCTTCCTTAAAAAAACTCAGACCTTACTCAGATAAAACTCCCACTCATGCCCCAGGGAGTTTTGCATGATGACGAAGGATTACAGGATGGTGTCTCAGCTTTGTTGTGTGTACTGCCTGTAGCTGCTCTTCAGTTTTGTGGATGAGTAAAGGCTGTGCCCATTTACAAGAAAATTTGATTTCCATTTGCTCCCGCTCAGCTTGCTAAAAACTTTATCATCCTCATTATAAGCTAGAGATGGGGGAACTTAAAAGAGAGGAGGAAGGGCACCCGCCAGAAGGAGGTGCCTTGGCAGAACGTGGGGAAGGAGAGGGCTTTGAGGATCTTAGTAGTCAGGCAGTAGTATCTGAGATTTTTCAGTTGCTCACACTCTTCTCAACGTGGGCCCCAAGGTTTCAGAGGTGAGGAGTAGCTCAGCCCTGGCAGGACTGCTGTTAAGCCTGAGCTCGGTTTGTGAGTCTGTTCAGTGTTTGGGGATCCTGAGGTGTTTTTTCCCCTTCCTCCTGTGTGACAGGTATGCTGCATCATGCCTTTAGTTTCTCTGATTCTGCGATTACTCATTGTTATTTTGTGTGAGCAAAGCCGGCAGGTGTTACAATACCTTCCCCGTCAGCATGTCCTGCAGTTTCTGTTTCCTTGGATGAAACAGGAAAGCAGTCACTTCAGGGCCAGAGAACTGGGCCTCGTTTCGTCAGCTGGAGGGTGACTAGTTAAAAATCTAACTAGCAGTCTCACACCCAGTGCCTGATAGGAACAGTCTCTGAAGACTATTAAGAAAATAAAAATTCCCTGCTCTGTCATGTAATGGAAATGAGTATACTTCAACAGCCATCCCCTCTAATCTGTTAGCCAGCCCTTAGCAGCTTACCAAGCCTGTATTTAACCTATTTCCCTAATGGCAATTAAGAAATGTTTTCATTTCCCAGGGAGAGGATTGCCAATGAAATCCCCCTCTCCCCCCCAATCCTCATCCTGTGGCTCCGTTCTCTCCCTCCTCTTCCCCACACCCCGGCTCCTTCTTCCTTGGCCCAAGGCGTCCAAAGCATTCCCCGTGTGTTTGGGTAGCATGCAGTGAGGAAGAAATGATTAAGCAGCTGAATGTTTGAAATCCAGCTAAATGCACCGATTATTATCTGCTTAGGGCTTTCTTATCTCGAACTGTGTGGTGCTTAATGGTAGGCCCATTGTTTTCAGCTCAAAGGTATTAATGAAGGAATCAGGGCAGCAGGCTGATGTCATAGGTGGCTGAAAGGTGACTTGTGCACCGATTTCCCTTACTCCACCCCTTCGCAAGTCCCTTCCAACTAGTTCAGAAGAAGGGTTAGTATTTTTAGAGTGGAGAGGGAAAAAAAAAAAAAAAAGGCAGCAAGCAGCCGAGGTTGCATTTGTGTGTCTGGTAAAAGGATTGCAGAGGCTCCTAAATATCCTGCTTAAAAGATGTACTCTCTGAGCTTCTGCTCTACTTTCTCACTTCATAAAGACTCTGAACTGTTGGCGCAGGTCTCAGTGTGAAAGCGGCCAGCCGGCCCTTGTTCACGCCTGCCCTAGCACTGACCAGCAGACTACACTCGATGCCCTGACCTATATCCAAGGTGAGGTTTCCACTTAGTGTTTTCCTCGCGAAGAAAGAGCTGTGTAAGTAGCTGCCACCAAGGGTGGCTTCTTGAGGTGGGTGAAGCCCTCAAGATGATGCACGATTTAAGGAAGTGCTTTTGTAGTCAAGTTATCAGCTGTACTTTTTGTCACTCTTCCGAGTTAAATCCTTTTTTTCTTTTTTTTTCAAATGTACATAGTTATTAGATGCAAAGTGGCGTATGTTGTGTGAGGAGAGACTTCTCTCTGAGGTGAGATATCGTGAGTGTATTCAGTTTTCTATTACACAACACAAGCAGGGAAAGAGGTAGAGATTCAGAATAGATTAGATTTCATTGTCATTGTTTGTATTTTAATCATACACTGTTATTTCTGTAATTCTTTTTGTGACGGATTTAATTTGGTATTCCTTCCCTTTTTGTCATGGACATGAAAAACATGCTTCTTTCTTTGACTGAAAGTACTGCTCTACATGATAGGACTTTGGCATCACATTCCTGCAAAAATGCTAAAATTTCTTCAAGGTTTTTTTTTATGGACCCACCTAAGAATTCGAGGTAATATGTGTTACCAGAAACTGACTTGTGGAGATTTTGTGATTTTTTGGACAATAAAGGAAAAACAACTTTTAAATAGTCATAAGGTAGCAGGTAAAGAGTTCTTGTGTCCATACATATCCAAGCAGGTCTCAGACTAGAATAAAAAATAATGCACTCTCTTGTTTCATTTTAATGAGACAATATTTTTTTTGTATAATATGTAAGTTAATCAGAGTCTTTGTGACTACAGTTATAATGTATTTGCTGGCATGGGATTCATAAGATTGGATTTCTGTCTTACCTAAACGAATGAGTGAAGAGTTTAATCCTTTCATGTTTTTGATTGGTTTTGTTTGCTTTTCTCAATTTCAGTTTAGTTTTGGTTTGATGAACCTGCAGTAGCTTTCGCTGTTCACTGGAGTATTTTGTGCTGTTGAAGGAGCTAAATAGTCCACTAGCAAAGACTAGAAAGTCAAAAGAGAAAGCAGAGGAGAAAGAGTGGCACTGAATACCCATACATGCATCAAAGCCAGCTGCTGTCTTGAATAAGATTTACTTAACAGGAAACCATCAAACACAAAAACATTCCCTCCAATTTTTTTTTCCAGGGAGGAAAAGAACTGCATAGCACTAGATTGAGTTTGGGTTGGGTTTTTTTTCATTTTGACTTACTAGTTCATAGTTAGGATTGGTTTGTGTAGGATGTTTTTGGTTTGTTTGGGGTTTTTTTGCCAGTGGAAGGGTCGAGTGAACTGACCGGCACTTCCAGTCCCGTCCTCTCCCATCCCCTCCTGTCCCCCTCCCTGTTTCTGTAGGTTCAGCAGTAAAAACCTATTGAAATGTGAGATTACCAAACTGAAGCAATCAGTCTGAAATGATTAAGGAAGATGACTATTCTTTTCTTCAGATGACCAAAAGTCATCTTGTTCAGAGTTCCTTATCTTCAAGGCGCTATTTCACAACGGTTTCTGTCTTTCTAAGTAGGTCTTTCCTGTTAAAATCTGAAGACTTTACCTTGTAGGTAAGCTTGTATGCAGAAACTATCACCAGTAGTTAAAAAAACTGGTGTCTGTCTTTCTTTTGAAATTATGTTGAATTTTTTTTAAAGGAAAAAGTGTTTATTTCTTCAGTAATTTAACAGATTATGTGTCAAGCCTAGGGTGAAATTTTGTTTGCTGAACTTATCTTAAACCTCAGGAGGGGAGGAAGGTTCCGTTTAAAGGTCAAAGCATTTCAAGATTTCAATTCAGTATATTTTTTACCTTTAAAGTTTTCCCTTACCCCACCCAGACCTCGGACCTCAGAAGCTTTTCAGATGCCTTACACATGTTCATCTTGTATTGAAATTTTTGAAATAGCTCTACATTAAATGCCGGAATAGTTAAGTATTCACGTACAAATTATTATCATCTACTGTGCACCAACACTTCTCTGGCAAGAAGTTCGGTGTTTGAGGTTGGAGGAGAATGCTGGAGCTGACAAAATTCAGATGCTAATGATAATTAATTTATGTAGTGGCAAAGATAGGTGCACTGCCAGGTGCTTTACAGGCAGATAAGATCTGGTTTCTGCTTCAGTGAGTTTACAGTCTGAGGCCCTGGTTTTGCAAATAGTTATGCACATGAGTTATGCCACCGAGTGCAGTGACACTACTCATGCATGTAAAGTTACTCACCTGTAGTGAGCTGTCTGTGTACAGTTTCAACTGCATTAGCTTTCCAATTGATTGTGTGGTGAGTCAGTAATTGTTCAGGCTGATAATTGCAGTTATTTAATAAGCTCTGCCAGTCAGAAGTTAAAGAAAAAAATACTGGGAGTCGCCTTTCCGCAAAGGAATTGAAAACTCGGGTTTCTCTGGGAAGTTTTTCAGGAAGCAAACAGCCCATGTTAGAGCTGGCACTTTCATGTCACAGTGGCTTAAATTATGTCTATTTGCGTACAAATCACAGTGAAGAAAAAAAATCACTCGGTAATTGGAAGGGAAAAGTGTTATTCCCATTCCTCATTTGTCCTGACGCTGATCTTGGGGCCACGTTAAGAGTGTTTCCAGGGAAATTACTTTCAAGTCTGGGAAAAAGTAATCAGCAGAGGCCTTGGTAGCTGTAAATTTGTGGCAGCAGTCCCTAATTCATCTTGTAATTCTATGACAGGCTCTGAATTGCCCGTATTTGGCCAGGGATCACCTCAGTGGACAGTTAATGAAAGAGGAGAAGGAACTTGAAGGTCAGTCACACTGAATTCTTTTTTCTTCCTGGTTGTGTTTTTTTTATTCCAACCTATCTTTCTTTATATAATTTATTGAAGAAAACCTTTTTTTTCTGTTTCTGGCAAAGGCAAATCTCTGCCTCTTTGTTTATCTGCCTTTTTTCCTTGAAGCCTTTATAAAACAGCCTAAAATGTCTCAAAATAGATGTTTCTGTTGAAATTGCTTGACAGAATTACACTCTAGCCAATTTCTATTTCTTGTCTGAGTGTGGTCATGAGAATAAAACAGCAACAGATGCTGCAACCAGGTATGTTTTTGAGAATGGAATTTGTACATTGACATGTGAATCTAATCTCGGTACAATGAGAAGACTTTAGTTATTGGCTCACGCTCAGAATAAATGAATTTGAACTTCAGAAAGCCATGAGACTAATCAAAATAACACCAGAAAATGCATTTGGGTCTGCTGGATTCAGACTAACCAGCAGATAAGTTGGAATAGCATTTGTTTGTTGAAACGCTGTAGTAAATGGGGGCTGACTTACCACAACACAAGATTTTCTTGTGACATGTACAGCATAACAGACGTTGAAAAAAATGGAAAAAAAATAAAAACAAAGAGGGGTCATGGATTAAAAAATAAAATGGTCTTTTCTTTTTCTTCTTCCCTCTTTATCACTCTCTACGATAATTTCCTGTTAACACTATTTTGTCTTTTTCAGGATCTTTTCTTTCTTTGGAGGACATCAGCCTTATGTCTTGTTTTATCTCATTCAGTCTGTCTCTCAGAGTACCATGTGTCTTAATCTTCTCTCTCTAGCTTATGCCTTCAATCTTTTTGCCTCCTTTTTCTGTCCTTTTCATAGTGTTGTTTTTATCTCTCCTTTATTTCGACTTCCATTCCAAATACATTATCCTCCCACCTCAGAGTTCCCTTCCCCTGTTCAGCCTTTCTCAGAAAAAAAATTCATAGGACTCACCATCACTTGACCCTTCCAGATAAAGTATTTTGAATGACCGCTCTGGCTTCAGGGAAAAAGGAAATGTTGGTGGATGAAGCAGTGTTTTTTTCAGTATCTGAGTTCCTTTCAGTCACAACAAGATCCCTGCTACTTCTTCTCATGTTGAATTCAAAATCCTTTGCAACTATTGGGCAGCTTCATTTGCTATTAAACTAAACCTACAAAGTGGGGAGAAATGGGAGATAAAAAAAAGTGGGGAGAGAAGTCCACTTTCTGCCTGCTATACAAGGGAGAATTTAAAAAATATTTAGAGGCGAGTTTATTTTTCAAAGTACATTCAATTTCAACTAGTGGTAGGAATTAACTGCATTTTAATGGTTATCATCTAGTCGAGGATGCCTTTACTATAAGTAGAGTACAATGAGCTTTTCTATTTGTGAACTTGGGATTCCATGTCACTTTTTAATAGGCTTCTGCAGCACAAGTCCTTTTGACTGCCTGTGATACAGCAGAGGTCATTACTAGCTGCAGGACCTGCTACTTGGCTGTGCCTGTCTTGGCTGGTGGGACGTCTCTTGTGGACATCGTGACTGTGGCCACTTGTCATTTACCAGTGCCAGGGGATTTCCAGCCCGAACACTTTTGCAGATCCCAGGCAAGCAGATCACAGATGGGGTGTGGAGAGCAAGGTGGTGCCTTCTACCTTGGTCGTGCCGTTGCATCTGTACGGATAAAAGGGGGGTTTGTCCATACAGAACCCTTTGAAAATGATGCCAATACAATCTTAGTCAACTCTGGTGGAAGAAAAATTGTCTTGGTTCTTGCACAAGCCAATGAAGGGAACAGGGTGGCCTCTCATAGTGTTAGCAACATCTCCTTTCAGCACAGGCTGAGTTCCCAATATTTGTACAAGAAGCTGCTCTCTGAAGATTGATTGGAAGTGATCAGGATTGTTTTGTGTCTCAATTTTGCATATTTCTGTTTAAATCAGATTAAGTCATCTTATTTGAAATGCTGGATTTGGCAGTAACAAAATTGGTTGAAGGAGGACATGAAAATCTTCTCTTTGTGTGTAGAAGACTATTGTTAATTTAATACAACAGGGTGTCAAAACCCATCATATGCTATGTGTTTATAAAGTGCTTTTATTAATGGTGTAAAAAAATCCAATAACAACCCAAGAAACTTCTCATTACGAGAGGAGAAAACATTAGTGCTTTTCCTGACTGTTCCTTTTCATGGGGGATTCCTCTGTGGAACACTAATCAAGTCCATTCAGAAAGATCTTAATTAATTTAATTAAAATCTGTCAGATCAAACTGATTAGCCTGACATCCAGCCTGGCGGGAGGAAGGAGGCTGGTACGTGCATTGTAAGCATGTTGAGGTGGGCTTGCCGCTTGCAATCAGAGATGTGTGGCTGCCGTGGGGATCAAAGCAGTCTTTCATTGTCATCAGAATAAACGTTATGGCTCCCCCAGGCAAGTGATCCAGTTTCTTTTTGTTAGGAAATATTTTATACCTCCACAGCCCCGGCAGCACAGGAGGGGACAGCAGGTACCCGGTCCTGCGCGTGATCGAAGGGGAGCGCCGGGTGACCTTCCCTACCCTCCTGACAAAGGGAAATACAGATTATACATTTCTCATCCCGTCACCATCCTCTGTCTGAGCCGTTGGCCATGGGTAGGAGAGAGAGCCCACGGTGACAGGGCATTTTGATGCTGAGCACAGGCGCTGCCGCAGCAGAACCTTCCAAGGAGCAGTGCGTCCACGTGGGGCATCTTCCTTTTGCGGACTGAACCGAGGTGGGAGCCGAGAAACTGCACCCTCTGCTCTCTGGCTGTGCTTGTCCAAAATGTGAGGAACTACCTCAACCACATAAGCTTCTTAATCCTGCAGCTGCTAATAATGATGTGTGGTTTCTATGGCAAACATCAGGGCAGCCAGTGCAATCTGCGTCTCTAGGTCTTTCCACTTCCCCTACCCCACACATGTACTTACGGAGCACCTCTCATCTTCAAAGATTTTAATAAACACTTTTATCCATCGTTATAGAGGGATGGATCCATCAAAAGGGTAATAGCTAGTAAATACTCCATTTTTCAGGCCCCAATCCTGCAGGCGCTTAGGCATATGTTTTAGCTTTATGTGCCATAATTCAGGCTTCAGTGGAACCATTCACAGTGCGTGAAGCTAAGCATATGTGTAAGTTAGGAATTGTAAAGATTAAATAGCATTCCTGTTAGCTAGAAATCAAAAGGTAGATGAAAACAGGGACTCCAACTGCAGAGGAAATGCAGTTCCTGAAGGAAGAGCAGCAGCAGCAGCTGACATGAAAGACTTGCCAACAGAAGACGTGTCAGTGACACGTGTTTGGTCTTTATTTGCGAGAGGGACTCTTCTCCTGGCAAAACGCCAATGGGTCAGTTCCTCCAAGGGTGGGACTCATCTGGAGCATTGAGTTCCATTTGCGTGGGCACAAACCTAGTGAAAGCATCTTTCTACAGTTTAGGAGCATGTATCCGATTTAAGTACTTGGGCTTCACCAGACTTTTTGCCAGGAAATGATAGATTGTTGGAAGAAATGAGATGTAAATTCCACCTGCAGATGCTCTTCCCGACTTACACCTTCCCAGTACTTTCTGGCCATGTCAGTTGAATTGATACCAATATCCTGGAAACAGGCAAGGTAGCTTTAATTTGAACAGTGAGCCTGCAATAAAAAGGGTGTGTTTGGTCAGTTTAGGATCTCACAGCTGGAGGAAAATGCCTTATGGAATGATTCATGGTGATAAGGATAGGACAGACAGATAGAAATAAGCCACTAGCCAATATATTTGTTCTTTTCTAAAAAAATAAAATGGTAATAATATTTTGCCTTCTCTGCTGTCTAAGCCTAAACTTAGATGTTTAGATACATTTTCCCCTACCTGCCAAGGGCTTCTTTGATCCCAATCTTGTATTATCTTCACACTGGCCCAAGGATCCGCCCATGATGAGACCTTTTAGCAAGAAAATGTATTACACAGTGTCCGTGTAATAAACGTGGTTTCTGTTGATGGTGACTGAACTCCGGCAGTCCTTCTAGTGGAGTACCAGAGTCTATCTTTTTTCCTTCTTGTTGCTTTTACTATGGAGTCCTTCCCTGGCATCTTCCCAATTTCTCCCTTAATTTTCTCTTAAGATAACGCAAAACTGAATTCTATTCAGCTGTACTTATTGAATTGGATTCTGCTCTAAATTTTCTTTTCTTTCCTAACCGTCAGGTAGCTAGCTTGAAAAAACTTCAAGGTTCCACTCGTGGAACTGAGACTGAGTGGTAGGTTCAACACATTGCTATAAGGCGTATTTGTAGATATAAATGGGCAATAAGAAGGAATTTTTGAAGATATAGATTTTATGAAGATTTTATAAAATTTGTTTCTTCCAATGCAACAGCTGTACTAGCTGTATGTACTACTTGAATCAAAGTGATTTTTATTTTTTCTTCGTCTTTTGCAGTCAGCTAACCTAATATTTTGAGGATATAACACTGGACATTATTGATCTATTTTTTTCTTTTCTTCCTGGCTCCTAGGTCACAGTTTAGGCCCTAGTTCAGCAAAGTACTTAAGAAGAGGCTTATCTTTAAGCACATGTTCAAGTCTCAGCAGAGTAAATGAGAATTAAGCAAATACTTAAGTACTTTACTGAATAGGGATAGAATTAAGCATGTAGTTGAATGTTTTGCTGAATCAGGGCCTTAAAATTAAAAATTAATCTTATTTGTGCTACGAAGATTGAAAAGCTACGCACTAGATTTGGATCTTGAATTAATATAAACCAGGAACAGGGTAGCACCAACTGTCACAAGACAAGGGGTGTATAGGTGTAAAAAGGGGGTAAAGCTGGGGTTGTTAAAATCACGGGTAGGACGTAGGAGAGATGTGGGTTCTGTTCCTATGTCTGCTTCAGGCCAAATCACTGGAGACTGACATTCCTTTGTGCTTCAGTCCTGGTGCTGGTGAGCCCTGGCATGCACAAAAAGTTCTATAATGTCAATAGCTGCCATGCTAAGTCTGAAGTTGCAGGAGAAGGGGCTTAATCTTTCTAAGCCTCAACACACACTCTGTCCTGTGAAGTGAAGGTAATGCCACTTCCCTTCTTTCAAACTCTTTGAGCAGGTGAGGTTTCTTTCTGCACATTATCGTGATGCCTGGCACAGTGCTCTTGCTTGCGCCTTCTGGAAGGTTTTGTAATAGAAGTCCATAATAATAAATCCTGTGCTTTGGGCTTGACAAAATGATTCATGTGACATGATACAGTATTGTTGCAGCTGAAGTTTTTGTCAAGATTTAGGTTGAAAAAAATCATGGCAGCACTAAGTAGTGTTCTGATCAGCATAATTAACTTGTGAGACTCTAGGAAAAAAAATATTTGAAGACGTGTGGTAACTTTACATTATTTTTTAGGAAGACAGCTGCTGTTTTCAGCCGGTAAAGTTGAGCAGGTTATGCAGGATGAAAAGCATATCTAGAGCAGGATGAATGTAGGGGAGCATTTGCATGGACCAGTTTTAGGCATGCCTGTCAAATCTGCAAACATCTAGTATGAGGTTTTAGTGCCTGTGAATACCTTCTGAGCAGTTTTTGGTATTGGCAATAAACATTTGAGGGGTTTAAGTGTGGTATTTGACAACCATCTTTTCTATAAACGTGGAATTTGTGCCTGGAGCTGGCTCCGTGTTCATCACGATGTTCTGTGTTGGTGTTACCCTGTAGCGATGCTCAGAGAAGACTGATTGACCCAAGTGCTTGTCTTCAACTAAACTTCACGTAAGGATACCTCAGCAAGTGTGCACAGTGAGTGTAATGTGATCTGTATGGGTGCTAGCTAATGGTTAACTGGCTCTGCTGAACCCTCGTTCCTTAAACAAACGCCATCAGTGTGGGATGAGTTGTCTTATTTCTGCAGACAACCTACTTCAGGTTGGAGACTAAAGCTTTATTCTTAGGAGTAGGAGACAGCAGGAGGGCTTTCACTGCCTGCTCAAACAGGGAAGGGAAGGAAGGCATCACATTACTAGAGCTGCTGTTCTCAAATCAAGACAGGAGGGATGAGGGTAATAGGGTCTCTGAGTATGTTCTGAAGTGTGTAGGGTGGCTGACCTCAACTCAGCTGTTATTTTGATTTTTTAACTGACTGTGGTTGTAACAGGTGCTTGACTCCGTGTAAAGCTTCTCAGGATAGCTGGCGTGACTTTGTGCTAAGGCTTTGAGAAAGGGGAGAGAAAGAGGCAAGAGCATGCATTACACAGGAGGTTACAGTGTGGAGATACTCTGTATGGAGAATGAAGGGGCAAGATAGTGCTGAAACTTTGAGCTCTTTGTACGAGGCAAAACTTAATAGATAAGGTGAGTCAAAACTGTGGATCTTGCATGGTGGGGGCTTTGAAAATTTCGTGGAAATTGCTTGTTATTAGGCATACGGGGTAACAATCTCATTTTCTGAAATTTCATAGAGGCATAAATCTACATTTTCTCTATGTGAGAGATCGCTCACCCAAGCACAGTTCCTGCAGTGATAGCATTGTATGATCATCTTGATTAATCATCTTGGCTCATGAAATGGGTTGAGTTAGTATCTTAAATCTGAACTGTTTAAAAAATTCTGGTACTGGATGAGTTGTAATAGTGTGGGTTTGTTTGGGGTTTTGTTTTTGTTTTTTTAATGGCAAATACAAATTCCCCTCTATGCATTTGAAATACGAAAACTAGAGGTTTTTTGAGAATAAGCAAATTATTTGTTCCTACAGGTAGAAATCCCAAACTCAGCATTGAAGGTTTTAAAAGCATATCTAGAGCAAAACCAGTGCATTTCACTTTTTCACGGTTATAGGCAGAATAAGTTGGTATTTCATTTTTTTGATCCTAATAGGAGATACATTATTTACATCAGAAATTGTCTCTGTGGTTCTTTTTTCAGACTTACTTTTCCTCCCTTGATGAATGAAGTGATCCACATCTAAAAAAAAACTAGCTGTGTATAAAGTGATAGATTTTTAACTGTATAGCATCTATTGCTTACAATAGAAGCCTCTGTTCAGGACAGAAGTTTACAATTCGATGCATTTAAGGTATTTTTGACCTGATAAAAATTATTTGTTAAAATACTGTTGGGCGTTCAGTTCCCTCTTCATTTAGGTTACCCTTGCACCGCTGTAAGTACATTTAATTCAACTGAGTTCCCTGTGACTTAGAGCGTTAAACATGTGACAAGAAACAAAATGATGAGAGACTTAAAAGACAACTCTTTTTCTTCTAGTTCTGTGTTATTTATTAACAGTATACTTCATTTGACTTTGGTTGCACAAAAGCTCTGTCAAACAAGTAAATAGTAAATGTCACTTCCTAGTTAGCATGACACGAAAGTCTCTAGCATATATCATGATTATTTTAAGCACCTTTAATTCACAAAATAAAATACATACACGTAATTTTTTAATTTAGTCTTTTAAAATTACCATCAAAGAACAAAACCTTAATTTGTTATTTTGTTTAAATAATTTTCTCTTGACAGAGTATGGTTTGATATGATAACTGAATTGATTTATAATACAGAATGAAAGAAAGATTAACATATTTTAAACGGATCAATGAAATATTGACAGGCCTGGAACATAAGTGATTTTGATTTGTGAATTCTCCAGTCACTTTTTTCTTTGGCAGAAAAATCACACTTGCACAATTTCTAGGAGTTATTCTATCAATTGCAAAAAGTTTAAACTCATAAATCAAAATTTTTGAAGTAAATCAGAAGTTAGGAGCCTGGATTGAGAAGCAGCTTTTGAACTCCAGATTTGTTAAACAAAAATTCATTAGATTTTTTGCTGGGAAACTCCTCTTTTAAGCACAGCAAAGTTATAAATTTTTATCTCCTTAATACCTTCTTGGCTTAAAGTGACAAAGTCTAAAAAGACTTTATGAATACAAGTTTCGGGGTTTTTTTTGTTTTGTTTCACTAACATCCATTTTATGGAGACTTTATGAGTTCCTGTGCATCCTCCAAATATTGACACTGCTGGGGCTGGATGGAAAGTTCAGGCCAAATCTTGAACCTCCTCTTCTTGGTTCTACAGACTGTCTGGAGTCCAAAGGTTACGAACTGCTTGTAAACTATCTCCAGAATAAAAGCCTGTGTGCCAGGACATCAGTGCTGGTATTGTGTCCTCTATTCTTCTCCTAATTTGCAGTTTCTCCCCACCCTGCCCCCGTGGATTGTCAATAGCCTGAATTGTTTCAGTCTGTTTAATTCAGCGAGGCTGTGCTAATCGGTGTCGCCTGAAAGCCTGTCCTGAGACCCCGAGACTTCAGAGATGTTAATTCGCTTAGTACTACAAAAAAAAAAGGGAAAAAAAAAAAAAAAAAAAGAAGAAGAAGAAAAAGAAAAAAAAAAAGAGAAAAAGAAGAAAACAAAACTCAGAGTAGTTCTACGCTGTCCACTCCAGCGGCACAGACATTAAACCCTTGGATTCAGCAACAGTCAGTACACAACTTTTAACAGAACAGCTTTTAATACACACCAATTTAAAAGAACTAATTCCTTTAACATTAAGCACTACGCACAAACGTGAGGTAACTGACGTCATTTGTTAGCAGTAAAGGGTCTCTGCAGTATTTTTTCTCTGCGGGGTCTGGCAACAGAAAGATTAAAATTTGCATTCAAATCGCTCTGTACAAGACTGACCCAGTGACAACTAGAGTCAACAGAAATCTTCCTGTGAACCCGAATTTAAAGAGTTTGCTTTGTTTAGCTGTGCAAGATGTGCACGTTAAATCAAGTAAGACCATTTATGTCCTTAAACCTGAGGCAGTAACAACGCTGAACCAACAGGTTTCCCAGAGCGGATGTGGACCCGTCTGGTGCGTACCTGGAGGAGAATCTTCCAGGTATGAGTTAGGTGCTGAGGCTCACCGGGTGGCTCAGTGGGAGAACACAGTACTCAGGAGATGAATCCCAGGAGCCATCAAGTTCAGCCAGGAGCATCCTGAGTTTAGTTCAATGGCTTGTGCATTTTTGCAAAGTGGAGGATAGGGCATAGTCCAACCACATCCTTCCCCAATAAACAGAATTGCCCGTCTGTTCTTTGGATATCCTTTGAGGATCCAGGCTCAACCTCTCAGGCAGAAGTGCAAAATAGTAGATTTCTTCAATGTTATTAAAAAATTTGTTCTAAATGAACATTTCTGCCTAAAGCCATTTTCCAAAGAAATACTTTTGCTAGAGAGACTGGGAGCAATCACAGATTTCCACAGGCAAACATTCTACGTATTTTTACTCCCAACTGCGATAAATTTACTTTGGGTTTAGTTCATTAAGAAAACTTCATCAAGGAAATGCAATTTCTCCTCATTGTCTAAATTTAACAAATAGTACTTATCTTCTTTGGCTAGTTGTTTTTCAGACATGAAATTCCTGGTAAATGGATCTCATTAATACAAACATTTTTAAAAGCCATACACTTTTTTCCACTGCATCAGTGTGTGGTTTTTAGTTAGTAACAGAATATGTACTATCAGTGGTTTATCACAGTGACTAAAAGTGCAGTGAAGGCAACTTACACGAGTCTTTAATTGATCCTCAGTGATCAACTTAAACTTGTTGCTTTATTCAGGAGAAATAATGAGTGTTTTGGTTATTTTGGGTTTTTTTTGTAAAATAGCTTTTACCAAAAACCTCGGTTTTGTATCAGGATTTTTTAATGCTTTTGTGTCATATGCCTCATGAATATTCTCTAAATACTCTTTATAGCCAGCAGTAATCTTAATGATAAATCATTTTTGCAATGTTTCAAATGTTCTTAACTTGCGGTGAGATAATTCCAAATTCAGTGTGTTAAACATTTTCAAGAAATGGGCTTGCTGACTTTTAATCTGCAGGTCTGTTTTGTACCACATGCAGTTTCCAGGTACTCGGTATCTCGTGTGCTGCATAACCCGTCTCGCGTGCACGGCTATCTAATCTTGCGGCAGGTGAGAAGCTGTAATTTGTAGGGCTTCTTATCGAAACGCAGAAAACTGATGTGGGAAGAATGGCAACCGAGCTGTATTTTGCCCTCACGGTATGAATTTTGTTGTAAAAAATCGGTGTCACTGAATGAATAATCTCTGTGGCTGTTAAAACAGAGCAGGCTGCGTGGTTCAAAGGCAAGCCCTGCAGAGCCGAGCCGTGTGGGACACCAGCGCCCTTCACTCCCCGGGAGCCGAGCGTCCCCCCCATGCTCACCAGGATCTGATTGTCCAGTGATGCAAGAGTTTGCTAATTAAACAGTTCACAGAGGTGTTTGGGGCAGAACCTGTGGACATTTAACCAATTGAACAATTTATTGCTGTAATTGAGGGGGTTAGCTGGTGTTTATTAACTAGCCTTCCTGTCACGTTCCAATGGCTGGACTAACCCTTGGTCCCTGATTTGTTTTCAAGTGTCCCACTGGTGGTGTTGGCGCTGCAGTGTCACTCTTCAGGCTGCCACTTCAAGGCCACCACTTCACTTATCGGCCTTTTGCAAATTCAGCCACGTTACTGGACATTTTTTTCCTTGCTGGAGCAAGTGTTTTATTACAAAGTACTGTCGCTTTAGAGCAAAAACAAGATTTTATCTCAGACAAAAAAATAAGTCTGGATTATTGAGAAATTTCAGCAAACCGCTTCTGGCTTGAAAACGGTTTCTGGCTTTGTAACTTCAGCAAAGCAGTAGTTTATTTTCCTTTTATGCTTATGGTCACCTCTGCTGTCTCTATCATCATTAAAGCGGGTTCGGGGCTGGGATAAAGGCGTCATTGCAGTGGTGTGCAGCGGGGCTTCCAGTCAACCCGCTGAGGCACGCGCAGTTTGGGACACAAATCTGTTCAGGGGAACAATGAGTCCTGATGTTGATAACAGGCTGCTGCTCCCCCTTACCCATGAAAGCTTCTATAACTAGAGCTAATTGGCCGTTCTTAAAGTGCAATTAGCAGGGATATTAATCTAGGCCTGACAGGTGTGAAACTGTGTTTCTTTGAGTCCATTCAATAGACACCCTATCTGAGCGCCTGTAGGAGGGGCCTGAAGCAATTGTACCTATAAACTTGCAAGCCTTTAGTTTGTTGGAACCGAACAGCCCACTTTTAATAATCGCATTTGAGTCAGATGACATTAACAGAAATGGATGGGAGGAAGTTCATTTAATACTGACACGAGAGTTGGTATCACTTCCATCATCGGGAAAGGAAATGACTGCTTCTGCCTCCATTTGGGTACATGAAGAAAAGGAAAGACTTTTAAAAAATATATATTTTAATGAGAAAGTTAGGACCGAATTATTTTGCATTAAGGATAATTAGGTGTCCTCCCCCGTTTTGCCTCTTGTGCAGTTTGATGATCTCCATTTGCAATGTTTGCTGCTTTCCTCATTCAGTTGTTCTTCGTCCCACAAGGCACAGCAGAGAGCAGAGACTTTAAAAGGCACTGCCAACAAGGGTGGCATTACCATCAGCTGTGCAGCTTTTAAATAGTAATAATGTAACTGTTCAAGTCCAGTTGGAGACGGAGTTTCAGGACTCAGGAGGGATACAGCCCTGCTAGTTCAGCTTTGCTCCAGCTGGTGTACAAGGGCACAGCTCAGTGGAGCTGCACTGTCCAAAGATCCTTAATTTAACCAGCAGACTTATTGTGGGATGCTGAAAGGGTTCCAGCTGAATCTGCAGATGGCTGCTTGTGTTAGTGGGCTTCAGGCTTGGAACTAAATGAGGAAATTTGTATTTCCCGTTTTAATTAAAAGGGGTATTCACAATCTAAGACTAAAAGACAAAAGCCTACCCCAAAGACATGCATCTGTTTTACATAAGATAAATGCGTTATAAGAGTGAGAAATTGCTTGAAGATGGTCTTGATACTGAAAATAGTGTGAGTTCATGGGCATGCACATGCATGTATACTGCTCAGTCAGCTAGAATTTCTTCCAAAGATGGAAAACTTATTATGTATGGTCTGCCCTGAAAAAAATGTCTGCATAATGCTTTACTAGTTCACCCTTCTGGAGGTATCTGAATGTCTAGACCACTGTGATATTTCTCAGAAATACCTTAGAAGACTTGTTCGAAAAGATGAGTCTAGGTCTCCTCAGTCACTCGGCACAGTCTTCTGACAGAAAAGGCAGCTTCATAAAAAAATTGTTCTACTAAGGAATGAGGCCCATCTTACTAAGGCGGGCATCTTTTTGCCTCACTGCTGTGATGGAAAAGCCCCTCTTCGACTAAAGAACTTCTTGTCTGAATTTGCTTGGGACAGTTTTGTTCTTCGGGAAAATCTTAAAGTTCAAGAAATAGCTCCTTGCTGTTTACCTCATGACACGTTGATAGAGCACAACCACATCCTTTCCCAACCTTGGCAAAACCAGAAAGCAAGAAAGATCATGCTTGCATAATGAAACAAGGTTCAGCAGCCTTCAGGAGTATGAGCAGTGATTGAGGCAGCCTTAGAACCAGTGTTCAAATTCCCTGAACATGAATTTGTGTGCCTTTCTGAGCTGTAAAGCTTATTAACCTAGCTGCTAATGTATCCGCATTGCTCTCTTGATGCCGCGATACCCCTCAGGACACCACAGTTTTCCACAGCCAGTGGGGCTTGGAGCTGGCTCTGCAGGCTTTGCAACAGAGCGTGCTGCAAGGTTGGACATGCTCTCTTGCATCTTTTGTAAGAAAGGCTCTGCATTTTCTAACCTAATGCAATCGAAATTGATCTTGATTCAACACAGATGACCAGCATAGGAAGCAACATTGCTTCTGGGGCAATAGCAAGGTTTGTCATTCCTTTGGAACCCATTGACCCTCTTCCTGGTTTAGGAAGGCAAGGCAGTCTTTTTCTTGATTACCCTAAATAGTGCAGAACATCCAAGAGGAAGGAGGGTCTTGTGATTGAGACGAAGGGCTGTGATTCAGGACTCGTGGGTTCAGCTCCTATCCCTGCTGTCTGCTTTCAGTTAAACCTTGGGGAAGTCATTAGATCTCTTCCTCTTACACAAAATCTCGGACTCTTTCTGCCTCTTCTATTGAGCTGAGAGGTTCTTGTCACCGGCTGCACATTTGTATGCCTTCCTCACCATTGTTATCCACTAACGCAAGCTAGAGAGCCTGCCTTCTCACATTTGGAGAGGGAAGTTGAGGTATTAGAGTTCTGGGGGCTG
Organism: Mohoua ochrocephala; assembly: GCA_013398855.1. Taxonomy (NCBI): domain Eukaryota; kingdom Metazoa; phylum Chordata; class Aves; order Passeriformes; family Acanthizidae; genus Mohoua; species Mohoua ochrocephala. Next base: position 430,814 of record VZTA01007516.1, on the reverse strand, counting down.
TTCTCAGAACAGTGAGCGTGGTCCTATGCCCAAATCTGCTACCAGGACTCCTGCTTGCCTTTTCATCTCCTATGCTAATTCCCTCCCCTCACAACAGCTCCATTCCTCCCCTGTCCCCCCTGAACAACTGAGAAGGGGAGAGGAAGAGAAGGGCTGGCTTTCCCCCTCCCTACTGTGAAACCGAGATATATTATTATCTGTCTTCTCTTAACCAGACGTGGCAACAAGATTACTCAAATTCATGTCAATTGAATATGAGTTATGCAGTTTTGCAAGTTGATGACTAAAATTATTGGAATTACCCAGAGCTAAATGGTTTGTTATAGCTGGAAATTGGAAAATCTCTTGGTGTTTACACCATTGTTTGTCGTGGAAGTGTTAAGTCCTGCTGCTTCATGTCTTCACCCTTTTTATAGACAAAAAGGGTACACAATGAAGAGGTTTGTTCGTACTCACTTAAATGGTTTGGACAGTTACTTTCTTTATACCTCAGTTATATTTTCATTCCTATTCAGAGTTTTCATTAGCAAGTTATTTTGTGGTTACCCAGAGTGGCACTTAGTAATTGCACTGAGATATTTCTCTCTTAGATTTCTAAACTGTAATGATGCAGTAAACCCTGCTTTTGCTCAAGAAGTACCTGAGGAAAAAAATGCAGCAATTAAAATAATGCCTAAATAAGAACTGACGTGGTATTTATTGATGGAAAGTTGCAGCTCTTAGCTGCATGGCTGGTAAGAAACAGGAGAATGAATAATAGCTACCAGTGTCCCAAGCTTGAAAAGTCAGAGGAAATGGCCGCAAGAAAAAGCAAATGAAGATGGATGAAATCCCAGAAGGATGAAGGGAGACTGAAGGGAGTCCTCCATGCTGGACAGGGCTGGGCGGCTGACTCCTGGGTCACCTCAGCTGTTGCTTTTCGGAGCGGTGTTTTGAAAGGGCGCTGTTTGGGAGAAGCGCTTCCTGGCCGCCACTGCCGCACACCACTTGCAGATGCTGCCTGTGGGTCAGTGAGAGGTCACCTCCAGTTAACTCAACACCTTCAGTGAGGAGAAAGCTCTTGGGGATAAACTTTCTTACTATCACTGTCTAACCGGCACTGAGAGGACTTGCAGATGCTTAACTTGCTCTTTTGCCGTGTCCTGAAGTAGTTTTTGTGGCATCATTAGCATTGCCAGCTATTACCTCTCCGCTTGTCCAGTACAGCAGGTTCTGCAGCATCAGTTTCTACAGCCTGGTGGTTGGGTTTTCTCCTGGCAGGTCCCCGTCCTTGTGCTGTGCTGTGGCCAGGGCCAAGCTGCCCTCCAGTGCCTCACCGGCACTTCGGCAAAGCTGCCAAGGACCAAGAGAGACCTCGGGGTCTGCAGAGGGAACAGTATCCCACACACCCTTGGATGCCTCAGAGCACGTGTGGGTGCCTCCCAGGCTTGCTGTGTGGGACAAGACGTGGCTCCTGGCCCCACGGAACCTGAACCAGGGCACTCACAGCTCCATGGTTCAGTGCCAAAGGGAAGAGGCAGCTCTTACACCTCTGCCTGGAGTTTGAACCTTGTCAGTGATGACATCAAGGGAGACATCAGGAGGGGATGGACTGAATGTGAAGGTGCATGGTGTTTGTTCATGAAATGTAAAGTCCAAGTGTGCCCAGCAAACAGCCTCAAGTCCTGTAGCTCCAGAAGCAGAGCAGTTGAATTTAAATAACTGTATTTTGAAAAAGATCAAAGATGCAAATAAATGGCACAAGTAATGCAGGAGCCCATTTTACATATATACAGAGATACATAAGAAATCAATGTATTTTTCATTGCTCCCACATTGTTACCTCTGACAGCAGTTAGAGAGCCCTGCTCACAGGTGAGTCTGGGTGCAGGCGCTCCCTGGTTGTTACTTCCCTGGTGGGGCTTCCTCAAGTATCCATGCAGAATCTGGGCAAAAGTCTGGAAAAGGTAAAATGCTGAGGCAAGAGGATTGAACTCTGCAAAACCTCTTCAGGTTTCAGACTGTTCTGTTCTTGTCCATAAAAGAATTTAGTAGGCATATATTTTATGTGTGTGGGTACATCAGTAGATGCATAAAAATACATACGTCTGTTTTCAATAAAAGTGTTCCATGATCTAAACATCTTCCAGATAACATCTTAAAAATCTTAGGCTTCACGTTTTCTCAAACAGGCTTGTTCAGGGAAACGAAAGAGAGTGCTTGACAAGATTATGGTGTTGCTTCTATACATTTCCTTTATTCTTGTGGCTAAAAGGAAATTACAATGTGTTGTTAAGTCAAAGCCTGGTCTGTGGAGCTGAACCAAAAAACTTTTAAATGGACTAAAATTCCCCTTCTGATAAAAGGGAAAACTACACAGCAGAGAGACAGGATATCTTTAATTTAAATAGTGGGTTTAGGTATATTAATTTGAGTTCAAAGCGTCTTTCAAAGGGTATGATGCCCACATTTTTAATTTTACCTAATACTGAGCATCTGGTGTGGACTGGTTTGTGGTACTGAGAGCAAAAGGAAATACATTACTCATAGATGAAAGGAGTGAGGGGGAATCACTGTCCTGACTAAAAATAGCCTTTTTTCCACCAGTTAATATCAGCTGGAGGTTTGATTAAATAGTAATTGTCTAGAAAAAGACAATAATTGAGTGTGACTGTTTCCTTTCAGGGGCCAGGCCCAGGTGGTGAAAGTTAAGTATTGTCCTTCAGATAAGGTCCTGAAAGCAGTTTTCCTGAATGTCCACTGAGCCCTTCTGCAAAATGTCCTTTCTGGGTGCTGAGCTGCAGACAGACAAAATCCAGGCCTTTTTGCAGGGCAGCAGCAGTTTTCAGGGATGTAGCACCAGAGGATTTTATGGCTGCATTGCAAATACAAAGCTGGCTCACCTCTTTGGCTGGAACTCTAACCCAGAGGCGCAGAGATCACAAGAGACAAATGTCTTGAATTAAGAAATGGGGTTGACATCTATAAAAGTCAGAGCGCATCTAGTAGGCAACGTGTAATAAGACTATAACATTATATCTAATAGGGGGATTGGAAAGCTGTCCGAAAAAATGCAGCTTCCGTTCAGATCTGCACACTCAAAACAAAATACGCCAGATTAATGGGGCTTTTTGTTCCCACACCCCCCTTCCCCTTTATTTATTGATCTGAATCCCTCTGCTCTTTTCATAAAAATCAGTCTGGTTTTTTTCAGTACAAGGTTAGTGACAATCCTGGTAACAACTCTGCCTAGCTTTATTGGAGTCTGTAGTGAAAAAATGCATATTTCTGTGAGGTTAACAATATTCCCCTCTTTATTTCTATAAGGTCGTTCTCGCTGAATGACCCTTTCATGCATCATAATGTTAACACTTATCATTTGTCTGGGACTTTACGTATTGTGAATATCTAAGCATTATTTAATTAACCTTTGCAAGTGTCCAGTGAGTCAGAGAACCATGAGATAGAGCCAGATAGGAAGTGCTTTTTCTGCCCTCCAAAAGTTTTCAAATTGCTACTTATTCCTAGTTGAATGGACTCAAAACTTTGGGGGGTTTTTCATGGAGGAAAAGTGGAGGAGGAGAGAGCGTGAGAGACACAGTGGTTTGCTGCATAATGGCCAAAAGTTCCATAGTGCTCCCTGGGGAAGGGGAAAGCTATAATTTCAGCCCTTTGTCCCGCTTGGTGAAGTTCTGGAACTTTAGCCTTACGCCTCCACATGCTGAGTTAGGACTGTAATGGCTGAGCCAGAGTCAGGCCAGCTCTGCTGGGTGGTCTGCAGACAAGCACTTGGAGAGAAGGTCACCACGGCCTTCTAGTGAGAGCAGCTCCCAAAAGCTTTGCTGGCTGTAGCTTGGACCGTCTTTTCTGTTGCATTCCACGGGAGTGGTCTCACTGCGAGGTGAGGCTGAGCTCTTATCCAGACAGAAACACCACTTACTCAGAAAGTAGCACATGTGTTCTACCGGGAAGCCTGGGGTTTGGCCATTCAGCATTTCCCAGGGGAAGCTGACCCCTTGGGTCGGCAAGGGTAGTTGCTTCAAAGACAGCAGAAATTGATACCATATTCGGTTTGAGAATTCAGGCATCTTGATTCTATGGCTTAAACCACTGGACCACATTTTTTTCTGAAATAGGTAGGAATATTTGCATTTTTACACGGGGAAACTGAGGCATGGAAAGGGTATAAGGTGTGCTGGAAGCCACGTACTAGGCCTGTGGAAGAGCTAAGAACAGGACCCAGGTTTCCTGATACCAGCATGAATTATTCATCCACAGGACACTGTGAGGGAAGGACAGGAAGGAGCAAAGAGATAAAAACTGAATTTCTTCTGAAAGTGAAAACTCCTCTTATTTCAGGTAGTGTTTTCCATTATACCCAGATCATTAGATCCCTATAATCTAATTTTTCTTTACCATTTGGGCTTAACAATGAATATTGCATTGGCACCTACCCCTGGAAACTGCTGGCCTTCTGCTAACCGCAGATTGGGAGGCTAAAATGAGAGACTGCCCATTGAGAATATAATCCTGGTCTGCAGGGGGCACGGAGATTTCTTCACCTCTGGGAAGCAGCCTGTGGTTTACAGTTACTGGACCCTGCAGCTCCCCGTTTAGGTACAGCACACCACGCTGGAAGTGAACATGAACCTTAAAGAGGGGCCTTTAGCTGATGAGAAGAGTGATGATTTGCTTTGTGGCAATTTCAAATATGTAGAAAATACGTATGAAAAAAAAAAAGAGATTTTAAAGGGTGTGTTACCCACGAGTTCAGGAAAGCAGGTATTTTCCTGTCTTCCTTCATTTAAAATATAGTGGAAACCCAATATAATTCTGTCCACATTTATCAATGTGTTTTAATAGGAAAAAAAAATGGGGTCAATAAGTCCTCTGAAAAGAGGCTAAAATGAAGGAAGATAGAGTTCATCACTTCCATATTTTGAGCCTGTGACTTCCAAAATCAAAGGCTTGGTAATCCTAATGGATTGACTTCCAAATTTCCTTGGATTTGTATTGCCGGACTTGTCTCTCTCCAGGGCTTAGCTGGATCCCTGCAGATAGATTTTTAGGTTTATATGGTGTAATTCCACTTAGTCCAGCTGTAAACTTGTGGTGGCTGAATTAATACATTACAGGGGGAAGAAAAGAGTATACCTACAAACCTCCTGGCTTGTATATCAAATCCTGAGGGGGAAAAACTGGGCATTTCAATTAGTTGGTTGTGTGGCCTGATTGAAGAACAGCCCCGTGGCTAACAAAGCTTTGTCTGTAGTATCAGCTTGCTCCTCATCCACCAGGACAAATAGAGTGGTTGGTCATTAACGGGCTAGCCATCGGGTAGGGGTTTTGTTCTTAAATGGGGGCTTTGTCTTATCCCTGCTGTTTAAGCCCTCTCCAAGCACTCCTCACCTGTCATATCTGTCATACATTTAATTCATCACGCTCTCTGGTCAAAAGCTACACTGATAGTATCAAAAGAAGAGGAGGGGGCTTCTTATAACTTTAGCGATCAAAGGAGATTACAAAGCAAATAAGATTTTAATGAAGACGGCAGGTTTGGAAAGGAGAATTTACTGCACTGCGAATCGCTAACACATAAATGTTCGTTTTATCTGTAGAGTATTTGAGAGTGGAATCCCAAGCTATTACAGAAGGAAGGGTGGATACATGTGTTGGTTCATGGTTTTAATTAAAAACACAGAGGGAGGAGATGTGGGGGGGAAAAAAGAGCTCTTTTATTTCACATTAAAGGTCATCTTTTTATTCTGTAAATATGATAAGCAGACTGTGTTTAAACACAAGTTTGTTTTAATGGTGACAAATACATCAAGCAATTTGCCACTGAACTGATATTGTCAGGCCAATGCTCTCTCTCTGTTATTTGACCCAAGTTTCAAAATATCAATCACAATACTGAAATGCCTACTAAAGAGGCAAAGCAGGCAGGCAGTTTCCAGGCATAGTCACATAAATCCACATGTTCCTGGGATCATACGTGATGGGGGCCAGAGCTGCAGAAATGCACCTTTTGTGCCAGTGGGTGTTTTACAGGAAGGCAGCCCCGTGCCAGTGGCACGGGGAACACTGAACGCCCTCCCTTACAGGTTCACGCTGAGAAGCACATGCTGCCCTGTGGCACTTTGTCATGGAATGTGAGCCTGCAGCATCCATGTCTTAATTCACAGAATATTCTGAATTGGAAGGGACCCACAAGGATCATCTCTTCAGTGAATGGCTCATACAGGGATCAAACCCTCATCCTTGGCATTATTAGCACCATGCTCTAACCAACTGAGCCGCTCTCAGTGGTTCATTCAGTATTACCTTTTATTAAACCCGCAGTCTTTCCACGGAGGAATTTTCCCATTTGGGACGGTCAGTCCAGAGCACATACTCCATTTTCTGATAAGGTGGAAACAACTGATGGGGAATTATCTGTTGCAGTTCCTAATGCTACTGGTGTACAGTATGCAAATTCTGCGTGGCCAGTGGTCTGGAGATTCAGTTAGCAGCAAAGATGCTCTACTGGAAGCAAAGGTTGTGGAGCAAATCATCTTGACACGTACAAGAGTACCAGGGCATCAGGCCCAGCTAGTGTGGATTTATGAAAGGCAGGTGCTGTTTGACTAACCTGGTCTCCTTATGACCAGGTGACCTGCTTAGGGGATGAGGGAAAGGCTGTGGATATTGTCTACCTGGACTTCAGTAAAGCCTTTGATTCTGTCTCCCACAGCAATCCCCTGGCTGTTCTTGGCTTGGACAGGGGCACTCCTTGCTGGATAAAAACGTGTCTGGATGGCCAGGCCCAGAGAATAGTGGTGAATGGAGTTACATCCAGCTGGTGGCCGGTCACCAGTGGGGTTCCTCAGGGTTCAGTACTGGGGCCAGTCCTGTTTAATGTCTTTATTAACTACATGGACAGGGGTTTAAGTTCACCCTCAGTCAGTTCACAGGTGACACCAAGTTGGGCAGGAGCGCTGACCTCCTGGAGGGTAGGAAGGCTCTACATGGCATCTGGACAGGATAGGCTGGATCAATGGGCCAAGGCCAATTGTACGAGGCCCAACAAGGTGAAATGCCATCTCCTGCATTTCGTTCACAAGAACCCCATGTAGCAAGCACTACAGGCTGGGGGAAGAGTGTCTGGGAAGCCGCCCAGCAGAAACAGACCTGAGGTTGCCCATAGACAGTGGCTGAACATGACCCAGCCTGTGCCCAGGTGGCCAAGAAACCCAGTGGCATCCTGGCTTGGATCAGCAACAGTATGGCCAGCAGGACCAGGGCAGTGATTGTCCCCCTGTACTCAGCACTGGTGAGGCCACACCTCAAACACCATGTCCAGTTCTGGGCCCCTCACTACAAGAAAGACACTGAGGTGCCAGAGCAAGTCCAGAGAAGAGCAGCAAACCTGGTGAAGGCTCTGGAGCAAAAGTCTTATGAGCAGCAGCTCATAAGAGGGAGTTGAGGTGGTTTAGCCTGGAGAAAATGACTTTATTGTTCTCTATGACAAGAGGAAACAGCCTCAACTGGCATGAAGGGCAGTTCTGATTGGATATATTAGAAAAATTTCTTCACTGAAATGGTTGCCAAGCTTCACTGAAACAGGCTGCCCAGAGAAGTGGCAGAGTGACCATCCTCAGAGGAGGTATTTAAAAGCCATGTAGCTGTGGCACTTAGGAACATGGCTTAGTGGTGGACTTGGCGGTGCTGGGCTAATGGTTGGAATGATCCTTAAGGTCTGTGATATTGAAGGTCTTTTGTAACTGAAACAATTCTATGAATTTATAAAGTGCTTTGGGCACTGGCTGGCATCTCTGGAGTGTACAGAGCCAAACCTGCCCTGCTAGCAGCAGAACTAGGCAGCTTTATTTTTGCAGTTTTCCCTTGTGATGAAAAAAAAGCCTTTGCGATTGCTGAAGTCTTTGATAAAAGAAGGGGTAGTTTGTATTATTAGCACGGATGTTAACATCTTTACTTCAAAGACAGGGGGGAAGTGGCTGCCTAGCTTTCTTTAAATTGAATTAAAAACGTGGGGTCCAGGAAGGAGCTCACAAAACCATGTCTGAACTTGTCAGCCTTTACGGGTTTAGGTGGAAAACTCCAGTTCTCACTTTCCGCTGAGTAATACTGAGAGCTCATTGTTTGTGTGGTTTTCAACCTGGCTATGAATTATGAATGATTTACTTAAGAAGTGATAAACTATGGGTCTGCCCTTAAGCTAAGAGGAGGTCCCTACAGCTGAGATGTTTCGCATTCAGCAAGGAGATGGTCCTCAGCACCCTTCTCATGTTGGAGTTAATATCTTGTATTTTCATCTGAGGGCTAGTATCCGTCCCTTAAGATGCTTTTCTGCAGCCTACAGGATCTCCTGATATGCAAGGCCCAAATGAATTAGTTTTACTGAAAGAGAGATGAAAATTCACATGTGATCTGTCATCTGGTGGCATGAATTTAACTGGACCGAAGTCAGACCCAGGTTTTTTTGCAAGCGAAGATGGGATAAAGATACAGCCAGGACTGTAGTTCAGAAACTGTGCTTGAATCTTGCTTTGAGTAAGCATGTCAGCAAGTAGCGTCTAAACTGATTTCTTTTAATCGATAGCAATAAAAACTGTGAGTGAATAGGGCCTGTATTTATCTGATACCGTGATGAGAGAGTACAGCAGAGGCAGCTGCAGCAGGGCTCTCCCAGTGCTCACAGCAGCTCAGTGAATGGGTGTTAGTGTCACTGGGAGATCTGCAAGACTCTGCCCTGTAAACAAGGTTGGTACTTGTGCCAGACACAAACATTTGCATTTACTGTCGGTTTAAGGACCTCCATGCTTTTATTCATCTGGAAACTGTGGGGTTTTTTCCTTTTATTTTTTTTTTTTTCCTCGGCCTAAGTTAAGGTGGCAGAGGCTAACTTAAAATATAGTCTTTCCTTTCACAAATTAGAAATTCTGAGAAGGTGCTCAAGTTACTTGAGGTATAGACCAACCACCTCTCCTAACATGTTCTGGTTATAGATCTTAATAGGTTTTTGCAAGACCAAAGTACTTAGGTAAAGAAGTGTTTTTTAAAATAACATAAGTCCACATGACAGCATATAAAAATCAAATGACAGAGCAATTCATGGGTTATTGTTACAAAACTAACCTTTCAAACAAGCTCCTAAAATGCTCTGTGGTTGCAGTTTCACTTATGGAATTTACTTTTAAGCCACTTTCTCCAAGTTTAAATCTGTCTACAGAAGACTTCAAAAACTTTTGTGTTGTTGTTGTTAGGAAAAGAGAGAAAGAAAAATAGCATGCTTTTTTTTTTCTGTGTTAAAGCAAATGCTTTTAAAATGTATCACCCTATATATGACTGGAATTAAAAAAAAACCAAAACAAAACCTTCAGAAACTGGGCATCAGTTTTCTTCAACAGCACAAAAACCACCGTGCCAACATTTAGAACTGCAACACATCAACTGCTCTTATAGCTCATACTTTATTCTCTGCATCAAAGCTCTGGTGGGGGGGAGTAAAAACAGAGAGTGAGAGAGCGAAAGAGTCAAGCTCTTCAGAGCCTCTAATGACGCGTGCCAAACACGTGGAAGGTAAATCCCCTAATTCAGTCTATTCTTTCAGCATTCCCTGGCGGGCGGCCAAGCTAAATATTTCTGCTGGATAAAAAATGCACCCTCCTATGCGGCACTTTCTTAACAGGATGGCTCTCCAGCTTTAGCGGAGGGGTCTTCTCTGGGGGAAAGCCAACATGTGTGTTCTCTTATCTATTTATTTATTTTATTAAAAAGGGGCTTTATGGGCTGTGATTGGATTAACTTAGTGAACCCTGGAGGAAGAGGAAAAACAAATTGGGAAGCTGGTTTAGCACCCCCACCTTTTTGTCATCTTCTTTTGGGATTTCCTGGCTGGCTGCCACCTTGAGCCTGTTGAATGTTCTTTAGATCAATCAATTAAAAAGGCTTTAATATTTGGGTGATTGGAACGCAACATATGGGCTGCTGGTGCGGATGTCATGTGGTGCGTGGAGTTAATTGAAATGATTAATAGAGGTGTTAGTTTCTTCAAGACTAATTGAAGAAAGAATATAATTGGAAGCATAGACTAACCATTATTGTTGACTTTTTTTTAACATATTGCGTCCCTTAAACACTTGTACATGTTTATAAACATGCAGATGGACTTTGTTGAGATGTCTTCGATGTGGTGATTTGCAAAATCGCATCAACTCTACAAAAGTCAAATTTATTTTTTTGTAAATTCATCAGAAAAAATATTTCCCTGTGCCTTGCCTGTTTTCAGTAACCAGTATGTACACTGAATTTCTGGTACCTGTTTGTCTTTACTTCCTTGCCAGACTGAAACCAATTGATTCGTCCCCATCATTATCTGTGGGGTCAGAGCATCCATCCACAGAAACTGATCAGGAGCCTCCGGAGGTCTGTTAGTGCCCTCTTCTCTCTGCACAGTGAGTCGTGCAAATGTGAAAATGTGCCAGGTATTTCAGGGGAATAGCACCTTTGTTGTACTGCCCCACACCTCGTCAGTTTGACCGTATTTCAAAGTGATCCAGTTACAGATACATAAAGGACTGGCAGAAGCCTGGATCTGACAGTCAGAAAGAAATATCAAATTAGAGAAATTCAGAAGATTTAACTGAGATTTAACTCTTTTGGCCTCTCCACCTTCTTTAACAATAATAACCTTTTTTTTCAGGAGTAGTCGCTTGGGAATTTCTATTAAAATTGTTAAGCTATTGTGAAATACAAAATGAAAGCAGTGAACTGGCTGCAGAGGACATCTGGCAGCAAGGAGAGGGTACGAAGGATGTGTCTCTGAAAGTCATCCTGCTGCACAGGCCGGCTCTCAGGGTAGAAATGGGGAAACAGAAAACATGACAATCTCTGGTCTGCCCAAGCGCTGCGCGAGGAGGAGCAGTGTCGCGTCCTGCTCGCTGCTGGGCTGTGGTTACAAGTGCCGTAGCAAACTTTCAGATGGGGATTTCTTAAAACTGAAGACAATGGCTTAAATGACTTATGAATCTGCCAGAGGGCTAGTGTTTACTTGTAGGAGAAGAAAATCAGGCAAGACGGCAATGAAGTGTTGATTTCAAAGGTAAGTCAGTTTGGATTTAGGACACATAAAGCTACATTTGGAAGTGCATTTTTTTCACACCAGCTTTCTTTCTGCCTGCTTTTGGTAAGAGGGGAAATGCTTATGCATAATTTTAATGTTCTGGAAAAGAACTATCTTCCTGGAAGGGACACACACAATTTCTCTATTTATTTTCCTTTGCACATGTGGTGCAGCTTATGCATTTGTGTATCTTTTTCAGTAGTCAGAAAGTTTATTCTGCAGCCCAGAATAAACTGAGCAGGGAAGTGATAGATAAGTTTAGAGGGGGTTTGTTGCTGGCTTAGAAGAAAAGACTATAGGATGGTTTTAATATTTTAGAGTCTTCCCACACAGATTTCCAGTGATGCTTTGAAGGCAACTGTGCGTCTGCAAAGACTTTGAGCCTCCCCGGAAGATGTGGCCTGTCTTGCGTACAGATCTGAGCAAAGCGTTTGTAGAAAGGAAGTGGCTGTCCTGTACTGGGGGCTGAGAGGAAGGGAAGACATTAGGTCTGATTGCAAGCTTCCCTTACTCCCCGTTGCCTGATTTGTGTGCACGTAGTGCTAATAGTTTTAGATGAGAGGATATGCTGGACAGACTGGTACAAATTAATCTTTCAGAAAAATGTTTCTATTATTGTTATTTGGTGATGAGATTAGTCATTTAAGGATCTGGTTTTATTACAGCAAGCTACTGCAATTACCTAGTCACTTGTTTATTTTTCTAATCCTAACAGTGATGAAAAATAGGAGTCTCAGCATTCCATTGCCTGCATTGCCTATTAGGATTTAGTACAAGAAAAGGAGAAAATTGTATAAACTTGCTGGAATAGGAGCATCCTCTCTGTCTCTGCCAAACCTTGCCATGTTGTATAATTAATAAAATTCTAGTGCATTGGCCTGGATCACTGAAAAAGGAACAGCAGACCAAGGAAAAAGGGTTTAAATCTATGCACATGCTTTGTATGTGGCTTGTGTCTGATGGCAATATTCTCATTCTCATACAAAGGAGAGTGTTCAATAACATCCGCCTAAAATAAATCTCAGGGAGCTATATCTGGTATACCTAGTGATATCTAGTAGCCTGCTAGCATCACCTGTTGCTAAGACAGACAGACAAATTGCATTAGGAGATCTTACTTTTAGGTTCCCATAAATCTACCAAATTCTTAATGCGTGGCTCAGATGTTTCTTGCATTTTCCTTTCCTATGGGTGCATTTTCCCCCAGGATCTATTCTGTCATTTCCAAGAATTTGGCTGTGACAAAAATTGTGTTGCTAACATTAGGAGTGTGATGACTTTTCTGTTGAAAAGTAATCTCCACCATGACAGCCCCCATCTTTTGAAGCACAAGTTTCAACGACAGGTTCAGTGGCTTGGGGAAGGGCAGAGTATGTGGCAGGGGAGGATGGTGACTGTCATTGTCTGGGATACTCAAATGCCATCCCCTCTGCCGGGAGCACTTCCCACTTCATGGATCTCCACATGTGCTTCATTTGTATTGGGTCTCCCTCAGAGCAAGACCAGAACACACTCTGGTCCTGTCCCCACCTCCATCTCTGACTCCCACGCCCAGGAGAACTCCTTTTGAGCTAGAAGCCAGCCTAGAGGGTTGGCAGAGCAGCCCTCCCAGGAGCGGCAGGAGGGCATCACGCTCCCTTCAATGGGCTAACACTTTTGGGCCTAGAATGACACACCGGGACTGAGAGCAGAGAGAGCGCGTGTTCAGCACGTGCTCATTGCAAATGAGCGTTCAGCACGTCCTGAGGCCAGAGAGTCATCAAAAGGAACTGTTTTTAGAAGCCTGTGGACAAGAGCTGAACCTGGAGGGGATTATGAAGGAGGAGAGACTATGCCTGGAGATCAGCAGTGTCAGGGAAGAGGGAAACTGAGAGTTAGGTTAGTACAAGACCAAGGGATTTATCTTTATGGGTTATTGTAGACGAAGACAAGCAAGCTCGGTGTTAAAAGCGGGTGGGATGTAAGCCAGCTCTGATCCAAAAGCTGCCTGACTGCATTAGCATGGTGCTAAGCCCAAGCTAATATATCCGGCTTCTCACCAGGGCTTATTAGCTCGGGCTCAGTGCCATAGTCACAGGAGTTCCAGTTGGCCTGACACCATGTCTGCTCAATGTGTGAACTGAGCTCAGGGCTACATGCCTGCACAGGAGCACCAGGAGATGCCTGGAGACTTGACTGCACCACACTGGTGAGGAGGCTGTGGAGGCCAGGCCTGCTGGTCAGCAGGAAGGGGCACATGAGGATGCAGAGTGTGCCATGTGTGCTTAAAGTAGGACAGGAAAGAAGAGCAGTGCAGATGAGGAACCAGGAGGGACTGAAACTGGCTCGATGAGAAGACTTGGCACACAGGAGCCTGGGTGTGGGAGTGGTAGATGTGAGTGACTGGAAAGGGAAACTACAAGAGGGGTCAGGAGGAACAAGCTGAGGACTTGCTAGGCAAGGAAACCAATCAGAAGTCTGAGTCAAGCACTGGAAGAGGAAGAACAAACTCCACACCACACCTGGCATGAAATCAAGATGCCTGAAAGCAGTCATTCCTCTGCTGCCAGACTGTCACCTGATGAAACCCACCAACAGAAGTGTCCTGTCCCTCACAATGCTTGTGCCAACCTTGCCAAAAACAACCGTATGGTTGCTCTGAGCCAGGTCTGCCAGCGTCCCTGCAGAGGTCTGCCTGTGGCAGATCAGAATACCTCAGCTCTGTTCTTGATCTGTGTAGGCATCAGAGTAGTGCCAGGTCATGAGATCTCTGCTTTTTCTATTTGCGGTTTCAAAAATCAGCGTAACAACTGCAGAAAAACCGTGCTAAAATTGCAAATTCAAGTTCTCCAGAGTTTAAGGTTGTTTGCCTAACTCAAATTTGATCCTCTTATGCATTATGATACAGTCTTTAATTACTCCTTTAATTACTGTTAACTGGCTACTTGCCTCATTCAGGCATAAGACAAGCTTGCTAGGGGAGATGAATTGGGGTGGTGTAATAAAATGTTACCTTTAAGACACCTCTTCCCGCCATCTCATTTGCTGCTGCACAAGGAAGTAAGGCGGCCACGGTAGGAAGAAGTGCTGCTCTTCTCAGAGCAGGTGAGCTCTGCTCTGAAGAACTACGTATTATTCCTACCCGTGATTCTGAACAAGATTCATGCCAATTCACCTCAGCAAAGCCTTTTGCAGGTGGGCAATAATTGCGACATCTTCCTGGGTGCCTGATGTGAAGCCCTGTGAAATACAGAGCCATCACAGATGCCAGGAAGAGAAATGCTTTGAACATAGAAAATAATGCACTGTGCTGAGTAAATCGGCTGCTCTGCATCCCAAAATTAATGTATGCTTTTGATGTTAACGTCATTGTGTCTCCATACCCCTTCTGCAGAGCGAGAATAGCAATAATACCTTCATCAACATATGGGGGAGGTATTGTGAAAATCAGATTAGTCATTATTTGATGTTTGTGAAGTGTTCAAGTGCTGCTGTTCTGATGAGCAAAGCGGAAAAATACAAGAAAAAATTGGTTGACTTGAACGGTCTGTGGTTAAAGCAAGGCGCTGGGCCCTTCAAGGAGAAAGGAGACCAAAAAAAAATCTGGAAAAACAGCTCTTCTAGTCAGCACTCTTCTTTCTAAACACCGAATGAGGTGGAGAAGAAGATGGTGCATCTTATGCCAGGACTGCAGAGCTGAGATTCCGTACACAATTCTAGATCTCCTGGCATCTCCTACCAACTGAAAGAATGCCTGAGTTTGCACCATAATAGGTCTCCATTTACCGACATTTTGGAGTGTTTGTCTCACTGCAAAACTTGGGGTTTTTTATGCGAGCCTGTTGTCTTGCAAATCTGATGGTTGGCTGTAGGTTTTTACAGAACTTTGACTCAGCTTCAGGGAAGGAGGAATGAAGAAGCAGAAGAGTGAACTTCTGGAAGCTGAAACCCTCCTTTCCCTGGGTTTGAGCAATCTGTGCTGTTATGAAACCTTTTGAAACCTCATTTGCTGATGTCTTTCTGACCCCCCAAATTATTCTTGTGTAAATGTTGACACCCAGCAGAGATGAAATCATTGACTTGAGAAAACACAACCAGCTTATCAGAAACTGCACAATTCCAACAATATACTAGCAGCACCAGCCTTTCTTTTTTCTTTCTTTTTTCTTTCTTTTTTTCTTTCTTTTTTCTTTCTTTTTTGTCTTTTTTTTTTAATTGTTTGTGGTTAGTTGGCAGATGGTATTGTGAATCAGACTGTACGTAACCAAGGGAACAGAATGGTTTTTTCAGTTCACATAAACCCAAATCCATGTCACAAAACAAACTGGTTTTATTTTCAGGTCTTCTGTGTGCTTATGATTTTGGTATGTTTACTCCTTTCATGCTGATAGTTTTAATTACACACTCACAGAGTGTATGAGCAGAACAAGAACTAGATAGGTTTTCCAACTGAATTCAGGCTGTCTGTAAATTTTCTCTGCATGTTGTACCTATAGCTCACTGAAATCAAAGGACATCAAAGTTTCTCCACTGACCACCTGAAATCAGTTAGTCCTCAATTGGTTCTTTTTATGATTCTGACACTAAAGTTGTGTGATTTGTTTGTTGAAGGAAAGTGATTTAAAAGTGGACAGACAAACCATCAGAAAAACGTTGAGGCTTTGGTCTGCTGTATCATGCCATTAGACACCAGGCAGGGCAAAAGGAACAATTGCAATCCGTTTATTCATGGACAACTGTAAAGCCACAAGATGCGTTAAAACTTGATTTTACACCTTAGAGGTTTAGGATCACCACATAACTCCATAAAGAAAAATCTGTCTACGGAGTTTGCTGTACATAGGAGAAGGGAGCTGCCCTCTAGCAAACTAGGAAAAAAAAATCAAAATAGTCTTGTTGGTTCAAAAGCAACAGTTTTGAGTTCTGCTGTTCAGATGTGAGTTTTGGTGTTTTATGTTTTAAATTAAAGGCGTGGCTGAATGTTCATTATCCCTATGATAAAAGCAGTAAAAATAGGTGCAAAATGGCCCTTGTGCAATGCCGTAATTTACCTTTATTTTAAACTGGCTTACACATCTTAATACATTATGACAATCAGAATTATCAGGCCACCAGGCGGAGAGGAGTTTGTTTTGTTAATTGCTCTTGTTAAGCCTAATTACAGAACGGGGTGGAGTGGATGTGAGGGGAGGGAGGAATCTGCTAGCAAGAGGAAATTCTAAAATCCTCGGAGCAGTTCCAGGCAGTGTGTGCTGGGGAGCAAGAGTGCGGGTGTGGTGTGGTGTGCATGAGCATGCGTGTGTGTGTGTAAGAGTGTGAGAGTGAATGACAGACTTTCCATATGGACTAAAATCCTGAGATGCATCAGCTGGAGGTGGGGAACCTGTGCTGTGTGGACACATGAAGGTACAGCTGAACAAAGAACTGTGCTGTAGTTTTCTTTATGAAGTAACTCCTTTTTTTTGGAGGGGGGTGGGGGGGGAAGGTGCACATTACTTACTTTGCTGTTAATCTTTGAGGTTTGCATCAGATTGAGCGTTAAAATGCTTTGCTGATACGCTGCACCGTTCTTTGATATTACAGGTTGCCACGTAGCTGTGGGTTGGTATCCTAAAGCCCTTTGAAATGTTTTCCTTCTTCCCAGTGATTGTAGCAGGGATATGCGGTGCGCAGACTGTGTTATTTGTTTATACTTTCCAATGGAAAGCATACATCCAAAGAGCCCTTCTGCCCTGCATTATTCCAGTTTGTTTATGTGCCCCACATTACGCTGTTGGCGAATTACTGTGCCTGACCTGCATTGTCAGCTCCCTCCATTGCCTCGGGAGCCTCCGGCACAGAAGTTTCTGATAAGGCAGTTTTGAACAAGCCAGACACCGAGTGAATGATTCTATAACAAATCTGTGCTCCTCTCCGGGGTATGTTACCTGACTTGTTTGCTGCCAAGGTGGTTTTATTGGTTTGGCTACTGGGTGGAGGGAGGAGACTAGAACAGCACACGAGTCACGTTTTTGCCTTGCTTAATTATAATGTACACTTTTAATAAAACCTTTTAGTGCCGTGAATTAAATGTCATTGCAATCCTGCACAAGAAGAAAAATGCTACTGCTGTTGTAGCTGACAGCTGAGTGGTTAGATGGCCAGTGTGAGTCTGAGGCTCAGAAGCCTTTTCTTTGCTGGCTGGAGATACTGCTGGGTAAATGTGTTTACTTTTTCCTTAGTATTTATGCTAGTTAATGTGTCGCACGAGATAAATCTACTTCCTGAGTCCATCTTTCAGCTTGCTCTCTTCCCTCCCAATTGACAAATGGTTTGAGTTTGACACCGTTTTATCAGTTGAGCCCCTGCTGGGTGCTGCATGCCTGCTTGTTTCTGCTTTATCGTGAAAAGTGAATTATCTGCAATATTTTGCTACCATCTAACTAGCAGTTGGCAGGCTTTCCTATATGAACTGATTTAGATTTCAGCAAGGGGAGGCTGTTGTCTTTCTCTGCAAAGCCCTGTTGTTGCTCTCCAGGAAAACAAAAGATCCCGGAGCTTTCTGCACCGCAATCTGCTGCTGTCCCACTTTCAAGGAGGTGTTTTGTTTGTTGCGGCAGCTTCCTATCTTAAAATGATAAATTGAGCGGACATGTGTGCTGTTTTAAACCGCTGTCTCCACGGCTTTGTGTTCACTTAGGATAAAATACATTATTTTGTGGTAGGCTCTGGTGTGATTTAAACTTGGTTTAAAGATTACAGAGCAAAAGGGAAAGCATCAACATCTTCAGCAGTGGTAGTTTGATGAGGAATAGCTGTCAGAAGAAGAACTCTACTGACTTAACCTCAAGTGGGTTGCAAATGCATTAGGGATTCATTAATATTAATAGTAGAATAGACATTTCCTGCTTTCGTTTGACATCTTCCAAGCTCCTTTTTTTTTTTTTTTTTTTTAAGAGCAACTTGAAGTGCAGTTTTAACACTTATTCAAGTTACTACAAGGATGATAAGCCAAAGTTAAACAGAAGGAGACCTCTGAGTGTGTGGGGTTGGTCTCTAGGAGTCCTGGAATTTGGTGCTGTGCTTTAGACAAAGATTGTGGTAAACTCTCGGGTGAGACTTTCAGGGCAGTTTGCAAAATGGGTCCGTTAGGTACGACTGCAACCAGAATAAACTGTTGTCAAAAGAAATTGTTCTACGAGGTTGACAGGAAGGTCACTTTCAAAATGACATGTAAAGGGTAATAACTGTGTAGATTTCTAAGGTGGACACAGTAGTGGCTTGTTCATAAGTTCAGGGATGAAAAAAAAAAAAAATCCAAACCCTTCTTGAGTCTCCAAATACTTTGAGAGGTTGGCTGAACAGTTCAGTTTGAAAAATAAATAGATCTAAGGTAGTTTTTACTTGCTTTCAATCTTCTCAATCCTGTGATGCACATTTTCATGCTTCTGCTCTGTTGCCAGCAGGCTTTCAAGATTTATTCAAGGGGAAAAAAAAAAGAAATCTGACAAAAGCACCAAGTATCTTTGAGACATAAAAAACCCCAAGAATTTTTGTTAGGACCAGGAGGGAACATGTAATTGCGATGATCACTTTTCAGCATCCTGCACATCACAATTTCACCCACTGAGCCCTTTAAGTAAGAGAACTTGTGGCAGTGGAATGAGGCAGGGGCTCGCTTTTTATAGAAAGCACAGCTAAGAGTCCCAGTTCGTAAAATGTCAAAAGAAAACAGGTAATCCCCCACAAAGCACCTAGTCTGGCAAGTCTAGTGATGCAGCAGCTACAAATGCAGAAGTGCACATGAGTTTGGCAGCTCTTACTGATAGGGCAATTTGAATTGTCAGTGTGCGTCTGCTCTACTTGTTGAGCCTAATGAAAAGTACAGTTTAATCACTGGTGTGCCAAATTGACCATGATTAGCTGTTATTGCAGATTAGCGCATTGTCTGGGGCTCCAGAATTATTGATCCGGGTGCTGTGCTCTGGTGTTTTCTGTGCCCTCTATCGTAACCTCTTCTTAATGCTTAGGGCAAAGAAGCAGGAAAGGAGAGTAGGAGGGAAGAAGTCCAGATGGGAAGAAAACAGGTCCTGAAAAGACCACATAGGAACTAGGTCAGGTACTCTGGAGATTAAAGAAGCATGCTTCATCCCTGGACGCAGGAGGCAGGGACAAGTAGCATACAATTACGAGGAATTAGAACGGCAACAAGTAGTGCAGATTTATCAGCTTTAATTGTCTATTGTCAGGACAGAGCCCTTCTTGTAGATCAGGCGCTGCCAATGCTTTAATACCTCTAATGGACTCTCTATTGTGGGATTATCTCTCCTAAGGACAATGTATTTCTTAAAACTAGTTGTTTTGGGAGAGGGAGGGAAAAAAAAAAGAAGAAAAAAAGAAAAGAAGTAGCTGCAGCCCTCGGTTGGTTGTTTTTTTTTTTCCCCTCTCTGGTTTGTCACATTTGCAGGAAGTAGCTGAGAGCCCAGTGTTGCTCTTCTGTCAGCAGCGCTATTCCTTCAGGGGAACTGATAGATACCTATTGAACATTAACCCCCTTTGCTCCACCTTCCCCAGCGAGCTCCTCCAGAAACAATAGCTGGTTGATAAAGAGCAGATAAGCAAGGACACCCGGCTTAAGAATCTCTCTGCTATCTTTATTTTAAAAGCTTTCCTGGGTTTTGCAAAGTAAACATTACAACATTTAAAGAAGGATAAGGTGTCAACTATTTAATGAGAAGTGTTTAATAGCAGAGGAATTCTTCCCTCCCCCAGCCAACACACAGGTATGAAAAGACTGTTATTTCACCACCCTGGGGTAGGAGAGGTGGAGAAATGACAACTGTACTCTCAGAAGCTTAAAAAGTGGTCCTTCAGCCCAGCCCTACCAGATTCCCTAATCACCTCTAAACATACAGTCACTATTTTGAATCCTTTGGTCCTCAATGCACGGTAGTCACATTGCTGCATCTGTGATAATCTGTGGGTAAATATTTTCATTTCCACCACATGCACCTTGTCATGGTGTTTAGCTGTTGTTTTTGTTAATCTGTTTTGAAATGCTCTCTGTGGCCAGCTCTTTGTCTGAGAAAAGTGGCGTAGTTCCACCCATGGATCTTGCCCTCCTTCTGCTGTGTTCACCAGCTCCAGGAGATCAGGCAGCCCAGAGAGCATCTGACATCAAAACCGAATTGTGCTGGAGCACAGCCCGATGTTTCACCATTGTTCGTATCACTGTGTCTTACCAGGCAGGTCGAGGAGAGAATACCCCAAAAAGTGTCATGACTGCCAAGTTGGGAAGAGACACGAAAGTTGAAATAACACAATTCATTCTGAGGTGACTTCATTATTTCAGCTTGTTGTGAGCTTGTTACGGGGCTGGCGTCCGAAGTATTCAAAGGACCGAGCCTTCTAATATATGTATACCATCCCATTCCTCCTCCATGACAACCTGGAAATCAGCCTATTTTAAATGAAAATTTTCCAAAACACACTCTTTTTTTCAGTCCTCTTGTCACCAGTAAGGTTGGAAAGTAGTTGGAATGGGTTGGCCTGTTGTCATTCGTTTTTCCTCAGACTCAGTTACAATGGACAGAATACTCAAAAGTCCAGGGTTGGGGGGTGAGAGGTTGAATTTGTACTTAGATTTTCCTGTCCAGTATCAACTTGTGCTGGTAGAAACACGCAAAGACCATAAAAGTGTTCTCGTATGGGCTCTTGACTGTCCTCTCTACCTTTCCCAAGACCACCATTGCTCAGAAGTGTGATGGGAAGGCTGATGGGAGCCAAGAAGGGAACACCCGTGGTCCACCTTCTCACAAAGCCTTCTTGCCCTCCTGCTAGCAGGCCCAGACAGCCTCGGCTCCTTCTTCTCCAACTCAAGCCTCAACGAGAGGAAAAGACTGAAGCTTAGTTCTCACTTCTGTGTGCTGTGAGAATGTTTTTATTCCATTGGAGGAAAATTGTTTCGGCTTATTCATACGTCATCTGAGCAGTATTTTAATAAGGCCTAGTGGGAAACAAAAAGGGATATGGTATTTTAGTTTGACTCCTTTTTTCTCTTTTTAAGGAAAATTTCTTGAGAGGATGAAACAACAGAAACCAAAAGTGATGTTAAGGCTTGCACTAGGCAGTAGCTGAGAGTGCAGCCAAAAGATCTGCTCTTGGTATTGCACAGCCGAGACAAAAATAAACGTTTGGCATTTGGAAGTGCTCCGAGGCAATGACCAGGGTGCTCTGTAATTAAAGGCAGTCCCTGAAAGCTGCATGTGTTAATTCAAAAGCCTCCTGGCTATAGCACACACCACCCCAAATGCCCTTGCAAAAACCTTCTTGTAGATTCAAGTGCAATTTTAATTTCTCTCCTTATAGGCAATACCAGCTGAAGTTGTCTAGGGCATACAAAGCCTCTGAGATCATATCTGAAGCCCATAGGCAGTGTTTTGCAAAGGTCAGGCCAGTCTGAAGAGAAGACGGCTGTAACTTTTCCTGTTGCACAGTCACTCAAGTGTGCTGGGTCTCTCTCATTCCCTTGAATCTGACAGCAACCACGTTTTCAAAAAACGTGGCCCCAAAAACATGAGTGCATATCAGAACTTGAAAGCAAGTTCTTCTTAGAGTTTGATTTCTCAGTTGGCTTTCAAAAGATGTGCAGTCGTGCAACTACATCATGTACCTTCTCCAAGTAATGACCACAACTGGTCCCCAAATGTTTACCAGCACAAGGATGCCTACATGCAGGAAGTGGGAAATGGGGGTGGGTCTGGTAGTTACTCTTGATGTGGTCAATCTGCCACTGACCTTGTTTGGGGAAGGGGAAGGGGAGGATGTGAAAATGAGACTCTCCTTTAATCTCTTGTGTGCATTTTATCTCCTCTCCAACTTTTTAAAGAAATTTCATCTATTAGAGCCAGCTCCCTTCCCTCCTTCTTCCCCTTACAATTACAGCAGGCGCAGGGAGAACAGCAGCAGTGGCAGCTGAGGCTGAATTGCACAGGCTTGTTGTTGAGCTGAAGTGGTGATAGCATCAAAGGAAATGGATGGGGATTTCTGAGATCAGAGCTGTTAGGGCCATTCATGATTTGTTGCCAGGCTGAAAGCTGCTGCAGAGAGAGCTGCCTGAGAAATGCTGATTAATACAGTAATTGAGGTTTTCTATGAGCGAGAAGGAAAAAATTAAAATATGACTAAAAATGTTCTTTTTGAAATGAACAACATTTTGAGATTGCACATTCCAGACAATAGCGGCTACTGGTACAAACGATTTCTATAAAAGAGCAGAAAACTTCTGGTTGAACACGGCGTCTTTTTATGTTTCTCTCTTAAGGAGGAAGGTCAGAAGGTCAGTCTATATATTTCTTTAATGGCAGAGTTTCCTTTGTGATTCTTACTTTAGTACACATTCTTAACGATTTTTTCTGTCTCTTTTTCTTGACAGACTTAGTTTTATTCCAGATCAGGCACTGTTAGGCTGGATCTGCACCTCAGCAAAACTCCTTCTCCTGCACTAAGGTAGCTCTGGGCTCAGCTTCACTGAGACACCTGGAGCTAATTTCGGGATAGCCTCAGAGCGTGCCACAGAGTTATTTGAAGTCCATAGGCTTCACGGGCTGTACTCACCTCCCCAGGCTCCAGGGATAGAGCCGCACTGACCTGGGATATTGGCATCCTCCTGATGAATATTTCACTTCATCTGATGTGATCTAATCTAATCTCTGCTTCCACTTGTTTTCCAGCCCAAAAGCATTCTCAGTTCCTTGAAAAGCAGATTTGCCTTTTTCCCTGCTCTCTTTCACATTAAGAAGATCAGTCCTTGAAGGAAACACATCAACCCTTTCTTCTTCTGTCTTGCCCCCCACCCACCCACACACTCGTCTA
>VZTA01007516.1:387304-399925 GCA_013398855.1 Mohoua ochrocephala | reverse complement strand
CCTTGGCAGCCTGGAGCCAGGCTGCCTTGGCACTGCTGGCACCCTTCTCCTGGCGGGTGCCCCTCCTCGACCTCAGCAGCTGAGCTTGTGAGGGAACAGTGGAGGCCGAGAATTGCTGACCAGAGAGCCACCGTCAGCTAAACGCCGTCTGAACAGCTTTATAGCCTGGTTTAGCAAAACTTCAGTGTTGGCACACGCAGATGTGCAGAACCTCTTCTGCCAAATTCTGACGGGTACAGCGTGAGAAATCATCTTTACTTCTCCCCTGGCACAGCTGA
Source organism: Mohoua ochrocephala (assembly GCA_013398855.1). Classification (NCBI taxonomy): domain Eukaryota; kingdom Metazoa; phylum Chordata; class Aves; order Passeriformes; family Acanthizidae; genus Mohoua; species Mohoua ochrocephala. The sequence continues at coordinate 399,647 of VZTA01007516.1, read as the reverse complement.
ACACAAACGCTGTCTGTAAGGTGGATATCAAAAAGTATCTGCTGTGTCAGAGGCTGTTTCAAGTTGACTAGTTCAAGGAGTGATTTCTAGAGATTCTGAGAATTTCATTAAAGAAGTTTTAATTAAGGCCAAGATATTTTTAAAACCATGAAAAATCTCAAGCTATCATGCAGTAAAACTGGTAGGGTGTGCTTGTAGCTTGGTTGTGAACTTTTCTTGAGAGGGCAGATGGATGTAAATTAAGATATATAGGGAAAATGAGAAGAACATCTGCCTTTTTCAGCTCTCTATGAGACATGTACAAGCAAGACAAAAATAAAACTGAGCCACTGAGCTTGTTTCAGCATATGGTAGGTGTAGGAAAATTTCTGAAGTCCCTCTTCTCTCTCTTCAGTCCAGATGCACAGATCAATGGAGCATTTAACTACCTCTCCTGTTGACGTTTTAATTTTTTTTTTCTTTGTAGTGTGCTGAAAACACATGTTAAAATGCAAACGAGTACAAACAGCCAGCACGTACACCCAGCAATCTGTTTCCAGGTGATTCCTTGAATCCATGGCTGTTATTTGTCCCCTTTATTTTGACATTTAACATGAAATTATGCTAGGTGTTCATTTTTTACTGGGATTTTTAATCTTGACCAGTACACAGGCAAGGATTTCTCTGCCTGCCTCTCACTTATACATTAAGGATCATACAATGTAAGAAAATGTAGCATGAGAAACTCAGAAGGCTTAGCTAATTTATGAAGTGCTGTCTACATACAGTCCAGGGTTTTTACCACCCTGTGCTGAGAAGGACTGTTAAAAGAAATAGAAAAGCTCACTGAAGGGAGCTGTCTGTAGGGTCTGATGAGTGCTAATCTGTTTTGGTAAAGACATCGATTCCTTGTGGGGTACAGACAGCAGTAATCCCAGCTCTCAGTCTTCCTCATCTACTTCTGGTGTTCCTGTCTTGTTCTGAAGTCCTGGCGAGCAAAAAGACAAGTGGCAAGATGTGTGAAGGGGATAAGTTTAATACATTTTGCCATGAGAGTTTATAATATATTTGGTTATAATACCAAATTAATGGGCTTTTTACCTTCTTTTTTTTTTTTTCCACTATCTGAGCATCAGGATCAATCTTGCAAAGGCTTGGGGTTTTTTGGTTTACAAAATTGTTGGTTTTCTAACATTGTTTGGATACATTAAATTTAAGAAAATTGGTGAGAAACAGAGAGACAAAACCAATAACTCAGCAGTGTTTTGCAAAGGGTTACTCCAAGGCACGTTCTTCTGAATAATGATGAATTGCTTCCTGATTTGTGGTCAGTGACTTTTTTTGGTATAATTACTGTCAAGAAGGAAGCTGAACAACCAGAGTACATTTCTTAGACCTAGCATAGTGGAGCATTTTCTTCAAAACCCTTACACCTTTTTTGACCAAACCCACTAGATGTATGTTACCGGAACTGATTATTCCTTTTTGTACAAGAAGGTGACCTGTGAGTACATGTCCCAGAGCAATTTAATATTCTGTTTTGTATGCCACTGTATGCTGGTAAGAGAAGTGAAGGTTGTCTTTTTTTTTTTTTTTGTGTTCTCCTTTTAGCTACCAGGGCGGGTATAGACCGAAGAATGGAGGGGGGTGGAGGGTGGTTTCATTTTGATCTGGAGGAGCAGTCATTCCAGTTCCTAACTTATTAGAAAAGCAAGCTCTGTAGCAGTGAAGTGATTGATAGATATCACATATTTTTGTTTGCTGGAACTAGACTTTCAGGGGTTGCCTTTGATAGGAAAAATAACTTCTGAAGATATTTGACAGTCTCTGTACCTTTCGCTTACTGTTTCTTCTTGTAAATGTATTTCCAAAAAGCACATTTTTAAGGCGATATTCATCATTAGCTTCCATATGTCTTAGGAAAATGTTAGTACCTAACAAAGCTGGTCGTATTGTAACCAACGCGATTGTTCATTTATTTATTTCTGTTTTGCTGACCTGTCACAAAACATTTCTTGCATTGTTTGCTTTACCTTGTTACATTTGGGGGACAGGGGAGAAGAAGGAGACTTCTCATTTTCTGCTGGCAATGGACTGACCCTGTGCTGCTCTTCTTGTAGGTCACTGGAGTTATAAGCAAAGAGTACATCCCAAAAGGAACACGCTTTGGACCCCTGGTAGGAGAGATCTATACCAGTGATACGGTTCCCAAGAATGCGAACAGAAAATACTTTTGGCGGGTAAGCAGGAAAAAACAGCACCATGTTGTTGCAGTAAGCAGATCACTAAATGAGTATGGCTGAGAAGCTGGGTCACTTCCTGCTGCCTGATGCAGGGGACAGCCTCTGTCTGTGGCCAGGCACAAACAGGGCCAGTGGGTGAATTTAAGCCGAGTAAAAGCCTGGCTGTCTTGGATGTAGGGACTATGTGGGTGGAGAGAGCAGTGGAGATGCACAGCCCTTCCTGGCTCTGTCTTCCAAAATGTATCGGTGCTTGATTCTGGAAAGAAATAGTTCTGCTGCTTGCTGTAAGGGCAGGTTATTTTGCATTTCTTCATAGCGGGAAGTCATTGTGATTGATGCAAGCATCACGTCCTTGATTTTTCCCACTATGAAGAAGCTGTGAAAGTACTGCATAAGCTTTCACTCCGGAATTATGATACATTTTTGTGACATTTTTTCCTGGGTCTTGTATAGAACTGCTGTAACACAGTAGTGGTAGTCTTCAGCGTATATCATTCAAGTAATAAATTTTTCTAGGCCTCCTCAGAATTGTTAAAAGAGCAGCTCATGGATCTTAGCAAAGGGAAAAGAGACAAACACCAGAGGTGGTGCCTAATTTGTACTCCATAGCGTAAGCTGGAAGGGAGCAGCAGCCAGTATGTTTTGGCTTGGGCAGTCTGTGCTGGAGAACATGCTTCCAGTTTATCAGTTGACATAATCCTCATTTTCCTTACAGACACATTATTAATTGTTAGAGAACATTCCTTCAGCCCCATCTCATTCCATGGATTTGTTTTGCTGCCTTCAAGCCATGTAGGTTGTGTCTAAATCCGTGGATTTGGGACTGTGTCCAAGCCTCTGCACTCAGGTGCCTGCCTGCCTGCCTTAGTAATATCCCAACCTCATATCCAGGTGAAACCCAGGGCATGCACCAGCGTTCCCCACACCCCTTTCTTCCTACCTAATTGAATCATTTTGGTTTTCTCAGATCGTCTTTGTACAATGTAATGCAGCATTGCACAGGCAGTTATTTGCATGAGCGTTTTTACAGAGCAGGCAACTGTTTTCACATTAATAAGGCCACAAGGAGTTTCTTTTTGCTGAACTTTTTGGGAGCTTGTGTCCAGTGTAGGAAGAGACCAGTATGCTGACCCCTAGCCCCACCAGTTGTTCACAAGACAGAAGGCACAGGGAAGAGGGGCTGCTCACCGTCTTGCAGGACCTCATTCCTACATTGCAGTGAGAAAGATGACATCATTCCTGTGATGTGATTTTAAGCCTTAATGCGGAGGGATCCTCAGAAATAATATCCTAGGAGCCATCTCAGCATCATTAAATTCCCTGTTATAATCTCTTGATTCGTTCAAGACAGACTGCTGCACCGAAAATTAATTCCTTCCTAGGGCTCTGACACAGGCTTGCATATGCAAAGGAAATTGTGGGAGATAACTTCCCACATGTTATTAAAGGCATCCCGGGCTCGCTGGCAGGAGCGGGAACATCTGCCGGGCGCCCGGGGACGCTGCGTGCGCCCTGCCCGCGCCAGGGGAGCGGGGCCGCCCGGGCCCGCGTCATTTCTGGGAACCGCGCCGTGACTCAGCACATCTGGTCGCGCCTTCCCCAGAATAGGTGGGAGCCTGGTGGGTGCCTCTGCCGGGGAGTCGGAGCTGCGGCCCTGGCGTGGGAGCGGTGGAGGGCTGGTTTGGGAAGTGGTGGCAGGCGTCAAGCGCCAGAGCCCCGCGTTCCTGGAAGTTTGCGAGCCGGGGTGAGCAGAGAAACCCGAAGGCTCCTCTTGATGCAGCACAACTCGCCCGGCTCCCTTCCATTTTCTCATAACAAACACACCGCAAAATCTCTCGCAAGCTGCTTTGATGAGGCCACATGTATTTCCCCCTTCTCAGTTTACAGGAAGTTACTCTTAAAGAAAGTGATTCTGGTGTTTACGGCCCGCGTTAAAGGGCCAGGCCGCCTCGCCTCTCTGCCCGCCGGGCCCCGGGGAGAACAGGAGGGTCCCGGCCGGCCGGAGGGCGCTGCCCGGCCAGGGAGCTGCGAGAGTGGTGAGGGCACACGGGCAGGAACATCCTGGGGAGTGCTTTCCCCCTGAGATAAGCTCTGTCTCCCCTTTGGAAAGGCATTTCCTGCTCAGCGAGGTGCGTTGCTGGTGCAAGCTGCTCCCACTTCGGGGTCTGGCTTTTGCCCGGTCATCTGTTTTGAGAAAACCAGGAACCCCGTTTCATCCAGCACGGAGCTAGTTCCCCTTGAGAGTAAGCAGTGTGTTTTTAACAAGCATGTTTCCTGGATTTCTCTCGATTTTTAAAAAAAAAATAATTCTCTTACTCTTACCATTTCAAGACACAGTAGCTTCTGTCAGTGATGGGAACTTCTTTCCCCCAAAACCGCTGAGCAGTTTTCAGATTCGTGTTTTCTTGCACCTCTGTGGACAAGTCAGAACATGTCCCTTGGTAGGAAAAGTGACTTTTCACAGGCTAACCCCCTCTCCAGGTCTTCCTTCAGTTATGGCAGGTGAATTTCATCTTTGCCTCGCCCAGCTTTCCTACAAAAGGGTTACAGTTCAACTATGAGCAAGTGTTGCTTTGGGACTCTGTGGGGTGGAGAATGTTTGCATAGTTTAAACCTTTGGGTGGAGGTGGTAGGAAACTGCAAGTACAGAGGCCATAGAAAGAGGCGAGAAGGACTCTGATGTAGCACAGCCAGTCAGTCTTATACACAGGTGACTCAAAGCATTAATGCAAGCATGCACTCAGACCTGCAGTCATCAGCATCACCCACTTGTTGATCAGAGCACCAGGAAAAGGACTCTAAGGTAGACTGTTCACACAGGGAGAGTACTCTGCATTTCAGATTTTGGGTCTTGTTTTCCCAAGCTAGCTGAGACATAGGCGAAGATGAAATGGAAGAGGTGACTGTGAACTTGCCTTTGAATACCTTCGTAACTCAGAGGATGCCACAGTTGGAAAGGCAGGAACACAGCCTGAGCTCTTACTTCAGTAATAGATGCTCGTTAAAAAAAAAAAAAGGGAGCTTATCGTTTTTCTCCTCTGGACTCTGTGCATGCGTGTCGCGTATTGTGTCTATATATATATTTATATGTATTCATAAGCACTTCCCTCTCTGTTCCAGATCTATTCAAGTGGTGAACTTCACCACTTCATTGATGGATTTAACGAGGACAAGAGCAACTGGATGCGTTATGTAAACCCCGGCTACTCTGTTCAGGAGCAGAACTTGGCTGCTTGTCAGAATGGAATGAACATCTACTTCTATACCATCAAGCCCATCCCTGCCAACCAAGAGCTGCTTGTGTGGTATTGCCGAGACTTTGCAGAGAGGCTGCACTATCCCTCCTCCAGAGAGCTGACAATGATGAACCTCAGTAAGTGGATTACAGTATAAACAAGGAATGCTAGTAATGTCTCTTCTGCCTATATGATCTAATAATAAGTTGTATAATTACACAGCTGCATCATTTGTTGTGTCACAGGAGGTAGCTTGGAGTGGAAAAGGGGAATTAAAAAACCCAACACAAGAGAATGAGTTCCCCGTGCCTGTTCAAATGGAAAGAGATTATAAAATCTGAGCAGTTGCTTGTTTACAATCTGAGTCTTATCTGGTGAAATTCTGGACAGACAACCTGACCTCTGTCTTCCTAACCATAGCTGTTGGTTCACTCTCAGACTTTCCAATTTCGGATCTCACAGTGTGTTGAGCAAAAGCCTGCTTTGGTAGCATATACTAAAGGCTGGGCTGTCCAGTCATGCTCCCAAAGGGCTGCCCTCACTGTACCAGGAAGTGGCAATGTGCCATGACTCTGTCTAGGTGTCTGACAAAATGCTTGTTTACTGCATAATGCACTTTGAGCCTTGCATCTACACTTATTTATCTTATGGGACCAAACCTCCTGCGGTCTTCTCATCTGGTTACTTGTGTTTTAAGCTCAGTGTACTTTGTCCCCTTTTCTTGGCTTTATATTGCAGCTTTCATTTTCTGTTCAAAAATACTAGCACTGGTAGCAGAAGGAAGAAGTGTTTCCAGGAGTTTGCGTTCCTCTGTGGTTTCTGATGATTTCCAGCCTTGGTGCTTTACTTCTCACTTAATCACTGCCTGATACCTCACCCAGAGCCCCTTCTAGAGGAGGAAAGATTCTTGCTGACTTCTCAGTGGACTCTTAGGCTGCTTCCCCTGCTGCTGCTCTAAGATAGAGCAGAGTATTCTTTTGTCCTTCTGCCAGTGACTGCACTGAAACTTGAAGGAAAAACTGCAAGCAGGGGTTTTTTTGATAAAAAGAACTATTTACAGTTATTTGGCAACAAGGATTGGGTTATAAAATATCATTGTTACTTGGGGGATCATTAGAACTGTCATCCCATATTATAAAAATTATATCACACATTCAGATTAATCAAAAGTACATCTATCCTCCATGGGTGTCACACTTTCACTAGTTTTTTCTCTTTCCCTACAAATTAATAGAAGAAAAGTTGTCTTTTAATGACAGAGGGAAAAGAGGGAGGGAATGTCTTATGCGGCTATATTTTCTATTCAAGAACTATCTCACTGATTCTGTCATCTTTGCACATATGTCATTTCACCACTCTCTGTGCAGTTTTTTCCTGATACGATGAACTGTTGGCTTTTCAGTGGGACCTGCAGGTGAGATGAGCCAACAGCATGTAGGGCTCTGGTGGATGAGGAATTTGCTAAGATCTAGTCAGGCACATTTGGCCACTAGCTGGGAGGATACACAAACACAGGATCGGTTTCCTGCATCTGCTGGCACCTTAGGCTGCCTTGCAGAAGTAGCAATGAATGTATTTCTAAAGTGTTTCTTACTCTGTCCGGTTACTCTTAATCAGGTCAAAACAAGGGGTGTCTGGACAGGGCAGAATAAGTGATTTTACTAAAAGTAGTAGGCTCAATACAAGGATTTAAAGGAATAGGAGCTTGAGCCACAATTTTGTAGTTCAGCCTTAACATTTGCAGTATTTCCAGATGCTGAGTTTGAAATAGACATTCTTCTTTTTTAAGATGATTACATTTAAACCATTTAGAAATTTTATGTTAGCTCCTTCCACCTAAAGAAAATAGCAGTTCAGAAAATGAGAAAAACTTTTCACTTTTTTTTTTCTTTTCCCTTATTCTTGTGACCGACACATTCAGGCCTAAAGCCTGCAGTTGGGCCAAAAACCCTACAGGTACCAGAAGGATTGAGGTTTTCTAAAGTTAACCTTTTGAAAAGTGTGGAACAAAAATCCAGAAGTCTCCCAAAGATCCTTATTTGCCAAAGTCCCTGTAGCAATGGTGCAAGCAGGGGTGGTTTTTCCAGCATTAGTACTGGAACCAGATGAGTTTACCATGAATGCCAATACTGTTTAGCTTTCTTCTGCTCCTTTCTCCCAGGCCACTAGTTAAATCTAAAATTAGAGAGCATTGTGCTGCCTCTCCAGCCTCTCTCTCTGTCACAAAGCCTGGCCAAGGTACCCTGGCACTGCATTCATCCATGAGTAAAGTGCAGAGGGTTTGTCCCCAGTTCGCTGGCACCCTGCACCTGCTACAGACGTAGGGCTTTGGCCCATCAAAACATCTGAACACAGTCTTGCTTGAGGGGACCCCCCCACCTGCTAGGAAGTCAGTAAAGTCCTCTCCAGCCAAATGGATTGCTAATAATTTGGTGTTCAAAGTGGTGATGCTTCCCTCACAGGAGCAGGGGTGCATCACCACCTCTCCCAGCTCATGGCTGCTGGTTTTGGCACCCACTGAGGAGGAGGGAGGGAAAGTTGGGGTCCAGGTCCCAAGAGGCAGGCTGAAGTCAGGGCCTCCTCCCATGGGATGCACACTGGTGTGGGCGGGAGGCAGCCAGTGGCCGTGGTGTGTTGCACCCAGATCTCTCCTTCACTGTGTCTTGGGTGTGCAGTGCTCACTGGTGCCCGTGGGAGGCTTTGGAAGAGTTGTACTTTGGCTGGCTGCCCAGCCCAGCACAGGAGAGGCCACCTGGGACACACACCTACAGAGACCTTCCAGTCTTGCCAACTTAAAATATAGGCAGCTGCTTTAAGTGCCTCAAGGGTTTGGGGATCACAGCCTTAGAGTTCAGCACCTCAGTTCCTCTTTAAGGACTAGAGCAGGATGGGCCTCCGGGGAAAAATGTATCAGGGAATTTCTCTGGCTTTATTTCCTGTAATTAGTGGCCTCAAAAATGAGAGAACTACCACTTTAGAGCATAAATGTATTTACACACCCACATGTAACATCTACTTGCCTCCGTAACAGCAAACTTTCAAATTAAAGGTAACTTCACCAGCATTAGTTCATTTGTGCCGCAGAAGGAAAGCATCCAGATGCAAGACAGCAATTAGGCATGTACTTAGTTGTGGGTTTAACCCTGTCCTCTGTGTTTTCCTGAATTGGGGCCTTTGACCCAGTCCTTCAGACGCTGGAGCACACACCTACGTTCACGGCCGTGATTAGCTCCGAGTGCAGCTACGTAACTTCAAATGGATGTTGAAGTGCCTGCAAGGAGTTGCACAATAGTGGTAGAGGCAAGACTCCACATTATCCCAATGCTGGAAACTCAGTGTCATTACAAATGATCCCCTTCTCCTTCCTGCCTGTTTTGAGGCCCCTGATGTTTTCTGTCAAGATTTGAGATGTCACCTTCAGATGGTGCCATTGTCCAGTAAATAGTCTTAAGTATGGTGGCACAAGATTTCTGTATTCTGCTAAAAAGAAATTGTCAGTAATTTGTTAAATGTGCTTAACCTCATTCAACTGCTCCTTCAGATTGTCTTTTAGTCTGTGATTTTTTTTTTTTTTAGCAAAGACTGAGGAAATTTGCTTTGGCAATTTTCCGCATAGGTTAGAATTTAATTCTTACCTCAACATGGGAGGATTATTTTGGGATGGAGGGGTGGAGAGGGTAACAGTTTAAAAAAACCCCAAAACTAAACAACAAAAACCCAACAAAATCCAAACCATTGCATTGACTCAGGACATGACTATTTGATAATAATGTTCATATATTGCAATCATATGATGCAACTTCCTGCTGCTCATGTCATGTTTGTCTCCTCAGTCAAGTACGGGCAGGTGGCATCTTTGGGTCAAGCTTCAGAAAAAAAGTTCAGGTTGAGGGAAGACGATTAGCACATTTACAAAATATTTGGCAATCTTTTTGTTTCATTAACAGGTTTAACGAGGCATTATATAAAATGTTGCCAGTTCTATGAAGATTAAGTTTCTAATGCTTTTTTCTTAAGTGTGATTTATTCTTCTCTTCTTCCTGCTGACCCTGATATGCTGGCCGTTAGCTCAGCCCTGTCGCTCGCTTTCCCTTTTGTTTATGGGCAGTTTCACTTTCTGGTTTTGAAGCTTTTCTGTTTGGGTTGATAGGAAACATCTGCACTTGCTTTAAAAAATGCCTCCTGGAATGTTCAAAAGGGCTCAGGAAAATGATTTTTAAATGATATGAGAAGCTGTCTTCACAAAATCAGAATTCAGGGGCTGAAGTTGTCTTAATATTGAGAATTATTTGAAGGCTCCCGGAAAGACCTTCTCTGAAGCAAAAAGTTTTCAAAGGCATGTCACACTGCCGTGGACACATTTAGAAAACAGATGATCAAATTATGTACTTCTAAATGTTGGTCTCTGTTCTCATTTTGAGTGGAAACAGTCTTTGTTTTGCCCGCTTCACAACTTCGAGGTTCTCCTTCTACTAGCAAAAGAGGTGCTTAATTTAGATCGAAAATGTGAATCGGCATAATTAAACTCCACCACTCAAAGTGTTCAGTACCATCTCACTCCTGAAATTACTATTGAAATTACTGTCTGCCTACAACCGTTTTTCAAGTTTTTAGAAAAAACCAGATCATTATTTTTATGAAATGTTTCTCATGCTACAGCTCAGAGCACAAGAACCGAGAGCAAAGGCTATAGCTCTGCAGCAGTCTGTAGCTGGAACACCCACATTGGAGTGACTTCAGGCAGCCCCTTCACTCAAGTTTTATTAATACTTAAAAGTAACAGGAGTTTTGTCCTTTTTCCTTGTGCACGCACTCACTAATCTCCGATCTGAGCAAATAATCTGTTGACCTCAGTTAGAAGTGGATCATGCTCCTCAAGAGGCACGTCTGGGGCTTTTTTCTTTCTTCCCCCCACCCCGCCTCAGATCAGTAACTTAAAAATGCAGCTGCACTATTCTTGTTTTGTCATGAATCTCTTTTCTGTGTGTCTCTCTGACCACAGAAACTAGACAGATCTTGGAAGAGTATGTGCCTATATTTAGTGTGTATATGTGTGTGTGTGTGTGTGTGTGTGTGTGTGTGTGTGTGTGTGTGTATGGGAGTGGGGGGAAGAAATGCATTTCAGGAGTGAGAGGGAGGCATTCTGATTGGTAAAAACTTAAATCTAAGATCACAGGTTCAGAAAAAAATCCATTTTTAAGAAATATATCTCTTTAACTTTGAAGTATGGCTCCTTTAAGAGCAACAAGAAAGGCTGTAAACCTCTCAATCAGTTTCAGCCCTGGTTTAAATCCACCTTCAGTATAAAACTTAAGAACCTCTCCTTGGCCCCCGACATTACCTTCTCTCATTTTACACAGTGCTGACACACTTGTTTATGTTTTGATCTCTCTGGTGTTCCCAAGTGTCCCTTGTGCTCAGGTAATAAGGAAAAAAGCCTAGAGAGGGTTTATGGACCAAAGATAGCTTGCAAACTACAGAGACCTGTCACAGTTAGACTTGAAAAATAATCTTTAAATATCACAACTTCGGTCTGCACATGGAAATTAGTAGGAGGGACAGCTTTACTGGGAAAATTCAGAAGGGAAGAAAAGAGCAATTATCTTTAGTCAGTCAAGAGAGAGCATGGGATTGTTGCACAAAGAAAGTTACGATCTCTGCGTGAGCTTCCTTTCTGTCACTCTTGGGCTTGCTCCTGCACATAAGGCACGTACATCCCCACCCTCGTGTTTAACCTTGTGACAGTGGGAGCTGTTTCTCCAGCTGAAGTGGCCCCAGTTTCTCTATCACTTTTCCAGCACCACCAGCATTTCTCCTTCCTCTTCCCCTCCCCCTGGGTTTTTTTTCTTTAAAAGAGAAAAGTGTCAATTTGAACTTCCTGCTTGACAGACCCCACTGAGAAACTGATATGGGCCTGATAAGGTGGTATTTATTTATTTTTCCTGCTGCAAGGCTTCACAAGTCCTCCTTCCCACCCCCCTGTCCAGTTTTCAGTACTGCCTGGTCTTGATACTTCCCAATGCTGATAGTGTCACCGGGAATGTTTGCTCTGAGACACTGCTGTGGTGAAAGGCAGCTGATAAGGAGATAGAGATAATATTATCCACAGTGTCATTGTGAAGCTTCTTGGACCTAGTAAGACCTCTATGCTATGCCCAAAAATCTGGTTGACATTTAGAAAATGAGTTACCGGTCCAGGAGTACAGACAAAATGACCAAAGAAAGTAGATTTTTTTTTAAAGCCAGACAACACAACATCATGTTATTACTTTATTTTTGATACAGCTCTGCGTTAAACTTTAGACACTGAGAGAAGTAATTGGGAAGCTATCTGTGCACTTATGGGTGCTCATGCTTGCTGTACAACACTTTTAAGTTTTATCATAAATATTTTAATTGAACTTAACTGTGTTCAGTTGCATTTCATTGCCGCTTGAAAATACACAAACAACTCACAAATCTCAAACTAAATTTGCTTGCTACTAGTCTAATGCCATTTCAAAAAGGATGCTACTGTAGAGTGGGTTGCTGTAAGTAGGAGCGTGCTTTGAAAGCAGCTGTTTTCTTGGATACGTTTAATAAATGGCCGTTTCTTTGCCTTATAGGGTAATGCTGCCAAATGATAGATTCCGTCAGGGTAGTGAATAGTGAAGCAAAGAATCCGTGTTGAAAGCCACGTGGTCGTGGCCTGTTCTCACGTTCCTCACTGGGTTCAGATGATCCTCCAAAAATCAGAAATAACTGTTTCTCACCTCAGATAGTGAATTAAGAACAGTCAGTCACGGAAGCAGAAACGTTTCTAAAGGACTGCAATGTTTTTGAGTCACATACCTACTAATGTTGGCTTGTACCTCCTGATGGAAAGCCTTGCACTAACTAACTGTG
>VZTA01007516.1:325080-387295 GCA_013398855.1 Mohoua ochrocephala | reverse complement strand
GTCCTTTGTGTTCCCCCCCCCCCCCCATTACAAGCAATCAAGGTTATGTAACACAGATAAAGGCAAATTTGTTTTTCTACTGAAGTCGTCTTTCAGTGTGCTGTTAAGATTGTATTATGTCCAGATAGCAAGGTCTTTGAATACAAATAAATAGAGTATGTGCTCAACTGAGATGAATGTATGCTAGCTTCTATTTCCTTCTAAATACATATTTCTTTTTCCTTTTTTTTAAAGCACATTTCAACTTAAGCTGGAGCCAACCAGTCTTGCTTTCTTTTGCTTTGCTTCAGCATTTTTTTTATAAAGTACAGCTGGAAGCAGAGGAGTTTTGCATAGACTGAATGCCACAGAAATCTGCAGTAAATAGTCTGCTTTGTTGTAGATGTTCCTAAGCAGGATATTTAATGAGTAATGATCTGTTTACTGATGGAGAATACCTTCTCTTTGAAGAAGGCTTTCATCCTAGCCAGCCATGGTTTTTTTGGTACTGTAAGTAATTGAACTGGCTGGTGAAGTGACTGCTGCGGTTTGGCAAAACCCGATTTGTCATGCCTTGTTATTTTACTGAGGAACATTTCTGGGAGCTTGTGTTCTGCAAAGTCCTTCAGTTAAACCTGTATTGTGAACAAATGCTCGTTACCACATTTATTAGAAATACTGCTTAAAAACACATTCAGCAGCGAAGCTAGGCACATTTAAGGGGAAAGAATGGTGAAATCAGTTTGCAGAATGGAGACTGGCACTCTGCAAATGCATCGTCATCCAGATCTCTATGTACTGTACTATGTACTAAATTAACAGTGCTTTTTATTAACACTTAATACCAGCAAGCGTTTCTTCGCACAAAAACAAAAAGTTTTCTGGCAAGTTGAACGATTGCTCATCTCTGAGAGTAGCCCTTCCTTCCCACTAAACTTGTAGGAGTTAGATTTTGTTTTGAAAAGAGATAATGCCAGTGACATATCTAAATAATCATTACCTTGTCTTTGTATTTCAGCACAAACCCACGTTAATCCAAAGCAGCACAGCGCTGATAAAGATGAGCTTTATCAGAAAAGCATCCCAAAGAAGGAGCACAGTGTGAAAGAAATCCTGAAAATGGAATCCAATCCTCCGAAAGGAAAAGACTTCTTTCAGACCAACATTTCACCAGTTACTCCAGAAAAAGACTTGGATGATTTACGTAAGAACTATAGCCCGGAGAGGTGTTTCTTCCCTCGAGTCGTCTACCCGATCCGACCTCACATTCCAGAAGACTATCTGAAAGCTTCCTTAGCATACGGCATGGACAGACCCAGCTACATTACTCACTCACCCATCCAGGCATCTACCACACCGAGTCCTTCTGGGAGGAGCAGCCCAGACCAAAGTTTAAAAAGTTCGAGCCCTCACAGTAGCCCAGGGGTCACGGTTTCGCCTCTGGCACCTACTTCCCAAGAGCACAGAGAGCCATACCCTTACTTGAATGGATCATATGGCTCAGAAGGATTGGGGTCTTATCCTGGCTACGCACCCCCTGGCCACCTCTCACCTGCCTTTCTACCATCCTACAACCCCCATTACCCCAAGTTCCTGTTACCTCCCTTCAATATGAGTTGTAATAACCTGAGTGCTTTGAACAATATCAATGGCATCAACAATTTCAATCTCTTCCCAAGGATGTATCCTCTTTATGGCAACCTGCTCAGCGGAGGTAGCCTTTCCCACCACATGCTGAACCCCACCACCCTCCCCAGCTCCTTGCCCAGTGAAGGAGGCCGTCGATTGCTGCAGCCTGATCATCCGAGAGACTTCCTCATACCAGCACCCAACAGTGCCTTCTCTATCACGGGCGCTGCTGCCAGCATGAAGGACAAGCCATGCAGCCCTACCAGTGGGTCCCCCACCGCTGGTACAGCAGCCAGTTCGGAACACATAATGCAACCTAAACCTACCTCAGTGGTGTTGGCTGCCACCGGCGGTGAAGAAGCCATGAATCTCATTAAAAGTAAGAGGAATGTGACCGGTTACAAAACCCTCCCATACCCACTGAAAAAGCAGAATGGGAAGATCAAGTACGAATGCAATGTTTGCTCCAAGACCTTTGGCCAGCTCTCCAATCTGAAGGTAGGCAGTGGAGAATAAGACAGGAGCCTTCTTTGAAGGCTCAGATTTCTCCCTGTAGGTTTTCGAGGAAAAGCAGGGTCAGGCCTCCCGTGCTTGTTAGGCTGTTTATGCGTCTGGGCTTAATACAGCATCCCCCAGCAAGAAAGCGTGGCTGTGTGTTTTAATACTGACGCCGCCTAATTAACTAGATAACATTGTATTTTGGCAGTGGGACTCTTCCGCTGACTTTAGGAAACATCTGAAAGCACTTTTGTTGTAGTACTGGAAACTGCAAATTGTTAATTGCTTTGTCTCTCCCTAGGTGCACCTCCGAGTACACAGCGGAGAGAGACCATTTAAATGCCAGACTTGCAATAAGGGCTTCACGCAGCTGGCTCACCTCCAGAAGCACTATCTGGTACACACGGGAGAAAAACCCCACGAGTGTCAGGTATGTAACACAGAGAGAGAGAGAGATGATTCCTTCTGAGGCCAAAGGGACGGCAGGGCTTTGCACACCCCGTACCGTGTGCAGGGAGGGCTGAGGGACAAACCCTTGGCTGCTCAGGGCCGGAATCCACGCCACAGCCGGGCCCAGCCCTGGTGCAGCAGCATCTGTGAGAGAGCACGATTGCCTGCAGCCTGCTAGAGCAACATCTGCCTGATACAGTTTTGCCATCAGCCACCCTCAAAATGACATTCAGCAATATTTAAATAAAAAAAGGTGGGGATTTTTTTCCCTTTGTGAGAAAGTGTGAAGATATAGAAAGCTGCTGCTTCATCCTGCCGTCTCCTCCTAGGTGTCTGTGATTTAAACCATAAAATCGCCTCCCACTCATTCGCTGTTTCTCTGCCACCCCCCACATTAGGTTTGTCACAAGCGGTTCAGCAGCACCAGCAATCTCAAAACCCACCTGCGGCTCCACTCTGGAGAGAAGCCTTACCAGTGCAAGCTCTGCCCGGCCAAATTCACCCAGTTTGTGCACCTGAAGCTGCACAAGCGTCTCCACACCCGGGAACGCCCCCATAAATGCATCCACTGCCACAAGAGCTACATTCACCTCTGCAGCCTCCAGGTCCACCTGAAGGGCAACTGCCCCGTCGCCCCTGCCTCCGGCCTCTCCATGGAGGACCTGAACCGAATCAATGAGGAGATCGAGAAGTTCGACATCAGTGACAATGCTGACAAGTTGGAAGAAGTGGAGGACAATATCGACTTAACAGCGATCGTGGAGAAGGATATACTGACCATGCTCAGGAGGGAAATGGAAGGAGCTAATCTGAAAGTCTCTCTACAGAGGAACCTGGGAAATGGGCTTATCTCCTCAGGATGCAACCTTTACGAGTCGTCAGATATGTCAGTTATGAAGTTGCCTCACGGTCACCCACTACCTCTGTTACCTGTAAAGGTCAAGCAAGAAACAATTGAACCAATGGACCCTTAAGACTTTTTGGCAAAGTGATTTTTTTTTTTATTTATGACTTGGCAAGTCAGGGTGCCTGTAGCAGTTGCTTGTACATAGTTTCAATGCTGCAAAGCAATCTTGGCTTACAGTAGTTTCCCTACGCTCTCCAGCTGAAAGAAGGAACTCCAAAGTTACTGTTTTCTCAGGGCATAAAAAGGGGCAAAGGACTGTGCATTGCCTCGCCAGTTACTAAGAGACAATCATCTATCCATAATTATTTTTTCAATGATAGTACTTCATAATTTATTATGCAATTAATCATTCTAAAAGCAATAATTAGGAAAATGTTTACAATGACTGGAAAAATTCATTGTAATTTTTACTTTAAATGTTTTTATTTTTTGTTTTATGGCCATTCTTTGTAGATATTTTTTTCTGCACATCTGTTTTAAGAACCTAAGATTAGGGTTTCAGTAAATGTGTTTTATGTACCAATGTCTTTTAAACAAATGTGGTTTTTCGTATTGCCAAAGTTGGACATGTGACATACAGAATCCTAGATCTGTTGGTTTGAAAAAAAATTCTGTGTTACTTTCACGAGCAAATCACCCCACTGGGAATTGAAAAGGAAAAAAAAAAACCAAACCAACAACCCAGAGTAGCAGCAAGCAGGGAAGAAGCTTCTTCTCCTGCCTCTCTGAGGAGAGGAGAAAGATTCTTCTACCTGCAGCTCTCCCTGGAACAGATGTGGCACAGCAAACACCGACCTGCCATGGACAATACCACAGGTTTTTAGAGAACAGCTCTAGCCCCACACATTGTCATGTAACTTTAAGACCAAAGGAACACATGAGCTTAAAGTGGCTTTTCCAAAATAAGATCTCACATTCTTTTGTTTCCAAAAGCGGTTTAAAAGCAAAGACACAAATATTATTAATACTCTGCCTAAAAGGGGAGTTTGGGCAGATTTCTTTCTTCTGATTTTTGTTTTGTTTTGGGGTTTTTTGGCCAGAGCCTTCCAGGGATAAAAAAAAAAAAAGATGGTCAGATTCCCTGAGAAAGAAGGGGTTCAGTTTTACTTGTATTTTTCTCTCCCACTTTGCCTGGGTAGAAGTGGGGAACAAAGTCCTTTCCTGGCACATAAATTTTTTTTCTTTGTTCCTGTACGACTCAGATTTTTCTCAGTATTTGTGTTTGTACATTTTGTGGTTAATTTAATTAAAGAAGAAAAGGGCATTGCAAAGTTGTTGAACAACAATTACCTCAGTGCTTGTGTCCAGTGGTGCAGACAATGCTGTTTTACCTAAATGCTTTGCTACTTTAGAGAAGAAACCAAAATGTGCACAGGGAAAGATAGAATGCACGTCCTTTTATCTTTTTGTTTTGCTAAGCCCAAAGATGATATGGTGACGTTTGAGGTGTAGCAAAGAATACATGTATATTTATAGATATATTTATACCACTATACGATATATGTATATGTATATATATTTATACCACTTAAGTTGTGAGCCAAACCATGTAATAAAACCTATTTTTCATCTAAGTGTGAAAATCAAATGTTATCCCAGTTTTGCAAATAACCAATGACCTCAAAACCAGAAGGTTGTACCAAGGCATTTATCCCTTGCAAATACACACGCACAGCTGAAGGCGCAGCCGGGACATGCAAACACGTCAGTGACATCATCGTGCATCCACGTGTGGCGTCTCAGTGAATTTGGTGGGAACGACCCTGTTTGCAGGCCAGGGCTCCTTCAGTCCCCTGCTCTCCTGGCAGTCTGCACTGGGGGGGAAGGAGGCTGGTGGTCAGTCAACAGACAGCCAGAAAATGTAACTGAAAGAACTTGAAAAGAAGCCAGATATGACCCGTGCGTGATGTGGTCACAAATCACAGTAAGGGCAGGATGGAAGTCAGGGAGGACAAGGCCCTTGTCTCATCTCATTGTGCCCTGCCACTGACGAGTTGCACAGTCAACTCACATGAATAGAAGTAGCATTATTACACACCTCGCCTCCATGTATCCCTTTTTGTCTGGTTATGTTCTTTTAAAAAATTTTAAAAGTCCACCTCAGCAATTCAGGATTTGGTGGTCTTTTTTTTTCAGCAAACTTCATTTTAATGCCTTCTGTTAAAAAATACAAACAATCCTGAAATACAAGTCTCTCAACACAGCTTTTGAAGGACTCCAGTTCATTACAT
Source organism: Mohoua ochrocephala (assembly GCA_013398855.1). Lineage (NCBI taxonomy): Eukaryota > Metazoa > Chordata > Aves > Passeriformes > Acanthizidae > Mohoua > Mohoua ochrocephala. The sequence goes on along the minus strand of VZTA01007516.1, from coordinate 381,601 downwards.
TTCCACTCCTGCAAATTGTGAGGCTGACATCTTTTAAATGTAGCAATAGTTCATAAATATAGTACTTAATTGTAGGATAAACCAAAGTATCACTACTCTGTCACTGGACACACACTTTTCCTATTATTGCCTGTAGTGCTTTCTTGTATTTGATACAAAATTTACAAGAATTTATATGCATCAGCTTTAAGAATTGTTACTTCTCTTTACTGTTTCCCCCTTCCCTTAGACGTTTTACATGTGAATGTAGCAACAATCAACAGTGTTTTTGGGGGTTTTTTTGTCTCTCTTAAGAAAGACTCTGACCAAAGTTAACAGGCTTTTTACTTTGCTAGAACAACAAACTATCATATGTTTACGTATTGGTTTACATCATTATTTATGTGCAAATTGTCAAATGTAAATTAAATATAAGTGTTCATTGCTTTACTGACGCTTCCCTTGTCTTCAATCTCTCTGCACCGCCTGGGTGCGCGGCCTGGTTGTGGCCCCAGCGCTGCTACACTGAGGGCAGTGGTGTCTCCAGCAGCACTGACTCCTGCCTTTGTGGGTTCTGATTTTTCCTCACTGAAAGCTGCAAACAGCAATGCCAGAGCTGAACACCCTGGCTTCGTTTTGTACAGTGGTTTTCCTCAGTTTCAGCCAGTACCTTTAAAAAAAAAAAACAAAACAACCCAAGAATTTTCAGTGTTTCAATGGAAATACTTGAATGCTATCTGCCTCAGAGATATGTGACCAGGGTTCTCATTTACATTTTTCCAAATGATTGTCATTTCTGGCCTGAAACCCTAACCACCGGGACCACAATGACACACTCAAAATGTCAGTGTGAGACCACTTAGTCCTGTCGCAGCATGGTGGGAACTGCATTCAAAACAAACGTGGATCACCTAAGTGCTCACAAAGGAGATGTGAACGCTGCCACTAAATCCAGGGGAAGGTCAAGTGTCCGCCCCTCCCTCCCCACCTCAGCCCAAGAGTAACAGCAGGCCAGGATGCCCCAGAAAGCTAATTCAACATTTGCTACTTCCATCATTTACTGTGAGATCTAAACCAGAGAGGCCATGTGCTGCCCTGCCCTACCTGAATGGTAAAGAAATAACGTTCCTGCGCATATTGAGACACTCAGCGCCGTATGATGTTTTAAAAGTATTTCACTGTCCTCTTAAAAAAATTCATTTAAACATCTGTCTCAAGAATTTGAAATACTGCCAACACCGAACTGTGGAGTTAAGAAAACCAGAGCACTGTTGTCATAAATGTGCCAAATGCAGCATGTTATATTCCTATATTCGACAAAGCTATTGCTGTAATAATTTTTTTAAAAAAACATAGGATAACCATTACCGCCATAAATCATACTTCATTACTTGGCAGAGCGTTACGTTGTGCTGGAGAGTTATGTCCTGGGGACACTTGTAAGCTTTAGAAGATGTTTAATAAAACACATTACATAAAAAGACAATGCACGTTATAGATCACAGCCTCGCGAGGCCGAGCCCGGCAGCTGCTGCCTCGGTTTCTGGCAGCCCCCAAGCCGGATGGGAGCCGCCGGTGCTCGGCGTGTGCTCCGAGCAGCAGTACAGCGGGATTCAGCCACGGCAACACCACCACCACCAGGTCGGATAACCACAACAGCGTTAGCGAGGGGCAGGGGGGGAAAGCTCATCGATTTGGGAGCTGCCACAGAACACAGCCCTGCGAGACCGCGTGCCCCGGCACAGAGCCGCTGGCTGCCTGCGGGCGGCCAGGCCTGATGCCCATCTCACTGCCGTCAGTGTGAAAATGTTGAGGGGCCGAACGTGTTGGGCAATGCGGCCTTGCCAGCTGAGCTGCTCTGCCACAGGACAGGGCGAATTACAGCTGAGATAGACTCAAGCGCAGATTTAGGGAGGGTCCTGCCCTTCTGGCTGGTTTATAAAGCCCAAGTGCCTCTCAGCTGGGTACTGGGGAGACACCGCTAATTCCCAGTGTGGGCAATTATGGCCTTGAGGTCGAAAATGAAAAATGTGACTCACTGAGGGGGTATGAGCCCTTTGGGTTCAAATCGGTGTCTGCCAGTGCATGGCTGCGTCTCAACACGTGCTGGGACCGCGTGGGATGCGGCCCAAAACCTTTGCTGTCATTCAGAGGTGTTACATTAGAGTGAGGGAAATAGTTGTGGTTGTAATTAAAGGCAGCCAGGAAACACTTGGCTAATTACTGCATGAGCCAGAGCTGAGTGGATGCGGTGCGGCTGAGGAATGTGCCCGTCATGGGGCAGGTATCTGCAAAACACAGGCTGTCACGGTGGCTAAAGGAAAACTCACTGACAGCATCAAAGCAGCCGCCCTGGCACTGAGAGGGAGGTTTCCCTCCTCGGCGCGGGGTTGGGGTAGGCTGGCAGGGAAAAGGCAGCTGCCTGGCCTGGGATGTGGGGGGGCACAGGTTGACATTTTGGCAACTTCAGCACAGTCTCGCCTGAACAGCAGAAAAACAAGACTTTTTGTCAAAGATGTGGCACTTCCCGAAACTGCAAGTGTTTAATTTTTCGTGAGATGATGAAACAGACCCATCCTGCGACCAACATGGCTGCTGCCCTTCCCATTCTCGCGAGAAGCACATGGAAGAGCTGGCAAAGAGCACGTTTGCACACCAGTCGAAGCCACCTTTGTACCAACTGCCATCAATGAAAGTTTCCAACACGCTGCATGGCTCTGCTTTCACTCATTTTTAAGAGATTGGGGAACATTTCCCAGCAATCCACTGCGGCAGCCAAACGGGAGAGGGGCCACTAAGCCTCTCCAAGACCCTGCTGCCTGAGTGCCAGCTTCTGATGCAAAGTTGTATTCTTGTCCCATGATAGAGAGGTCAGGTGTCTGCTTGGAGGTGTGTGCAAGCAGAAATTGCCTTCTGCTTCAAAGTCAAAGTATCCTTAGTTCCACCACGAGAGCTTGCAGCTTGGCACTGGTTGAATGGTGCTCTGCATAGGAAAACCTGGCCCAGGAAAGATGAAATGATGCTTTCTGCCTCCAGGCAGCACGGGCTCTGCTGGCTCAGGCTGTTCAGCTCTACAAACTTCAGCCTGCACAAGCTCACCTAGGAAAGGCCCCTGAGACATCACCCCCAGCATCCTTTTCCAGGGCAGGGCAGTACAGCTCCCGGTGCCAGCCAAAGCCCAGAGTCTGAACATCTGTCTCCTGGCACTTCAGAGGCACCTGCCAGCCATCACATCTAGCCACAAATTGCTTTCTGGAGCTGGGGGTTCCACAGACTGCCTGCCACGATAGGTAAACAAGGGAGCAGAAGCCCAGTAGCGGGGCAAGGATCTGCAGTGACTGGGTGGGTGGCACACACTTCTAAAAGCTGACCCTCCCTGGCAGGGGGGAACTCTGGCACAGGGCATGCATGAATTTCTGCTCCTTTTTGACACCGGGGCTTGGGGCAGAAACCTGTGCCCAAAGCATGGGGACAGGCAGCACTGGTGTGTGCACTGGGCAGAGATCTCTAAAAAGAGATGCCTGGCCCTCCGGGAAAGGGAGATGGACACTCAGAGCTCTCTCTTCCCTGTGAGCTGTCAGCCAGGCACCTTGGTGACATTTGGGTGCAGTGGCCCTTCCTTCCTCCTCCCCGGCTGCACGCGGAGAGATGGTTGGGATGCCGAACCACTTAGGTAGGTGTGACCAAATAGCCCTATTGAAGGGAGCAAAACCAGTATGACTTCCTTATTGTGCAATGATTAATAAAGGCTTTCAGCTCTTTTTCTCCATTAATTGTGAGTAAGCAAGTCCTTGATCATTTCCTTATCCAAGGACTGAGTGAGATTCCTTACAGCATTCCTGCCCCAAAGTGGCCACACTGCGCTGGGAAGAGAAGTGATTCCTGCAATATTGAAACCACGCACAGCAAAATCAGAGGCTGAAAACCTCTTTCCCAGTTCGCCTGTGCTGAGGACTCAGCTGTCACAATGTGATACCAATCTTGGGGTTAGGGAGACCCAACACTCCTGCCTTTACCAGCTGAGTTTTACACACTAAATTCTAACTTAAATGAGCAAAGCAGTGGCCAGCTTTTGGGCAGGAAGAGGAGTGTGGCAGGCAGCATTCCTTATGTGATTTCTTGGATGTTATAGTTCCCAGTCTCCCTACAGCTTTCCTATGGCAAAATTTTCTGCATGGGAACTGTCCCTCAGTGAACCCCAGGAAACGTTTTTTCCCCCACCTTCACTTTCTTAGTCTACCTTGTGTATTCAGATGACCTTTTGTTTTTAAGGGACAGGTTCTGTACATCTTTACAGACCAGATCTGCTCTTCTTGTCAGCCTCAAAACCCTATGCACAAATTTTTTACTAAGAGGGGGAAGTTTGGTTTCTTCTGGCCATGCTGGAGCCATGTTCCTAGGTGGGGAACCCAGTTAACCAGGCTGGGTGGTATCTCGGAGAGGTCTCACTTTACTCGCAACCAGTCATGAAAAAAACAGAAGTTAAAAATGTTGTAGAAACTGCAACCAGGTGCTAAAGGGAGCAAGAATACATGAAAAGTGAAAATTTGCCTTTTTAATAAGCCGTTACAAGTAAGTTGGGTGTTTAGGAGGGAACACGCGCTGGCGCTCGTAGTCATTCAGTGAAGATTTGGCGTGTGTGCGTGTTTTTAATGAGATCAGAGGGTGCAGAACAGGGCTCCTTTTCTAACCTATATTGCAGCAATTTGTGCATGTCTGTAGCTGTGGGTGTTATGTGCTTTCTACTCTGAGTGGTGAGTTTCAGTTTGATTCTGCTCTCGAGAGCTGCGGGGACAGTTTGCACTCGCCTTATCAACGCAGAATCCAAATTGCTTCACAGTGCACCCAGCCCCCTGACACTGCAAACTGAGAAAATATGCTTTAGGCACAGAGAAGTGAGAGAGGTGACAACCAGAGGGCTTTTTCTCAGCAGAGCATCCCAATCTGCCAAAACCCTCACAACCCAGTCAGTGGGGCAATAAGCCGCCTCGAGAGCCACAACCTCGGTGCCACCCTGAGAGGCCCCAGCCAGGACCCCAGCTAGCAGAGCCAGGATTCCAGGGCTGGGGCTCTTTTCCTACATCCCCTTTGCCCTAAAATCCTGCTTCAGCCCTGTTCCCTTGCACTGATGTCCCAGCACTGGGGGCCCAGCCTGGCAGCTACAAACTGGGCAGCTGCAGGAGGTGCTTGCCCATCCCCATTCTTCCGTGGGCTGGCCCCGATCAAGTCTGGCCACAAGTCACTGACCAAAATTGTGCCCATGATTAGAGATGGCAGCAAGGGAAGGGCAGGGCAGGTACATCCATGGCCCTTGGGAAGCAGCTCTAGTTTGGCTCCAAAGGCCTGTGGTCTCAACAGTAACCCCTGTGCCCAGCTGTGCAGTCGGTTTCCAAATAAGCATTGCTATCTTTACATGCGCTTGCTACAAACACCCAGCTTTTAGACTACACACCAATGTCCCTGCTGGCTGTCCCACTGTCCCCACATGGACTGTGACTGAGAGGAGCCATTCAGGAGGAGTTCAGCATAGCTCGCCAGGGATACCCTCATTCCTATCGCCCTCCTTGGGAGCCAGATGCCACAAATCACTGGGAGACTTGTTCATAAAATACCTGAGTATTTCTAAGATGAAGTTATGACCTACATAGCAACTATGTGCAGATTTCCTTCCTCCCTCAGATCTGTTTGAGTTTGTAATCCCCTCCAGATACAATATTCAGGAGTGACTGTGTTGTTTGCTGCACTGTCGTTTGTCTTGCTTGACCTCAAAAAGCAGCCCAGGAGATGAGGTGGAACTGTGGCTGTAGGTGCAAGTGGTTCAAGATTCGCTGGGCAGGGGCAATGTGGCTCAGGCCCTTCTGCTGTGTAGGGCAGGATTATCCTTATCCTGCTTGTGAGCACCCAGCAGAGAGAGAGGCAGGCTGAGGAGTGAAGGGGACAAACCTCAGTGGAGGCACAGTGCTCTCCAATTTCCTTCAAAATCTTAGCTACTCATCCGAATTGAGGAGGCTAGGAAACAAGGGCCCTCCCTGACCATTAAACCCATTTCCTGAAGCAGCACACACCCCTGCAAAACACTCTAAATGCCTTGTCAGATAGGAACACGCTAAATCTCAGTTCTTTGCCGCTGGTCTCTTGCCCATTATCTCCCTCTGCACCCACTAGCCAAAAGGAAATGCCTCAACCCCATGTGAGTCTGACTCCAGAAACACATTCAGGGATGGACCCAGACACAGAGTACAGTTACAGGTTCTCATTTCCCCCAGATTTGGGGTGTTTAAGTCTGGGAATACCAGTTGATGCCATTCCTACTACATTTTTTAAAAATGAATTTTCAGCGTAACTTCTTAGATCAATCTAAACACTAAGGCAGTGATGAGTAGATACACAGGGGGATATAGCCAAGATCAAGCTTATCAAACAATGGAGGTTTAAAGACAAACTTTTTATTTTTAATCTAAAAACTTCGGTACTTCAAGAGCTAAGCAGTAAAGACAAGGACCCTGGAGCCAAGGTGTCTGTGCTCTGCTTCTGGTACCTCCACTAACTAGTAGTGAGGTCTGGAACAAGTCGGTTGACCTTCCCATACAGCGCCCGACTCATTTGTAGAATAGGTACAAGACTTGTTCAGGCTGTGGTGTAGGACTAATATTTGTACCTTGTTTTGAGATCCTCTGGTCTGTAACGGCATGTATTTTGTTGTTCATAGAGAGAACAAGTTGCTTACAGGACTATCTGCAATATCGTAATATTTAGAAATCCTCACTTATGGGCTATGACTACCCTGAACTCAACACAAACTCTCTCTGCCCCAAGAACCTTACAAACGAAGCACTATTAAAAACCCAAAAAACCACAGTGGCTAGGTGCACAGCTTAAATTTCCATTTTCTCTCAGCATTTTCCCACGAGGGGATTGCATGTGAGAGCACACAACAGAGAGTCAGATCACGCCCGGATCGGTTGCACTGGCATGCCATTTGGCAATACAAGAATGACATAAATTAAAGTGAAACCTCTTCACCTCGGCCTAAGTGAAAATGTGAAGAGCAAGGGGGGGTGAGGAGGAAGGGGAGATATTGATCCATATCTACTCAACAGTCAGACCAGTGGTGTGGTGGCAACAGAAGACATGCCTTTGCTTTTTCAGTAACTAATAATCTATAGAGAACCATTTCCTTTTCTGCTGTTGAGATAACACATTCACCACCTCAGCTGCATGCAAATAATTCATGCCTCTGCTTAACTAATTTACCTCTCTGGTGCAGACAGAAGGGCAGAAACCTCCCACCAGCGCTGACTGACATGCTGAACTGAAAAAGGAGCCATCTCGCCCAGAACTTTCTGAAATGCTTAAATCATTAGAGGACAACTGCACCAAATGCTCTGCAGGAGAGACGTGGCTCTGTGAGATTAAATGGGGGTTTTTTTGCTGGTCTTCAGTCCTGCCTCTAACCCACATGTGGTTTGCAGGCTGGAACTGACATTATCCAAAGAAAAGCATTTGGTGTCTCTGCACATAGACCACAGCTGGTCAACAACTCATCCCAGATTTAAACACAATGTATTAGCTCTCATCTGTTGCCAGAAATTAATATTACATGCTATTAAAAGCCTGGGCCCCCAGAACTGTGCTGAACTGAGTGGGCCTTCGCATCGCTCGGAAACAAACAGGTACCAGGTTGGACATGTGTCTGCATCGAATGGAAACCTTGTTCTAATCAAAACGCTGACACCACTTTCACTCGCTCACATACATTCACCTCTCTCCCTGCATTACCGCACCGCAAGCAAGGTTCAAATGTCAAGCACCAAAAAAAGTTATGAAGAGACAGAATTAATCGACCTTGTCCACACATAGCTTCAGGAGCAGCCCTTGCTTGCATGATCACACACTGGTTTTCCCCCAGGACTCTTACCTTGCTCAGTGCACAAGGCAGGAAGTGCTCATTCTTGCATGGGACACGGCAGAGATGCCATCCCTCTCTCCCCATCTTCCTTTCTGGCCACATGGCCCTGGCCTTTGTGCTCCTGCCCCACTCTCCAGCTGGGGGGCCATTTGCTCCTGAGTGCTTTCAGCAGACTCATTGGAAAGATGGCTTCACCTGTGTCAGTCAGTGTCCGTGTTGGAGAGGAAGGTGGTATCCCTAGGCAGGACTGAAAAAGAAACAAAACACAGGAGTTTAAAGTCAAATACTCTCTTTGGCTGCCCAGACTTTTCAGGGCAGTTTATCCTGCATATTATTTAACTTTAGCTTATCTTAACCTCAGGGGTCACTGGGAATCCTGAACACCTTCAAACCAAGCACACCACCAGGGATAACTATACTGCATGACCTGTGAAAACTCGGGTTGAGTGACTTACTCCACGCTATGCACAACTCCTTGGGTAACAGCCAGTGGAAAATGTTTCCCCTAGGCAGGACTCCAGTCTCTGGCCATGATAGCCCCTCCATCTATCCCTCCTTTTTCAAGAGGCCACCTCCAAGGTGTGGGGTGGAGTTTACACATTAGAGCCTCCTTTGGTTCCCGATTTCAAAGGCCGAGGGCAAAGGTAACACGCATCCTGTAAGGACCACATCGTTACGCACACCCATGCAGGGCTGACTGAACCTTCATTCCAGCTTTTCTCAGCCTCTGAGTGCCTGAGATTGCTGCCTCAGTGCTGTCCTCACTGGCTGCCTGGGCAAACTCTGAGGCTTTGGAAAGCACATGCACTGGCAAGATTTGTCCATTCTGTGGCTGTCCCATGGTATGTCTGCACAACACAGCAGGACTGGCACTTTCCGTGCATCAGTCCACCAGCTCTGCTAGCCATGGCACTGCTGCCAGGAGAAGCCTGTCACCCATGATGCAGGCTGGCATGGGAGGGTGGTGAACCTTCCGCTCTTTCTCTCCATCCCTGTTACCTTTCTCATTCTCCCCTTCCCTGTGCCCAGCCCTGTCCTCTTGCCTTCTAGGTGAGCGTCCCTGAGGCTCCTGGATCCCTGCCAGTGCTGCAAGCCCTGCCAGCACACTGGCCACGGAGGAAGGTGGCCACCAGCTTCTTCAGTCTTCCCAGAAGGAGAATTTCTGGTGAAGTGAAGCAGTGAAACAGCACCTTTCTTTGGAAAACATGGTGCCTCATAAGTGAGGGGACCCACACGACCAAAGGCAAGGGTGAGATGAAATACTAAGAGAGAGAAAAAGAAAAAAAAAGGAAGAACATCTTTTCACAGTCTGTAGATGCAAAGTGAAACTATTTTGATAGATTCAGCTCTCCCACGTTGAAAGGTCCAGAGTTTCTCATCTCCGACTTTACTCTGAGGCATGAAATTTCACCCATGACTTGACAAACTGTAACATCCACGATGCTTTCTGGCTCCTTGGAAGCCTGTTGCCACCCTGCCAGAGCTCTCCTTCAGTATTTTGCTGGGCTGATATTACCAAATTACTCCCTTTTTTTGGAGAGTTTTCCTTATTTTGATACATCTTACTTTGCTAATACTTTTTCCTGGAGCTGGAAATCCAGTGGTATGGAGCTGGTGCTCTTGTTAGGACACTGACATCTCCAGGACTCGATACAGGCAGCCACGGAAGAAAATAACTGGGCCCATGCTAGCAAAGTCTTCCCTTTACAGGCAAGTGATCACCCCCAGCTTTTTTTGTGAATGCTGAGAGAATTGCTAAGCTGCTAATGTATGCAAGAGCCGTTTGCCTTCAGCCTCTTCACAGAGATTCACCCAGCTCAGCAGAGGGCAGATCTGCCCATTGGCAGCCTCATTTCAGGTGGTCTTCAACTCTAACCCATGTAGTGGACATTTAAATCAAGACTGGTGGACATTTAAATCAAGATTGCCTTCTTCTGAAGCATTTTAAATGAAGAGAATTGTGTTTCAACCTGATGTTACAAAAGCTCAGCCATGTGCTTGGCTTCCCGTAGTTAGCTCAAAGGGACAACAATTCCATATACTGCCTTTGAAATGATTCTTGTTTTGCTCTATTCTAATTTAGCAAAATAACAATCTAGCCACAGGGATGAAGGAACTGGTAAATGTTTCGGTTTGGACTGAACATCTTTCAAAAGGAAATGGTCTATCTCAAGGAAGTTACAGAAAGGTTCAAAGGAGTGGGTGACATTCATTAGCTTGTATCATACAAGGAAACAACCAAGGATTAAAAATCTATTATCCTGGGATTACCCTATGAATTTTCCTCCAAGCATTATGAAAGGTTTCTGTCTCCCTGTTGACAAATCATCTTCTACAATGTTGTCTAAATACATAGTACCTCATCCACTCAATGTCCCCATTGTTGTACCCCTTGGTTCAGGGGAGATAAGAAGATGAGCCAAAAAAGAGGTAGCTGGTGATTGGCTGTACCACCTGTGAAATATTCATACCTGATGCATTGTTTGCTAGAGTTGATGCTCAGATACTTAGAATATGTTTCCTGCTTACTTCTTCTCCCTCATGACAATGTTCCTGTATCATCTTGGACAGTTTTGGCATTGACACGTGTGTGTGCTCTGCCCTGCTTCAGGGATAACTAATGTACCTCTAGAATGATTTTTAAGAGCTAGGAAAGGGGTAGAATAAAACACAAATTCTATGCTTTGGTGAATTTTTGTCCTATACACAGAAATTAAATTGTGTTTGTCTCCTCCCCCTGCTCTAAGGACAGAGGTAGCATTAGTAATACAGAGCGTGTCACTCTTCAAGCTCTCTTGCAGCTTTTAAAACATAGAGAGCAAATGGCAAATTTACCTTTCATCTCCTTTTGAAACTTAAGTTAGGCCTTCTTGGTAACAAGTGAAATTAAACTGGTTGTTGCTGTTTAACTTCTCCGTGCTGTTTCCTCACATGAATTAGTCATGACCAACTCCACTTGGCAACTGTCCTTACAGAAAACAGAACAGAGAGAAGGGTTAAGCACTCCCATACAGTTTACCCAATAAATTTGTCATACCCCTCATATAGAGTTGTCCCTCCAGTTCTGCCTGTTCCCTAACATATCTGGCAGTTTGAACAATGTTGGCAATATTTGAGCAATTAGGCATTCCAAGTGGAAAGGTTAATACACCTTACCCTCAAATGCAGGGTGTGTTTTGTCTTGTGCCTTTAACCATCCTTGATGAGCATCGATTGCCCAATAGCTGTGAAGTAGGAAGGTCTTCTTTCAATTTCGGTATGGCCTAGCTTGTTTTGGTCTAGCAAAAGGCCAACAGTCCAGTGCAAGGATGGGATAAACACACCTCGACTCGAGTGTTATCGAGGTAGATCAGAAAGATGGAACTTCACCGCAGTTATCGCTTTCCAAGTGTTAAATGCCTTGGTCATCCTGGCACGGTTGCAAAACCAGGTAAAATATAACCCATAAAAGATAACCCTCCAGTGGCACTTGGAACAGGACTGTCAAGGAGCTGTGAGACTTGTGGTTTATTTCCTCCTCTTTTGGTACAGCAGCATTAGGACCTCAGTTTCTTTTTTGGCAAGTTCTCGGAGGCAGCGGTCTGTGGTCCAAGCAGCAAGTTCTGGGCAGGAGTGGACGGGGCTGGAGCGGTCCTGCAGCCTTGCACTGGCTGGGACCTACAAAGATGGCAGTCAACCAGGATAAAACCACCTCCCAAGCCAGCCAGCCAGCCCAGGAGCCACCATCCTCAGCCCAAACCGCTGCTGAAGCTGGAGAGCAACTGCAAATTGCAAACAACAGCACTGCAGAGGAGCAGCCCAGGTCAGCAGGAGGCCAGCAGCTGCTGGACCGGCTGCCACAGCCCTCCTCTGCTGGCAGCAGGGCACACCCAGCGGCCAGCCTGCTTGCCCTGCCTGGCAGGGATGCTTGGCTGCATAGTCAGGACCTAACTTAAAAAAGAAAAAACAAATCTAAGCAGCACAGAGGGATGTTTTGCAGATCATAGCCACCAGTGATGCTGCCCATCCGCCCTGAGCCTTCACAGGAGGTCTGGAGCACTGGTGGATGAAGGAGGTCAGGTCTGAGATATCTACTTACCCCCTCCCACAAAACCTGAATGGGTCTGAACGACCCAACCTGTGCTTGGGTGCTCCTGCAAGGCCCCACATCCCTCACCAGGGTCTCTTGTGCGGCAGCCCCGTTCTGGTAAAAACTGCTGAGAACTGGGCACCCGGCCTCTCTACTTGTGGCTGGTGGTATTTCCCTTGCTGGGGTGATGTTGATGTTCGTAATGAAGCTTTGGCAGAGAAAGAGAGACATGTTGTAACCATTAGCAGACTTCACATTTAGAATTTATCTCAGGAAAGGACAAAGGATAAGTCAGCTTGATTGGGTTTTTGTACAAGTTTGGGTGTACACTCTCCATTGTAGTACCAGTCCTGGTCTTCACCATTTTCTTCCTCTGACCCAGAAAAACTTGATCGTGAAAATAATGTTAGTAGAAAATAATGGAACTGATAAGTCATTGCAGGCGCATGTGTGTCTCATTATACATCAGTTCGGTTTCACTATATATTTTACACAATGTAACATAAATTTCACTACGCACCACAAGTATTTCAATATGTGATAGTCAGAAAGTGGCAGTTTACACTAAAAGTTTCAGTATGTGGTAGGATATTTCAAATACTATAAATTCTCCTTTTTAAATGAAATGCATTGTGTAGATTAGTAAGAAATGCAGTTGGTTTAGTTTACTCAATGTGGTTTTCTTTCAGAACAGTATTTTAGTACTGTGCCGTTCAATTGCCATGTTTATTTTATTAATACATATTAATGGATAATTAAGTGAAAATTCATTAAATATACACCACACAGGACTCAGGCAGGAGTTCCATTCCTTAGATCTTTTATCTCAGCTCAATTTATACCATATTAACAAACACACTGTATTTACAGCAACTGTAGTAATGAAAAGAATAAACTTCCTGCTTGAGCCTTGTTATCAGCCTGGTTTCTTAAACGATTTTCCTTTGAGCAAGTAAAATTTGAGGCATCTGAAATCCCCCGTGAGGGTGAATTGTTAAAGCAACAAGCAGGCACATCCAGGGTTTGCACCGATTCACCATTTGTTACAGACAATCACCATTTCAGTCACAACCAGCAGCAGAGGGGTTGGCACTGCCAGTGCTGTGCTGCTCCTCACAGCTTTGATCAATCGTCCATAGAAGTATCGCGTCACTCAGGCCTTTTGCCAGCAAACCCCATCCCAGTCACTGCAAAGGGTTGTTCACCGTGACCCTGATGCACCAAAAAGCTCTGTCGTAGAGCTACCACATCATCACATTTTCACACGTAACGTGCTTCAGTGCCAGAGAGTACCAATTACCTCTGAGGGATGCTCGCCATGAACCAAGAGCATACCAAAAGAATCACATGGGTTAGTAAAGCCAAGGCACATCTGGCAGCAAGGACCATCTCATGCAACCTCGGTCAAAGCTACAGCAACACTTCCAGATTGGTGCAGCAAAGCAATTTCCCCACATCCAGTACCTGCCATCAGAAATGCAGAAAGAAGAAAAAAATTAGGCTAATTTTTGGTTATGGATTCTCTCTCATTCTCGTCTCCTCCAAACAGAAGCCACAGCAAGAACAGCCCCATGCAAAGTCCTGTTTTATTCAAAAAACAGCCTCAGCAGAGAGCACGGGGCAATGCTGAACTCCAGCCCAAGAGAGAAGCATCAGTCAGTTAGCTCTGCTCTGCTTTCTGCCCTTCAAGATATAATCACACAGATAATTTTCTAGAACTTTTCTCCCAATAATTTCAAAATGTTGATGATCTCTACTGAAGTTCAGTGTTCAGCGGAACCGGAGGCCTCGTCTGCCCCGTCTCACACTCGGACGGCAAGGGTGACCCTGCACCAACGTGACTTTGGGCAAGCTACTTAGAGAGTTACAAGGGCCTGGATTAATTAGAAACTGGGTCTTTTAACGTAACTCCTTGCCCCATGGCAGACCCAGCAGACCTCATTGGCTCCCTGCCAAATAGTTCAAGCACCTCTTAACCAACGAAAAGGTAAAGAGCTTGGGTTGTAACGTGCTGGATTTCAGCCCAGCAGCCTCAAATCTCCTAACCCGCAAGAGCAGCTTATCTGTGTTTGGAGGTCAGAGACCTCAACAAAGCCCTGTTAACAGGTGCATGCTGGCACAAGCTCAAAAGTTTCTCTCTCCAGATTGTAGCAGTTCCTGAGTTTCTTACAAAAAGGGCCACCAAAGTGGCCCGTGACACACTCGGGGCTGGCTGAGTCTGCTTCTGCTAATTCATTTGGCAAAACATGTCACCACGAGTGCTTCCTGAGCTCACAGGAGCTGGCACGGAATGCATCCAATGCAAGTATAAAGCTTGGCTACCCTACTCTTCCACAATTTAAAACCAAGACCCACAGTTCTTCTTGTCTGTAGTCTCTGACTACCATAAGAAACAAATTGTGCCCCAGACACACAAATCAAAGCTTGTGAGCTGTGCCAGATGCTTCCCAGGGACCGGGCTGAAGGAAATACAAATGTTTCTGTCACATGTGAGGCATGTGAACAGTCCAAGTTTGCAGTGATCACTGCTTTCATCCTGGACAGGGGCTGGGTGCAATGGGAGCTGCCTTCCTGTGCCAAGCCTGAAGACCTGAACCATGAGTTTCCTCATCTGCCTCCTCCGTGGCTGCTTGAGAGCAGCCCTGCTGTCTGCCTGAGGGTCTCTGTTTCGGACTGGGTAAAACCTGGGCTCGTATCTCCCTTCAATAAGATATTTGGGATGAAGTAAAGGTAATGTTTTTAAGTGCATGTCTATTTTGCAGCACGACCAAGCCCGAGCCGTCCCTGTTCCTGTTTAAAAAAAGGAGAAGGAACAACAGTGCAAGCTTTCCCATATTCACTCACTCCCGTGTTAGATCTGGGCTACGATATACACAAAGCAATGTATTTATGCCCTAGATTCCACTGCTGATACTGCCAGCAAAAGCTAAATTACAGTGATTTTCCTGTAGTCAGGCTGCTAGTCCAACAAGTTTTGGAAGGAAGCAAATGTATTACACACATCCTCCAAGTCCCCTCCTAAGCACTGTCAGGCTATAATTTTAGCTTACTCTTATTACTTATCATGTATAATTGGTGTTGAGCCATCCTTTAGCCATCATGAAAGTTACATTATCAAAGCTGTTGCATTACTTTCACTAACTCATCTTGCCCAAAGTTTTTAGTATTTCTCAACCGACAAGGCAGAACAGCAACAGAAGCTGACAAACCATAAACCAACTCACTGACCAAATCCAAACCTTTTCCTCTGACCCAACTACGTTTCACTTGCAGGCTAAACCACACGATTTCAGGAAAAGACATTGCCATGCAGCTTGCAGGATCCACTGTCGTGATTTCAGAAGCAGCCGGCACAGGCTTGAAGACTGCAGTTTCATGTGTACCAATAACATTTAACAAAGGCACTTTTCATCTTTGCTGGCTGAAGAGTAGGACCATTCATAGTGTATAATTAAGCTGGTGAGTTTCCGTTGTTTTGAATGTGACCTACCTTTTTTGTCCCCCTTTACTCGGCTCTGACTGAAGCTAATATCTGTTTATCAAAATCCTTCTGTTTTGAATCAATGCATCTCCATCTATGCAAATAGGAGAGGGGAGATGCTCACAACACTTCGTATTCCTGGTAGCTGAAACATCCCTGCAGAACATCTCTGCTGCGTTCATGCACATTTCTCTCTTTGAAGTCAACTTCTACAGGTTTTCACACAGAAAATTTTCATCGGTCTCATTTCCTCCAGCTGTAGCAGCAAAACATTATCATCAGCATGCAACCTTGCAAAGTGACACCTTAAAAAAAAACTTGATAAAAAATGTTGTCTTGGCATCATGTGAAGATTTTTAACATCAGCAGCTTCCTGCACTCTTCTCTGTTGATTTCACCAAATCAACATTTCTTTGTTTTAAAAATAGAACAAATATTGGTACTTCAACAACAGACTGCAAAAAATGGCATTCCACTGACCTTATGTGAGAAAAAAGACCAGTTAGACCAAACCTTCTCATTCATTGTTGCACATCCCTGCCTCTCCCTGGTGTTCTCTTCAGGACAGGGGAAGTAGCTTTGCTTCACTTGTAAGGTTGCTTGACAGTTTTGGTGGGAAAAAGGCCTTTCCTCAATGTTCATACTATGGCTTTTATGCTGTGAGACATCAAAAAACTGGAAAATGCAGCATCTGTTGGATTTTGTCTGTGTGGGCAGGGAGGCATTTCCCTGTTCTGGAATTGGGGTTTGCAACATTGCTTACAAGGATAGCAAACCTCCCGACTTCCATTTGCAAAATGCTCCGCAGATACAGATGAAAGCCATGAAAGAGGCTTGGGGGGTACTTTTGTATCTTAAGCAAGATGGCCAAGTGAAAAGAAACGGCTTGTCCATTTAAAGAGCGCTCTGAGGACCGCTCTGTGGCAGCGCAATGCATTTTACCTTCTGGACAACTGCAGAAGATTCCCAAATTTCTTCTTTAATGCTGGATTTCTATACATGGAAAACCCGCTGGTTCCCATGTCCTGTAAGCATAGGATAACCCTGAGGATAACACAAATTTCATTTTACCACAGTAACAGGAAACAGTCAAAACCAGGACAGCACAGAGAGGTGTACTGTAATCAGCAGCTGTCCTCTGAACTGACATATCAAATCAGGTTTTACTTTTTAGCCTTAAAATTTTAATAACCCATTACTTTCACAGAGCCGGCAGATCCAAAGAGCTGGAGAGGAACAGACCAAATCCAAAAAACTTCTTACATGCAGAAGCATCAGAGGATGCTGCAATCCCAGACTGTGTTTAGGAAACTCAAGAGCTGGGGGAAGTTTCTGCTACGCGGGAGTTGTGCCCGAGATTCGGCACTGAGGGCTTTGGAAAGCGTATTGCTTAAAGGGCACAAACCAACACTGGCAGAAAGGAACCTCACAGGTCTCAACAAACCCTGAATCACCACAGCCCGTGCAAAAATCAAGCATTAAAAGGAGTACTCTGAATTCATTCTCAATAAGGGCCATCACAGATCAGATTCACACCTTCCCTGGAAGCTGACACTTGGAATTTACATTTATCCCTCAACTGCTTCTGTGGATATAATGAAAAACACCAAAATGAAACACAGGAATCAATCCAGAGT
Source organism: Mohoua ochrocephala (assembly GCA_013398855.1). Lineage (NCBI taxonomy): Eukaryota > Metazoa > Chordata > Aves > Passeriformes > Acanthizidae > Mohoua > Mohoua ochrocephala. The sequence continues at coordinate 364,526 of VZTA01007516.1, read as the reverse complement.
TCTGTAGCACTCCAACAAGGCATATCCTAAACCGTGGGTGGTGGGAGAGGGAAGCCACGCTGTCTTTCTTGCTCAGTTAGCAATACCCCAGAGCACACTGAGAGTAATTATTTCCATCTGCCACACACAACCTACAAACCTGAAAATGGTACTGCTACTAGAAATCTAACACACCAGTGAGTAACCAGAAGCAACCCACTGCTTTCATTTGTGATTGGTCACAATGCTGTGGAGATGCCACAAGGGCAGTCCAGTTAGGCTGTGCTTGCTAGGCTGAATGTTTTAGTACAAGTCTCCAGACAGAGCAGTGTATCAAGCAACAGCTGGGAGAGAACAGAAATACAGAAAATGCCCAACCCACTGCAGAAATCACTTTTTTTCCTTTCAGTCTGCCTTTGAGAAGTATCAGACTAGTCAATTTTTCCCCTTCTTTTGAGAAAAAGCTGCTAATGACCCAATTATCTATTTGCAGAAAGATAACTGCTTTGAGATGATGAAGTTCTTTGAGCAAACAGCCACTGTTTGTAATAAAAAGTAATTTCAGGATAAATGTGTAAGGCTTCAGCAGGTACAAACATAAACTGAAGCAGAGCAGTTGCCATAGTTCAGCCCAAAAAATCCTTAGGTATTTATATGATCACTGTTGTTGAGATTATTGACCACTATCAACCAGAGCAGAGATGTCACTCCGTCGATGCAGCAGCACTGCCCTTCATTCCTACACATCTGACTCAAGCTGCTGCATCCGTGTGCGTGCACCATTGCAACCCCCCCTCTCTAACAGGAGCACTGTGCTGGGTGGGGAGGAGAAGGGAAAGGGAAATGAGCTGTAGGCATCATTTCAGTAGCCATTTAAGTCTGAACTATTTGATAAAACGAGGACCAGTTCTATCTCTTCATGAGACTTGTGCAAAACATTCCAGGAAAAGCAAAGCATTATTGTATTGAAGGCACAACTTAACCTTTGAACTGCGTAACAATTTTCATCTTCACCATAAATATAGGACTGCAGAGGCCCATCTGCCTTCCACGGTTGGTGAGTGGCTAGGTGTGTTGGGCCCTGATCAAAACAAAGGTAACTAAGATGATTCCCAGCCATTACACACTACTGAGAAGTAAGCACGCTAAAGGGGGGAACAGATGGCTGCCTTCAAATGACACGGGCAAAGTCTGGTACCTGGCTCTCTGTATCCAGATGTAGACTCTGGATTTACCCAAACTGTCAGTCACCCAAGCTACACGGTGTGACCAGACAGCCCTCGGCATTAAGGCTCAGTCCCATGCACAGAAGATGAGCTCAGATCGAGTTACCAGGCAAAGAGCAAGTTGCTGGTTTAGCAGGACTGGCAGAATTTTAAATAAAAGGTGAAAACACATCTTTTTTTAAGAGAAGAGTCTTAGGAGCACATGTATAAAGCAAAGTTCTCACATTTGCTAGAGACGATATTTTAACTGATGAAGAATCAGCAGTTCCTAAAGTCGTCCTATGATTCCCCATGAATTGCTCAATAACTGGGAAGTGGACTGGTCAGAAGAAGACAGGCTAAGGAGCCACTCTCCCATTGTTAAAATAATTGGGATGTCTCAAGATCCTCAGTTAAGATAACAAACTAACTCTTGTGGTTTGATCTTGTTGAAATATTTTGGATATTCAGTTTCTGACAGTCCAAGGAATTTTTTCTTTCTTTGGACCAAAGAGGCAAAAGCAATGGATTTGCATGATGAATCCCCAAGTAGTCGGATTGAACAGGACCTCTGTCTCAGACTGCAATATTCATCCACCCCCTTTCTTATTTCCTGGGAGCTGTATTTGTCAGACAGAGTCGTCTTCAGAAGGGAAAGTAGGATCCAGAATCTAAAATACTAGGAATGCCACCTCGCCCTAACCATACATACTAACCTCAGCCTTATCAAAGCAGACAAGAAAAACTGAGGGTGCTGCACTGTGTTGGTTCAAATTAAACAAGCCAAGCAAAAGATTTTTTAAATTTTATTTATGAGATGTGAAAAAGTTGCCTTCCACTCGCCAAACCATAGTGCTAAATACCAAAGACACTGTGAAAGGGGCGCCTCTATTATTCAAAAAATATTTGTATGCTTTTGGTGGATTAATTGCATTTAACATTTTGGTTAAACACACAAACAAGCTCAGCTTTTTGTTGTTGCTTCAAATGAAGCCACAAAGAGAACAAAAGGCATCCAACTGAACCAATTTAGGTTTATAAACATATTAATTTTAAGAGCACTATGTGTACACTTAAAATGAATTTAAAGCAGTCGACCTTTGCAGCACGATGCCCATTTTCACTGTATCCAAATGATCCATAAATCCAGATGCAAGTTGTCACAGACACTTCTTTGGAGAGCTTGCAAAGTTAAAAGTTAATGTTTCCTATTAATTAATAATTGTTTTCAGCTGTTTTGGCAAGTGATTAAAACAAAGTGTCTGCCTTTAATGTTACGATATAAAAGTTTTTTCCTCAGCGGCTTGAGCGCCAAGTGGGATTTGCCTCCTTTGCAGGAAGGTGTCACACGTGATTGCTTGGGGCATTTGTAAGTAAATAAGGTGAGCGGCCATTGTACCTGCCAGGGCAGTGATTTCCATTTGTGGGCCTGGTTCCGGCCAGGACAGGGTTAATTTTTACCGTAGCCAGGAGGGAGCATGGCCAGGACCTGGAGGTTATCCTGTACCCCCTCACGGCATTTTCCGGGGACAGGGGAAGGGCTGTCTCCTGGATCAGCGTAGCGCGGTGGGGGAGCAGCCGGGTGTTGTCGGGAGGTTTCTGTGAGTGAATCGCTCGCCTCTTTCGTGCACCCTCTGCCATTAACGTTGCTGCTCTCACCGTTGGCGTTCTCATCTCGCTGCTGTTTCCAGTAAACTGTTCCCACCTCAGCCCTTGATCTTCACCTTTTGTGCCTCCCGTTCTCCTCTCCATCCCACGGCAGGGGGAGGGGGAAGTGAGCGAGCGGAGGATGGTTTAGAGTGGCTTCACTGGGAACACTAAATTGTGGAACACGATTCCTAAACCATGGCACTCATCCATTAAAATTACCCACCAAGCAGTTTCAGAGGAACATCAGCTGAGATAAATAAAACAATGCTCCTCATGCTAATGGTGTACCATGCCATGGAAGAGTAGTTCCATAACAAAACCATACAGGCTGTGCATCGTTCACCAAATCCAGCCATCTTGCAAATTCAGTATCACACACTCCTCAAAGTTTGCACTGCAAAGCATGATAGCATCTGTCCCTTCTGAGGCCCGAGCCATCACACAGGTATTGCTGACAGACTTGTTTGACACATCAGCGGATGGTTCAACACAAACTCAGTTCTGACCAGCACCCGATCCACAGCAGGATTAAACACAGCTCTGAGAAGGATCCTCTGCCCTAAGTAACCTTCTAGACATCGTCTTTTATTCCCAAGCTTCTACCATTTCATTCCCCCAGTAAAACTGAAATGGCAGCCTGGAAGCTGAATTTCCACATGCACGCAGAGGAAGGACAACAGATTCATGGCAGAAGCTGATAAGCTCTGCTTGCAAAGTTGAAGGTACTGACACCAACATAAGCAGCAGTAAGACCCCCAGTTCTCCTCCCTACGTGAACCCCAAACAAGTTATTGAGAAACCTTTCTCTTACGCTGCATCCAGAAGCTTGTGAAGTGATGAAAAGTGCAGGATTTGAGTTTTCTCTCTTTCTGCTACATCATGGGAGGTTGCTGCTAGCTCCTCCTAGCTCTAGCTTCTCCCTCTAGTTTGAAAAACTTTTAAGGTGTTCTTCAGTTGTTAAGGTAGGAATTTTTCAGAATAAAGAGCAGGCTTTATCTCTGCAAGGCAATAAATCCAGGAAAAAACCTACAGACTTGCTGAGCAGCAACAGTGCGGCTTGTGCTCAGTGAGATTATTATTGTCAGAATTCAGAAGAACCAGACTCAGGTTTAGGTCAGCCCTTATCTTGGGCAAGGAGATTTTTCCACCAGAACAACACCCTTACTACATGATCTGAATGGCAGAGGGATACTTCACCACTCCAGGCAAACAGTGACCCACCAAAACACTCAGCAGAGACAGCACAGGCAGGAGTGTTCTCTTTTTCCTGTGATCCTATGTGACACTGCAAAATAAACTTACATATTTCTCAAGAAGTTTCCAGCCACACCATTTACACTTAATCTTATCTCACTGCACAGTGAAACTTCATAAAAATTTTAGTGACTGATTTGCTTCAAATAATTAGCACCAAGGCTAGTCAACAAAACGATCCCAGGCCTAAGGTTACTTCAAATCCCTGAAGCCCTCTTTGACATAAATAACAAAATCATTCAGAAGAAACCCTGCAAGTAAAGATGAACACTCGGTTTCATTCCTATCGGGTCAAGATGCACACGTGTGCTTACAGCACATCTGGCAAATCCACAGTAATTATTCATCCCTCCCCGGCCAGTGCCAGAGAAAGCACTCCACTGCTCTCAGAGACACTAGCAACCTGTTTACCCCGGGACAAGAGGAGGTAAAAGTTCCCTGTCTTGGGGCAGCTCTGGAAAGCTTACACCCTTGTTTATGATGTGGCAACTGTGGCACATGCCCATACATTAAGGTGTTAAGGATCTTCTCCTTTATTGATGGTATCCACATTCATTTCAGCATAGCTCCCCACAATGCATTAGGATCAAAGCAGAACACAAATATATTACAGTCCATTTCAAGCATATATTATACTAAAGAAGCATTTTTATCCCATCCAGATCATAACTTGCAGCAAAGATCTTCCTGTTGATGCTACACACTCGACGCCTTTTATTACTTCAGGATTTTCTAATGCCGAAGAATAAACTCCCTTTAAAATATAAACAAATTTTTTTCCTGAATGCTCAAGTGTCCTGATACCATCAAATGGCATTTTGGAATAGGAGCCGCTGTGGTTTTGAGCACTGTTAATTGCCTGCAGTGACACAAGCAAGGGCTGAGCTGGGTGTGGGCAAGGGAGTTGTGCAACAGGCATCGTCCATTCCCTCCACACGATCTCGGTGAGGTTTGCTTTTTGAAAGTACCCAGAAAGCTGATTACACAGAAACAGCAAAAACAGCCTGAATGAAGGCTGGGGATACTTCCATTTACATGAGTGCCAATTTTTAAGGATAATTTGATTTATACCTTGTGTTATCTTGTTGGAAGCTTGTGTGGCTAGCCCAGAACAAGTCTGTTAGAGGTGTGGCTCAGAAACTTGAAAGACCTAAATTTCAGAGACCTCCAAAACGACAGCTGAAGAATTAATCATTATGCTCAGTAGCTATAGTTCACCTGGTTTGTTGTCCAAAGCATGCAAGAAAAAAAAAAAAAAAAAAGCATGATGGAAAATTGTGGCATCGAGCCTGGGGAAAAGGGAGGGAAGAGTGCAAGTAGGTAGGCTGCAGAGAACTATTTTCCCCTGTACACCCAAAAGAGACTGATCCCACTGTGATCTATGGAGGCCAGAAGGGACACAATTCCTGCTGCACCTCCCTGAGGAAGCCAATTGCAGCTGAACCCTTGAATGCATTCAAGTTTCAGTAAGAGAAAGAATAAAAGGCAAGTAGTTCCTGTTATTGACGTATTAATTAAAAACACACTATATATATTTCAAGGCAATTGTAAGCTGACCCATTCGGATTGTTCCCTCTTACCACTGAAATAACTGAATGCACAACCAGAAGTAGGACACCACTAATTTCACTGAAAACTGACATTATGATTTCTTACTGAAGAACATTCCATTCAAGCAATAAATTAAGCTTTGCTTTTTCTGTTGTTTGGTTGTTGTTTTTTTTTTTTTTTCCATTACCATTATGGCTGTTCTTCCAGTCATTTTCTCAATAGCTATCAAGTATAAATTTATATACAATAAACCAAAACTGGAGAATTTCCGTAGAGGAGCAGACCTCCCAAATTGGCAGAGAAACTGCCTGGGTGGTTCAGCAAAAGCATGCCTCAGCAGAAGTCCTCGTGTGTCTTCATATTTAAAGGTGTTGAGATGTACAGGGAAGAAATGATGATGATTAAAAAGGACACATCCTCTTTCTACTGCCTATACACACTCATTACAAATATTGACATCTCGTTCTACAACTAAACCCTATTTAATGGAATTTTATTCTGACTGGAAGATGAAACAGAAAAGGCCTGTGACCAAAACTGGGTTTGGTATTTGTTACCCACATTGAAAAGGTATTCTGCTGTTCTGTACAAAACATTCAGAACAGCCTAAAGTAAAACTTCAGAGCCACGAAACAGTAATTTTCATGAAAAAAAGGTCCTTGAGTGACTCCATCCATCCATCCACTGACTAAAAAAGCCATGCCCGTGACTCAGTATTCCAGGATACAGCACATTGGAACAGTGACCCGTGGTGCCTGTGCAGGATGTTTGGTGCAGCAGGACCTCCCCATTCTGACTCCTCACATGAAGGAAGCCCAGGCCGAGGATCTGCTGCAGAGGAGGAAGCTCTGAGACAATTCTCGTAAATAAAGGCCTCCTTCAGCAACGTGCTAAACCATCAAAGTTAAATACACACCCAGTGCACTGCTCACTCCAGGCAACACCAGAGGTGCTAGACACTTTGCCCCGCAGGTGAAAGCCATTGCCCTGTATTCATGGAACGAATGGAAAGGAAAGCACGTGGAGGGAGCTGTAAGGTGATGAGTGAATGAGAAACCTGGGTGAGATCAAGAATCCGGCTCTGTCATTTCACTCCCCACAAAGTATTTTCTCTCAAGCCCCACCTTCACTGTTTTTAAATTCCTCCCGTTTCCCTCTCTCCTCCTCTGCACCCTTCTCTCGCTACTTTTCTACAGGGCCACCCAGTTTGTGGTAAGAGCCAGCAGAAGTGAACTCATCCTCTGATGGTGAAGGAGGAGCTGTGTGACAAGCGCCAGGGAGGGCTCCAGAGATGGGGGTTTTAGTCACACGCAGGGCACCAACGGCAATCCCACAAGGGAGAGACAGGAGCTGCGGAGCCAGGGGCAGGCACGGCCCCATCACCACTCAGCTGAGGTCAAGGATCAGCTAAATAAAGAGAAGCTGCAAATTAAAGAAGAATCTGCAAGGGCCAGGATTCATATGATAAAATGGTCGCTGTGGAAATGGTGAAGAAACCATATGACTTCCTGTGTCATGCCAGGATTTCAAGGCTTTAGGCTCACCACCAGGGCCTGATCTCCTCCTGTTTGCCTTGTACAGACTCAGATAAACTTTAAAATTAAGGAAAACCAGCCTATTTTGCTAATTTTGAGCTGTGGAAAAAATCCAGTGAGGGTGTGTGTACATATGACTGATGGAAATCAAACCTCTGAAGTGCAGATTATTTTAATTATAGTCAGAAAAGCATGTAAGGTGCAAGTTTCAGCCAGATAGTTTCCATTCTGATCTTTAATTTTGTAGCAATAAAAATACTTGAGTGCCTCTGTCTAGCTGAAAGAATAACAAGTTGTCTGTTTTTTTATGTCAGCTGGGACTCTAAGTAACAACACACACAAGGAGAAATTACATACATATCTGAACAAAATAAGACATCGCCAGCTCGCACTCCTGCACTCTCTCCTGTGTGTCTTCCACTGTAAGGCAGCCACTGAAGGGACAGGTTTAGTGAACACCACTATTGATTCTTTTTTCCCCCACTACAGCCTGATTTTCTCTGAAAAAGAACCAAGCTTCTAGAGGTTTCCAAGGAGTGCTTGTGAACTTGCAAAACACCCTTGGACAGAAGTTTAGCAAGCAATCCTCCAAATTCCCACAGATGCAAACAAACTACATTGCATATTGGCTTTACCCTTTCCACCACGTTATACTCACAGTTACGGTGAGAGCTGAGGGTATAACAAGTATTAGCAGCTTGATCACACATTTGTTTCCACAACATATTCATCCTATTGTATCTGTTGACCTAGATTAGTGAAATGATGCAAGGATTAAGGCTTTAAACATCTTCGGTGGAAAGTGCTATTTTAAAATCAGACACATTTTGGCAGTTTCAATTGCAGTCAAGATCCTCCAACCCTAACATGGTGTTTGACTGCCTCTCTTTCTACCCTAAGTGTGGTTATAGTACTAAATATATATATATGTATAAAAAACCACCTTTAAACTCCATATGACGCTAGTTATTTTATACATAAAAAACCTGACATACACCAAACTCTTCATGTAGTTGTTTGCATAGCTGGTTCGTATTCCTTTGTGTTCTTCAATCTATTGTTCAGGGAAACTGGTGTTTCATTTCACAGTTAAAAGAACTTAATTACTTGAATCGTAGAGACATGAAAGGCAAGGGAAGGAGAGAAAACATCTCTCTCATTTTAAACTCATCTTCCACAAGCTAATTTGATAGTGTAACTTGAAATCTGAAATCTTGTTCTGAATGTCTTTTTACCACTCTCTCGAGAGATATTACTCAGGTTCAGTGTGACATTTTGAAATGTCACCATGCCTATCTCAAAACCAGATATTTTAACACAGAGGAGATACACACCTGCTTTAATTCGGAACCCATTCTATATGTGATGATATTCTAAGAACCTCTTCTTAGAAGTTCCTACTTATTAAGTATTAGTTAAATACTCTTGTCATTCCATGACAAAGATCCTGATTTATCTGGAAATAAAGACAGACTCAAACTTTGTTTTATTTTTTAATAAAGTTTAAATAGTTAAAGTAAGAGGAAAGAGTATGTTTTAAAGCCAAGCTATTTCTTTGTTCCATGCTAGGCCTTAAAGTCAGATTTACCAGCAAATACGGGCCATGAGAAGAGCTGTATACGTAAAATGCTGGTGTAGAATATATTAAAATAGCCAGTGACTCACTCCAGATTACCTTAAAACAAAGGAAACACAATCTCTACAGTTTTTGAAATGTATTGCCTCTTATCCTGATTAATGGAAAAATTATCCCTACAAAAGATTTTTTTTTTAAATATGAAGACTCTACAAAATATTTGCTTTATCCATTGGCAGGACTTTGAAATTCTCCAAAATATTTAGATATGCGTGCCTAAGAAAGTTTATAAATGCCAATCCAACGCTGTAACAAAAATTCCAAACAGAACTGGAAATTAGAATAACTCAACCAAATCATCCCACCATGACAATATTATATTTCAATTCTGCATAAACACAGACCAGCGTGGTTTGTTTTGTTTTAAAAATTCTTCACGTCCTGCAGAATACAGCATAAGTTTGTTTCATTAGTACCTTCACCCTTCCATTTCCTTAATGCTATTTCCTCATTAACATTTAAAACAGTATCTAATCTGTCTACAGACTTTTTTCTGCCCTCAGGGCTCTTCTTAGCCTCAACCCTATCCTCACTCATGGAGATCCTTCCCCTCTTGCTTCAGAAAGAGGTTTTTGTTCATTTGATTGATTCTCATTTTCTTCTTTTTCAGAGACAGGTAAGTATCCTACCATAAAAGGAGCATGGAAACGAATGGGAACAGCACGGGGAGGTACCGGGACATTTACAAGCCAAGACTGTGAGCAGGAGCTTCGACAGCCACTATTTTTGAAAGAAAAATGTCATGCTTTCTTTATATTGGATAATATTTGACATATTGGATAATATGTCTACTATAAACATAGTTTTGTGCCACAAACAGTCACAAACTGCAGACAAAGCAATAGAGCACAGAGTTTGATGAATTTAGTGTAACACAGAGAAAAATTGGTAGAGTTAAGAGTAGCATCTGCAATGGTAACAAACATTTAGAAACCAAAATGATCCAATAACCTAAAAATACATCTGCTACACTGAGAAAAAATCTGTGCAATGAGATTAGAAGCTTCCAAATTTTGGACTGATTGCTCAGGGACCACAGATGTAAGAAAGTATTAGCTTGGAAAAGCCTCAGCTTTCCAAAATTCAAAATCATTAAAAAGCAATCTGTCCATCATTCTATGATTTAACTGTTTCCTAGTCTATGGGAATAAACAGCAGGATAGAATCCTATTTGCAACATCCATGTAGCTTTTTTTTAAAAAAAAACCTTTTAAAAGTAAATTAAGAAAATATATTTTAAAAAAGAAAAAAAAAATCAGATGAGCACAAAAAATGCCATGATGAATCCTGAGACAAATTATCCTACATCATTGCTAGTCTATGAAAACTGGTTTGAATAATAAACACATTGGAGTATTCAGTGACAGCGTACAAATCAAAAGTATTTGTAATTATTAAGTTGTGCATGTTTTTAACTGACAAAACATGCTCACGGGCTTACTTTAAAATCTCTCACTGCTTGTTATCAAAGTTAAAAGATCATTTGCATACCAATACATATACTGTAAACATGAACTTCTCATTAAGGAAAGATGGATTTACAGTAATTTGATCTTTTACAAAAAGCTATTGGTAACCAAATCTCTCAGTGTCTAACTTTCTAGAAAATTAAACCAATGTTTCCACCCTCAAAGCTGAAACACTACCTCTTTAGGAAACAGCCCTGTTTATTTGTTAATCAGAAATACAATCAAGTGGCATATTTCCATTTGCTCTTCAGCTGACAGTTTCAGCTTCATTATATTTTACAAGAAAACAGCAGACCTGCAGAAGTCCTGTAAATTCTTTCATATCGCAACTGATTTAATTACAGCGGTGAACAAACGCAGCAGTGATGCAAAATAAGATCAGCCCAATTGCCCTTATCTGATGATAGGATCTCTCTTCCTGTTTGGCTTACAGCAGTGAGGACTTCTTGTTTTGTTTCGGCTTTTTGTTGGTTTCTTTTTTCTGGTCAGGCTGCCTCTGTCAAGACTGACAGAAGCAAGGAGTTGACATGCCCTTAGAATTCCAGCTTGAGAATGATCCTCATACGAGTACAGCTGAGTTTCAATCAGTAGGTCGGGGAATGATACTAATGTGGAGAAAATTATCTGGATAGCTCATATGTTCACTTAGCCACTGAATGGGTGTTTCCAGCATTGGCTCAATTCCATGAATCATCACTTGAGTCTTCTGCTCTCCATCTAATTCAAAGAAAAAGAGAAACCACTAGTATACCATTCAAAGTTCACAGAAAGATTAAACATTTACTCATACTTAATTTACGGTAGATTCAATTGGTGTTACAGAGTTTCACATTTAACAGAACAAAAAATAGGAACTATCAGTGTGGAGAAAGCTGAGATTTGTATCATCTAAAACAGAAACTTCGAGCTAAAATTAATTCCAAGAAAAAACGGGAATTAAGTGAAACTTAATGAAAGTGCCACTCTTCTTTATTAGTTGCAAGAGGTTTATGTTAAGTCTACAGTGATCACAGCTTGTTGTCAACCCAGTTAAGACATGTCCATCTCGCCCGGCTGTCAGGCATAGGAATTTCACACAGATCACACTTAAAATGCTGAGCTTTCTAACACATACTGGTGAGTTGTATTCTTAACACTGTGATCTCCTGAAAGAGCTGGACTATGTGCAATATATCACACATATAATACATGTATTACTCCTGAAGTAATTTTGTTTTGCTAAGAATAATTAGCATAAATCACTAGCAATATTTCAGAGTTACTCTGAAGGCAGAGTTGGCACCGGTTTTTTCTCACTTAGTTTCATCTCTTGGAAAAGCTAAGTTAGCAAATGATTCCCAGTATAACAAGAGTATTTTCTAAGAATATTTCAATTCTTTTTATTTATACTTGTCCCGGAGGATGCAAGTACTTTGATCCTTGGATTCGAATGATGGGAACCAGCTAAAGCAACTGACATCACAGTCATGACATGAACTAAAACAACAAAAAATGAAAATTTATTTCAGAGCCATGGGATGAGAAGAGCGTATGAAACATGCTTCAAATAATGGTTAGGGGATAAAAAGTAAGCAGTGACCTTTCACTCATTTTATACTATACTGTGGCATTCTCACATGGACCTACCACAGTGAAATCCACATTCAGTACTCAAAAGTATTACTGCATTTACTAATTGGCATTTTATGTCCCCCTCCAGTGTCTATGTTACAGAACAAACCACCATCCTCGTCAAGAGCTGCATGGCAGAGAGCAGAATCTACAAGTGTAGGTACCATTACTGGCTCTTTCATTCAGCAACCCCAGTTCTAGTATAATTTCCATTTTATAACACAGATAAAATCGTATTTGTTTGGTAGCCAAAATGATTTGACAGCTCCCTGAAAAAGTTTGTAGCAGAACCAGATATCTATGCCAGCACAGCTAAATAACACTGGTAAAAAAATCATCTTTAAATATGTAGTTGACTTTATGCTAGTAATAATTCTTCTGGCAAGAGGAGACAGTTATGTTTGCTTAAAACAAAGCATTATGCTTTTGTTACTTGTTACCTACATATGGTATATTCTGTACAAAGTCTTGATTCTCTAAGTGGCATAATACACACATTATGACACTAAATTAGGCATAGACACTTGCTGGTTTCTGGTTTTATTGCAGACAAGTCTGAAGAACAAAACACATCATTTAAAAACAAACTTCTGGTATTCCTAGCCAAAATAGGTATTTATTGGGCGGAAACACTACCAGTCAGATTGTCAAGAGAATAGACTCCAAAAGAAAAGATCTCAGAAACCCAGTTGTGGTGATGCATTTGTTCATTTACAACACCTGTTTTCTTTCTTCTTAGATGTTAGGGAACATCTAAATATTTTTAAGTAATCTCCAAATATATGTATTAAACACTTTAAAATTAAAATCTACCTCTGGTATTCCTTAAATTGGTGAGAGTTAGTGACTTTTTTTAATGTTTGATAGTAATATTTAATTTTCAGAAACAACTCATTTGCATAAAACCAGATGACAGAATGCTGTTTCAGCATTAGCACTGTGCTAGCAACCTATGCACATCTGACTTTTTAGCCAAAACTTGCAAAAAATAGATTAAAAGCCTTAGAACCCCAGTATCATTTTCTTGCCCTTGGAGGAAAGGCTTATAAAGGATAAACATTTTCTTTGGCTCTTCCATTACTGTGCAACATAACATTTCTGGATGTGTGTGCATGTGCCTACTCTTGCTTAAAAATGAAATGCAGGTAATCTTGGTGTCTCCGTTCCTTGTTCCTTACCCAGCTTTGTCCCTTTCTCATACAAGTCTTTTATTCTGTTCCTTGGCAAACTGAGAAAGCCTCAGAGGTCAATGAAGAATTTACAGTTTAATTAAAATCTAAATCTCTGCATTAGCACTGTTTGTGCTTTAGTATTATCTCTGACAAAGCATCACTTCTCCTTAATTCCTTTTCCCCTTGAGGCTTGACTGAAGAGATCTTATCTTCCAATTCTGTATTTACTGCAGCCTTCCTTCACAAAATCCATTGTTTTTACTTCAACATTCTTCCCTCCTTTTGTTACTAGGAACCATAAACTCTCACTTAAGGCACATTTACCCAAACTTTCCTCAACTTTCATGTTTTCAGTCACACATCCGATTTTAAATCGCAGAGTGTCTCTCATACAGACATCTTCTCTACTTTTTGTAGAAAAATGTTGTCAACAGCAAATACACTACAAAAATTACCAAAGAGTATTCTTGTTTTCTCAACAGCTAATTCTTATCCACTTCCACTGTGACCTGAGTACTGAATGATTTGCTAGCTATCCTGAAAACTTCATCCACCTGTTTTAGAGATATAACAGATTAATAGATTTACAAAATACTTTTCTTTCCATGATTTTGGACGCAGCTTGACAGACCAACCGCTGTTCTCTTCTTCCCCACCCCATACTCTATGATGACAAGAAGACTTTTTAAACTGACAAAATGCATTGTACAAAGTGTACAAGTCGCTAAACACAACATATATTTAAATTAAGTGGTAAAATTTAAATGACCTAATTACAAAGGGTAATGCCACTCTGTGTCACTGGATCATGCCTGTGAAAATTAGGGCAAATAACTCTGCTCATCTGCAGCGCACAGGGTCCAGACCTGACGATATCATCACTGTCAATACCCATTTTACAATGTTCAGTAATGTAGTGAAAAAAACGCCAGGATTTCCTCAAAACTAAGTTCAAATTTTCCAGTAACTTTTTCTGTCAACTTAAAATCCTGTCAGAACTGAGTTACTTGTTACTTATCACATGACCTAAGATTTTTTTTTTTTGCTTTGCTGCAAATTACTCTTGGGAATAAGATGAAGTGGAAATACAAGAAAAATAAAAGCATAGCGATATATGTTTTGTAAGTTTTCATACTGTTACTTAAAATCAGAATATTTTTATAGTACTGAAGTGATGCACAAATAACAAATGCTGTTTGGCATTTCCAAAAAGAAAAAAAAAAGCTGAAAACTAATTAAGTCATCTATCAGAGTGGTTGTCCCAAGATTAATGATATTTTTTTCCTGCTTTTCTTGTGGAACTGTATCAATAGAGAAGGTACTACAGCCTCCTAATGTTACTAGAGGCAAGCTATAAGCACAGATGATAAAGCTTTTTGGTAAAACTTAACAATATTCCATCTCCAGAAGGCAGATAACTATGCTTACATGTTACATACTAAGACATTCAGCTCACTTCACTTAGACCCTAACTCAAGGCTGCAACACTAAAAGTGTTGACCAGACCCAGGCTAATTACTCATACCATGTAAAGTCAGAAGAGTTTTCCAGTTCTGTACAGAAAATGGAGAGAAACAAGAGCCTCTGAAGTGAAGGGCTAAAGAAGAGATCTGCTTCTCTGTCACCCATAAGGCGGCTCAGTGTGCCTGATGAGGAAACCACTACAAGCGAGTACTGGCAAAGGACTCTCTTTTGCAGACAGGCATCTGCTGGAAGGAAGCAAGAGAGAGTGGCCTGTTGCATCTCAAGCGAGTCCTTCAGAGAGTGGCTCAAAGCCCTCCTCAACCTGAGGCAGCTTGAGTCCACTCTCCCTTCTTTAAGGGGAATGCCCTAACTACAATATTCACTGTTGCTAATCCCCAGCGTCCTTTAAAACCCCTCAATATCCAGGAATCAGCGAGACACAGAGGAAGAACAAACAAGAAAATCTGTAGTCTTCAGAGAAGGTGGGAAGATGTGCAATGTCATGGTATCACACAGTAAGTTTTTCTATTTCCTTCAGCTATATAAGTTGTTGCTTGCAAAGTAAACTATTCAGTATTAGGAAAATTAGCTTATTCGGCATCAATTCAGATTGTTGTACATACCACTGATGCATCTAAATAAATTTTTTCTATTGAATTACGTCATTATTTAAAAGAAAGAATTGAAGATGGAGGGAAAAGAAAAGATTGGTTTAGTTTTGAGACAGATTCAAGTGCCTGAGAGCAGAATAGCGAGAAGGCACTGCCTCTGTCACAGGTACTTATTTCAGCCGGTTTTTACCCAGATTAGCACCTCAATGCTCACCAGGGCTGCAGTGACATACTCCCTTTCACCTACTCAAGATCAGCTCCTCTAGCCAGACTGCATCTGTGATTGTACCACTTAAAATTCTTTAGTGGGATGAAATACCTCCCTTCTGATTTGTGGCCTCAAGCAATCACCTGTCAGGGCAATTCAGCAGGTTTAAATCCCTTAACCGATAGACAATACAAGATATTCAGGCTTTAGCAAAAGTGCCCCTGGAGTACTCAATTAGAATCCTCAGTATGCAAGTTCTCTGCATAGCAAGTCCTAGAATCTGCCTGTAGTCAGGGGCAGCCCCACTTATAAAATCGGCTTTACAGCCCTAAAAAGGCAAACAGAATCCGGTACTTCAAATTAGGGGCAAACAATGCATTTCTTGTACTATACAAGGCCACGGGACTATAGACAAGGACACCAAAATGTGTAAGGAGTAAACACAACCAAGTTTCATGCAGTAGCAGCATTTTAATAGTGTAACATAATTAGATGCCAGCTTTTCCAGCTGTGAAGTGCGCCATAGACATTTGGTTGCTTGTCTTCAGAATATATCATATGCTCTGGAGAAGATGATACTAAAGGTGTTCCTGACAAGAGGCTATATCATGTTGAAGGAAAACTCATCTTGGGACAGCATTATAAGGAGCAGAATTTTCTTTTTGTGAGTGTGGTATGGCTGCTTTCCTCCCCATTTCTTCTGCTCCTCAGATTATCTGGCAGGAGAACAGCGCGTGCTCAGCACCTGGTGCCTCAGACATCTCTGCATCTGAAGAGACACACAAACATCTTCACCGGAAAGATTTTAATCTACCTCTGCAGGATCTCTTAGGAAATTACTTACAGAAACACAGCTTTCAGTAATGTGCTTCATGTGAGTAACGTCGTGTGCAATCACTAAGTTTGTTACAGAAAGATATTGCTGACCCAGTTTTGAAAGCCTAAAGCCAAAGCTGGGCAGGGCTAAATCTCCAGTAAGCAAAAGTGAAAATTCCCTTCTTGGAAGCTAGGCTTCTGCTCTAGCACCAAGGATCACACATGGAACTGTGCACTTATTTACAAAAGTATTTGTAATTCTGCTATTCAATCTTAGCAAGCTATTCCAGTCTAATAGCAAGCTATTGCTATTCTATCTTAGCAAGTAAATTCAAAGATTGTGTTCTAATCTGTAACCACACGTGGCAGGAAAGCACTGGACAGTGGCTGAAGTTATTCTTCCCCTCTCTAGGCACCTCAGGTTGGATATTCTAGGACGTACAAAGAAGAGACAGCCCCAAACAAGCCTCATAGTCTAAAATTCTCCACCAGTGACTTCTGCACTGGTAGCAGAAAAGTAACAAACACACACTTGATGAATGTACTTCACTTTTTGCACTTTTAAGTAGGCAGCATCTCTAAAAACCTGCAAACCTCAATATAGTCAGCAATGGTTTAATTTGTTAGCCCTGAAACTGATGAAGAGCATATACCTCATTTAACAGTAACCTGTCCAAAATTGGAAACAGCTCCAATGTCCAATATTAAAATTGACAAAGACAGGATACCATTTACAACAAAACAAGCTTCACAATTATTTCCATTGTGTGTGCTACCAAAAAACCACGTGTTCATAAAATACAAAAAAAATTAGGCTAAGGACTATTTATGAACCTTTTCACATCACTTTTGTACTACTTCCTACAGGCATATACCATGTATTTTTTAATTCATGGCAAAATATTTCTTTGCTCAGTGAGCAACCATAGCTACAGAATGAGTTAAACCCATGTATAAATCAAATATTCATGCTTTACTTTTCTTCAGTACCTTTAAAAAAGTATTAGAAATTCACACATATTATTACAGGTTTTCCCATTCATAAACTCCAATCTAACTGGAACATCTCCAATCAGCTTCTGGCATGTGTATGTGTAATAGTGACCAAGGTACAGAAATATGGTGAGGTGTTCTAATTCCACAGTGATGACAACCTCAATATAAAGGTCTCAAATAGAAAACAAACTTGTATACTGAACAAATTTTACTTAATCAGCTGAGTACTAACAGGAACTCAATACATCTGTAATTCCATGGGAAGTGCATAAAAAGTTGATTTTGGTCAAATCTCATGGCCAAATGATATTTAGCTCTTTGAAGGAACTCAGCAGAAGTACTTCAGAGAGCAAACATGTTCTCTTTACTAAAACCAGCTTTCCTACTTAAGAAACTATAGCTTCAAGGTCTAAGGTTACTACATGTTCTATTGAGCAGAGTTTTTTTAGTCAGAATTTTTTAACTAGGACTAAAATCTTATGAGCTTTCAGAAGCTTCACACTAGCCTATTTCAGCCAGCATATCCCAGGCTGTCCTTACTTTTCTGTGAATTCCATCCTGTGCAAAAACGACCCTGCTTGTCACAGTAGTAGGCTCTGTTGCTAGAAGTGACTCATTTTCCATAGCAATCTTAACATGCTTTTAACCTCACTTCAACCACACAAGCTACCAAAATCCTTATTCTCTTCCTCTCCCCTAAGTTGGAATGACTATCAGTTTAAGGAGACACACAGATGACACGCTGGATCACGTCAGCAGATACGCTGCTCGGTATCGTCTGACCAAGAGCAAGAACACACAAAAAGTGCTGCAAAGCCAACTCTACAATAGCCTAGCCACAACAAAAGGTTCCTCCGACCTCAAAAATTTTAGATGCTGATATGTGACATGAAAGCACAGGACTGACTTTTCCTTCCTGCCTACATATCTCACCAGCACTGGGGAAAGCCACTGAAGCTGACTTAAGGTGAAGAACTCGCACACAGAAATACAAGGTCAGTGCATTATTCAGTACAGATTTCTCTCTCAAAATGATTCAGTGTCTGAAATAAGCATTGTTCCAAACACAAGATGTGGTTTGGAGAATAAGAATTACATTTCCTGGATAGACTCTAACTGCCCGACATGAATATAAATAAACCATGACATAAATTTAGTTAACTGTCAGCAACAAGACAGTATCACTCATTTTAACCATTGGTAGTAACAGGAGTTCAATTGCTCAAACTGAAGGTCATCATTTTCCTAAATGTATGTTTGCAGTTTGGGGTACGGCAAATAAAATCTACAACTTTGAATTTTGTTTTAGAATCTCTTTTAAAAGGAATGTTAATTTTTGATACGTTTACTGAACAACCTACAGATAAACAGGAGTGCTCAACCTATCTTTTCTAACTCATTAATTTGATTTTTTAAATTCTTCTCCAAAATAAAGAGTTAGAAATGTCAGTCTCTCTGTCCTGGAGTGTTTTGTCACTCATATTACATATCTTAATTTAACCCTTACAGCACCTTCATGTCATCTTACCAGAGCCCCTCATAAGAACTACTTGTGCAAAATGCTATGACAGAACTAGACCTGTATCAACCTCAGTGAACTCTATTCTTTGCAGAGTACCTGACCACAAAAGCCCAACTCCAGGCAAGATATAAATATGGACCGATATTAAATCCATATTCACTGATTTAGCTTTAATTATTGCTCTACTTCTTTACATGGTTTTCACACAGGCCAGTTGGCTGATATCTTCGTGACTGTCTCGTGGTATAAACATCTCAACTTCAATTTAGACATCTGTGACTTAACGGAGAGGAAAAAACTTTCTTTGTCACAGTTCTCAGGTGATTACATCCCTTGGACTATATTCAGGCACAGTCCAGGCTTCTCTATCCCCAAAATATAAGTGCAATATTATCATACGCAATATTATCATCATCTACATTAAATATCACTAAATACTGAGAAGAAATCAAATATTTAGCATCACCCCATTCATAATTTTCTTCTCCATGCAATTTTTCTCTCTTGTTATTTCCTGTCATCTTCTACCTCAAGTCTATCCTCAGGTTAGATAGCCACATTTCTGAAACATAGCAAAAAAAGCAGATTAAAGTAATCACCACAAGTAAAAGTTTATGATGCTTTGGAGCAGCTTATGAGAACTTGGCTTACACTTCTAATCTCACAGGAGCCAGAAAGCATATAAATGAACTAGAAAACTTTTTTCTAGTCCACTCAAAGAGTTTTCAGAGAAAGTGAATTTGGCCTGAAACACCACTAAGCAGACCAAGCCTGAGCAGACTATTTTTAACAATTCCCCAGAACAGCTAACACTGAGAGTAACACCATGTAAGACCAGGGAACTTTTCCTTCTGTAAAAGCGTTCATGCAAGTCAATGGAAAAGCAGATAGAGGGTGGAAATGGGTTAAGCTTTACTTAACTAAACTTTGCTGTTGTTGCTTTTTTATTATTATTTCATTCTTGTATATTTCACGGAAGTTTTTTTAATTGGGTTCTTTGAATAAGTCCCAAACTAATTTATGACAGAACCCTAAAGTACTTTTCTTAAACGCCTGACATCTTAGTCTTTAAAAGGTTTCAGAAGACCTTACAAGGCCAAAGATGCTTCCCATCCAACATCTAGCTTCAAGCAGAGTAAAAAAAAGGTAAGACTAAACTCCCAGAGAATATTCTTATAACCCTTCATCCTTAGCATCAGTGTCTTAGCCTCAGCTTTGAACTAGCAATAAACCTGTGGTAGTTTATAAAAGACTGGGGTGAGCAGCTGAGGCTTATAAAACAATTTTCTTCAATGCATTAAGTTTGGCCATTCACATGTGAACAAAGTTCAATGTAAATCATGCTGTTGTTCCATGTAACAAGCAAGCACACAACACATGTAGACACACCAGGGACAGGCAGGGTGTGCATCTAAAAGATAAACACTTGAATGCTTGACAAATTGAGGCCAATTCATCCATGATATGTTTTCCATTGTTGAGGGAGAGCTAAATCACTTTTAGGAGTTGTGTAGCTTTTTTGAACAGCAGGAATCTTGACTTACAGTAAGTTAACCCTTTCATGCACTATGCCCTTAATTAGATTTGAGGTTGCCCTTCCCTCCAAACTGTGTACAAATGACCTTCAGAAATTAGGGCTATCTCTTTATACAGCTAGGGAGATAAACGTGATCAATGTGGTTCTTGGAAAAAAAAAACAACACCAAAAAAAAAATCCCATTTGATAAAGATTTATCTCTACAAAGTTTGGTCTAAAGCAAATCAATTTGCTGTAAAAGACCTTGTTACTAATAGTTTGCGAGAACTTTTATAATGTCATTGTTTTCAAAATACCATTATGCCAAATAATTAAATAACAACTTCTCTATGCAATCATATTATATATCCCCTAAGCATATGCACATTCATACACTTTTAAAGGTTTTTAATGGCATTCTTGAACTTTCAACCTCAAGTTTACTTCATTTTCAAGTTACTATAATTCACATCATGCCTGCAAATATTCTGTGATCCTAATGGATGTCCATCTTTTATAAAGAACTTTTCAGCTAATCAAATGATGACTTATTCTTAGCAAAGAGAAAAAAGGATTACTGTTTCTGAAAAATCACTCTCAATACAGAAGAGACCAGCACGTTCACTTGTTTTCAAGCCATAATGCTAATTGCTCATTTATCTGCCCAGTTTAATACATCAAATTCAAAAGTGGACATTGGGACATAATTACCATTTAAAAACATTTGGCTGAAGAACGATAAGCGACACAAACAGATTGAAGGCCTAATGGCTGTTATTTCACATTGTGTGCCTTCCCCTATTCTGGAGAAAAATAAACGGGTTTTTCCTTTTTAAAAATGCTACTTCCAGGAATATTATTATATTATTTAACAAAGTAAACAACTTCACTACATGTGAAGCAGACTACATGTGAAAATTGAGATGAGCTATTCAATTATATCCAAAGTATGGACAGTTTTGTTCCCTGTCTGACAAATTCTTCAACCTCTGCTAAGCTGATCAGTAAAAACTCAGCTAATTGAATCCATCGATGTGAAAAACCACAGGCTCAAGTCTGTACTGCATACATCAGGCTGAAGGATTTCTGCTCCAGCCATGGCAGTAATAGTCAGTGGGGTCAGGTCAAAGAGGGTTAAAGTGAGTCAGGATATAGCCAAAGGAATACATCAAACACTGATTTTAAAAGGGCAATTAATCTTAGACAGAAATGCTTCCTGGGGAATGAGATCTCAATCTTAAGAGCACACTACATGATGTAGCAGTAAAAATGTACATATACAAGCTTAGAGAGCTTTCATCCTGTGATCACAAACAGAAGGGGAGTGCTGTTTATCAGAGAAATACAAACCCTTGCTAAAATACTTACATTAGCTTCTTCCGGGCTCTTACTCATTGAAAAATAAATTCTGTAATGAGCAGGCTGTGGAGTTTGCACACATGAAATACCTTTTTTTTGTACATGTACTGTAGGTTCTTTTGAACAGTTAATAGACTAAAGTATTTAGAGATCTCTACCACAGTAAAATTAAATAACTTAGGATGGAAAAATTCAGGAAAGAGTGGTGAAAGGAGTAATGGAATACCTGCAAGACTCTACACTGAACACTAACTTAAAAAAAAAAAATAAAAACCCCTTCTCAAAACAGCTACCTGGTCAGAGTTAAAATTGGAAGTAAATTTTCATCAAAAGTTCTTTTTGGCTTTTCCATTCCAAAATAAGAAGACAGTTAGCTGCAGAGCTGATAGATTATAATATAATCTTTATTTTTAATGATAGTTTGACTCATAACCTAAATATTTTTTAGAGTTCAGAAAGTATTTTTCCACTTCAGAGTAGAAAAATAGATCCATAAAGCTTAGAACACAAACATACAGCATTTGCAAACAAAATTTGCTAAGTTAGTATCCTTAATTAGTTAGCAAGATTACTAGGAATCATTAGCTATGTAGACAAATACACACAGCTCTGAAATTAATTACCACTGATTTGGCTGCATTAGTTCACAGCACTAAAGAGAACTGGCTTTGCAACCAGCCCTCCATCTGAGGATACCGATGCCCAGCACCACAAGTGGCAGAAGGGCATCAATTTGTGTATCTGGTCCATACACGTGGCTTCTTGGCTTAAATGGCTGGTGACAGCTTGCACAGAGATACTGCACCTAGTGAAGTTTCCTAAAGTATAGAGACCCGCTGCGTTTTGCTACTGTAAATGTGGTGATGATACCCTCAGGAAAAAGGACAAGGAGCATGAGTGTGTTCAAATCTTCACTGACTGCAGCACCTCTGTGCACAAGCCAAACCCCTGCATAAGACTTTGGCTTCGACACAAGGAAAAGTTTTACCTCTATTTTTTAACAGATATTCTCCAAATGGCTACAGGTGCGAAGTAGAATATAAAGTTATCCACTGTTTATCCACTGAATGTGAACTTATTAAAATCTCTGATTAAAATGAGATATTCAAGCAGGGGACAACTACTGTTAGCAAGTGCTGCTGAATCCTTGGAGAAGAGAGTAGGACACACAGTGGATTGTTCTCCTTTACATTATTGATAAAACTGCTACTTTTCTCTTAATTGTTTTTGTAGGTCCTTTAGTTTTGCAGGTTCTATTCTTTCCAGCCCTGTAAGAGGTTTATCTCCAGGAAAAATCAGGTTATACCTATATGCATCAAGGCAAAATAGAGCCAGACAGCAAGAGAGATGCAAGGAAGATGGGAATGATTTTACCCAGGCAACCTTCAAAGACACAGTACATGCACCTAATTTAAAGGTATAGATATAATTCAAAAAATGGGCCAGAACCCACTCTTCAAACTTCAGGGCAAATGCCAGAGAACAGCTCATGCCTATTCAGCTAAAGTATCTCCCCCTCTCTATTGCCTATTGAGAACAGACCCCAGATTGTTAATCCATGAACACTGCTCAAATTTTCTGTGAGAATATTAATTTGCCTTGACCAAAATTATGCCAGAGAACTGCTAACAGTCCTACAGCACAAACAACACATGTTCTAACCCTCTTTTGTTTACTAGTACAAATAAAAACACGGAGACCACAACATTTAAATCCGTTTGTGCGCTGCAGCGTCCTGGTTGAGAACTTCACATTGTGGGTCTTCGCAGAGGGTTGTTACTGTCTCCTGAAAGCTTTGGTAGACCCAAATCTCCAGTTACTCTTGCACCAATTACAGTACTAAAGGCATTGTCACATTTTCTATGAAACTAACCATAAGAAACATCCTGTAAATCTATGTACTTTGTGTACTTCAGCTGTTGCTGACACGCTTGTTTCTGCGAGCAAGGATATATGAGAAACTAGAAGGAAGGTTTGGTTTGGGTTGTTGATGGCTCAGTCATACTGAGTGACCTCTGTGGCCTCTTTGGAGTAAGACAGACTGACTTAGATCACAACTCAAAAAGATCCAGTTCTTAACTCTGCTACTGACCTCAGTGTGACCAGGTACAAGCCACATCACCCCTCTGTGCCTCTTAATTTCTCCTTCCTTTTTGTCTCTCTTCACTCATCTTTTATCTAAGTGATAAATTCTGGGGGAACACACTGCAATGTGTACATAAGTGCATAAGGAACCTGAGGTCTCCTCCTAAAACACGAAAAATACTCATTTTAAAACTGAAAATTCAACACAACCAAAACACTTTCTCAAGATGCTTTGATCCCAACAGTTCTCCTAAAACTCACGTACATGGCAGATTACTAGAAATCAGGCAGGTTTTCTGTCGGTAATTTTCCACAATCTTTTCTTAACTGCCTAGACTTCCAGCTCTATATAGCATTCAGTCAGGAAATTGGTGATAGAACACTGATATTCCCAGGAAGAGCAGACTATTCTAGGATGAAAAACTCTACCTCTCCAGTATTCTCTTCTGGAGAGAATTTTACAAATGCTGGCTTGTGATTTTCAAACAAAATTTTGCTCTGTGGAGGATTTTACTTTCTCCATTTCATGTTAATGATAGACTTTAAAAACTTCGTTGTGCCTGAATAAAGTCATTGGCCTTTCAACTAATTTAAAGAGAATAGTCTGGAGTCTGACACTAATAAAACTTATTGGGTGGCCGGCAGAACAAATTTAGCTGAAGCTGAACAAATTTCCAAAGGCTTGTCCGAGAAACAGGATTATTTGGATTATTTCCCTATTTGCTGTACCTCTTCCTACAGTCTACCCTTCTGAATGTGCGTGCCTGTGCTTGCCCAGAAACCACTTCTAAGTCACAAAGAAATAGCACATTACTCCTGTGATGTTAGCAAAGTTGCTGGATGCAAGAGGAAAGACTAGGCTAGAACAGACTACTGCAGTTGGAAGGGGACCTACAATGATCATCTCATCCAACTGCCTGAGAAATCCAGGGCTGGCCAAAAGTTAGAGCATGTTATTAAGGGCATTGTGCAAATGCCTCTTAAACACTGACAGGCTTGGAGCATCGACCACCTCTCCAGGAAACTGTTCCAGTGTTCGACCACATTCATGGTAAAGAAATGCTTCCTAAGGTCCAGTCTAAACCCCCCCAGGGCAGCTTTGAGCTATTCCCACGTGTCCTATCACCGGATACTGGGGGAAGAACTTAGCACCTCCCTCTCCACTTCCCCACCTCAGGAAGCTGCTCCTCACAGGACATGCCTTCCAGCCCCATCACCAGTTTTGTTGCTCTCCCCTGGAGGCACTTGAGTACCTTAACATCCTTACATTGTGGGGCCCAGAACTGCACGCGGCGCTCCAGGTGAGGCTGCACCGATGCCGAGCACAGTGGAACAGTCACCTCTTCTGACTGTCTGTGCTGTGTTTGATGCACCCCAGGACGTGGTTTGCTCTCTCAGCTGCCTCATACTGAGTCTGCTGCCAGCCTGCACCCTCAGACCCTTTTCTGCAGGCCTGCTCTCCAGGCACTCCTCTCCCAATTTATATCTGTGCTCCACGCTACTCTGTCCTAGGTGCAGAATCTGGCATTCGGACTTATTAAATTTCATCCCATTTGCCAACAGGAAAGGAGCAAAGGACTCATAAGGTACCAAATGGATAATCCTTGTAGAGTCGATTGAGGTAAAGTTGGAGAAACTCTTAAAACCAAGCTATGTTCACTGTTTCCCGAGAAATTGTATGCAGAAAGAGCACAAGCAGCCCCACATAGCCACTATATTTTCTTTTGAGAGCAAGTGAGCCAGAACATTCTGCACACAACAGAAGCCCTGATTATGTAAAGAGTTTGTTTAGAAATGAAGATGGCTAACAAGAAGCACAGCTGCCACACTGTTCTCAGATTATTTGCACCTTTCCACGTGGTCATGCCAAATTAATTCTATATTAATTAATTCTGTAGTCATGACTATTAATTCTATAATCTCAAGCTAACCTCCGGACTTCCACCCCTTTTGATCAAAAAGGACTACTAAATCAAAAGGTATGTAATTTTTACACAGAAAAAAAAAGTTTCCACTTCAACTTAAAAAAGAAAAGGCAACTGGGGCAGGTAGGTGTTTGTGGGTGAAAAAAAAAATACAAGAATCAAAAAGTCAGCAGTAAAATGAAAGTCAGATGCAGAAGGATAATCCAAGCAGATGGCCTAGTTAGGAAAAGATAACAGGCACAAATAATGACTCACACCAGAAAGGAGAAGCACAGGATGACCTCCTCCAACACAGAAAGCACCACTGAGTCAAGGACACGAGGAGGGAGGAATAGCTCAAGCGGCGGTCTGAAGGTCAGCTGTGGCCTGCAAGATGACTCTCACAGTACAGACAGTGGACTAGAATTCGCATAACTGGTGAGCTTTTAACCATCTTTTAGCATACCCACACTCTACAAGACCTCTAGCCCTTCACAATGCTCTCATAGCCATGTGGGATGAAAGCGTGGCTAATAAACTTTTATTGCCTAAAACTGCCCAGGGCTTGTTATATTTCTAAATTTAGGTGGCCTGGGAAAGTATTTCAACACTGTACCTCCACAGCACTGAAGAGCAGAGACCAGCCTGCAGAGAGCACATGCAATCGGACTTACTAGTTAGACATGGGGAGCAAAGACTTCCTCAGTTTGCTCACCACAAGAGCAGCAAGGACTGGGATGGTGCTGTGCTGCTCCAATTCCCACAGTAAGCCCCCAGTCAAGCTAATTCTGACCTCAGGCAGAGCAAGCCCAGTCATATTTCATGTCTACCCAAAGACATTCACACTGCATAAATTTACCTCCTTCTGTTGCACAATTTCTCATTTGTATCAAAATTAGGAGCCTCCATGGCAAATCTAATCTAAATTCAATTTTCTGTTCAACTAATTTACTGGAAGTCAATGCTTAGAAAACTGAGGGAGAACAAAAACAATTAATATGTAGTCTCTCATACATTATACATTAAAAAAAGCTGAGAGTTAATTGAAAACAGTTGATCCCTAATTTTACAAAATCATTCAGTACAGCAAGTCTTAAGAGAAAAATCCTGGAAGTCTTTTTGATCCTTGTTTTATTTCTGAAAGAACTAATGACACTGCTGTAGAAAGAGGTCAGTTCACACAGCTTTTCTGAATGAACAACAATGCTGTGAAAACTGGGACTGATTGATAGCCTACTGTTTGCGTCATTATGTCCAAATGTTTACCATTTGAGTCTTCAAGGAAGCATGAGACAAAAATCAAAACAGGTTTTATGAAGACTTCAACAACACTGGCAAATTAAAATTGTATCCAGAATTGTTTAGACATTATAGCAGTGGAAGAAAACTGCTTTCCTCTGCGTTATACAGTTTTTATCTTTGCATTATGCTCAATGTCTTAAATTTCTGGTGTGGAAGAGGAAAAGTCTTTCCCTCCCCAGAACTCTGTTTTCTATCATTTTAACCCTTTGCCTCTTCAAAGCATTCTGTTGAACTCAACACTGTTTCCTCTTGCAGTTGTTGCTTTGTAGTTATGTAAGATCACACTGTGTTCCTCCCTTTTTCCTAATAAGATGAGTCACTATTTCTAAATGAACCGTTTACAATATTAGGATGTTCATTTACAGGAACTTCATAAATGTGTACGAAACAATTTTTTTTTTTTCAATAGTTGTCAATTATTCACTTTTTTTTTTCCAATCTGATAAACGCTGACGTTCAGAACTGATATTACTTCTGGAAACAAAGGCCCCTTAATTGGCAACAGGAACACTATCACCAGACACAGAAAATCATGGGGAAACGCAGCAGGACTTCCTTGAAGCAACAGATAGATAACACTTAATTTTATTTTCAGTCATAAACGACAGTGTTGCTGTAAGCAGGTGGCCTAACCCACCTAATCTCAGTAAAACAGAGACTTTTAGACAGTGGGGGAGAGGAGCCATGGTATTATCTCCTTCAGGGATGGATAATTTTGTTATTCATCAGTTTGGGGAAGAATACCCATAAGTAACACGTTCTACCATATCAGGTATGTGACCTTATGCTACAGTTGCAGGCAACAACACGGTTTTAACATCTTCTCTTCCTTACCTGCATAGAAACTACAACACAGTCTAAGAGACCACAAGCAATATCAAGCTTCATCTTAGTCTGTTCCTGCATAGCCCACTGAATCTTCCCACAAATAGTAATAACTCCGAAGTTATTTAAATGACTGCCTAAATTTCTGGAACTGGAACTACTGCAGACAATTGCACTTTACCACACAAGAACTGTCCAATTAAAGAATCAACTTTTGTCTGTGCAAGTGGCATCCATAAGCATAGGAAAAAAGATCAGACAATGACTTTACAGGCTGCAGCATGAATAATCAGAATAATCTGATTCTAACCCTGGAGTCCTCATGAATGGGTGTTTCACATTAAATAAAAAAGCCATCTGTCATGAGCTCAGATTCAAAACTACATGATGCACAGTGTATGAGAAGCAAAACTATAGGATTTTTCACTGTTGGCTGGAAAGGATACTTGTATAATTTCAAGAGCGTAAAATGGTGAATGAGGAGGGGGACACTAGACAACTTTATTCTGACTTCCCTGAGTAACTAACCAGGAATTTGTTATCTTGGAGGACAAATTAAAACCAAAAGAAACTGGGAAATGGAAGAATGCTGATAGAGAGGCACAGTCCCTAGGTGTCAAAATATTTTAGATTTTCATATCCAGTGATACAAAAATTTGTTGGAAAACTCTACAAAACTGAAGTAGAAGTCTAGATAATAGAACACCACAGGACAAAAAGATAGAAACCAAAAGGCGAACTAACACAGAAGTGACTACTGACTAATTACTACCCCAGAGAACTAGATAGATTCCTGTTAGGAAATCAGCCAAGGTCTGAAAATCTACAAAATTAGTTAAATAGATTATGGTGAGCTTAGTCAAAGAAGAAGGAGAGTTAGTTTTAGAGGATGCAAAAGCAGATACCGAAAGAGTAACAAAGACAGCGAGAGCTATCTATTACTAGAACAGATGATGAAGGAACAGGAGCAGGAAAAAGAAGAGGCATTGACAGAAAAGAAGATAAGTCAACGCAGGTTGAAAAGAGAACTAAAAAAATAAGTACCCCTCTTTCCTGATGCTGCTGTCAGGATCAAATATAATAAAACATCCCAAAACCCAACTGACCAGCTTGCCTCAGATTCAAGTATGAACAACTAGGGAGAAGCAAACATAAAAACCAAGTACACACCCACACCTCCAACAGAGGATGATCACGACTGAAAACTAAAGACAATTTACTATGTTCAAAGTTTCACCTTAAAAGACTGAAAACTGAAATGAAATTGCCCATCTTCCAGTAAGGATTTCCAATAACTCTATAGACAGTCAGGAATAGTAGTCCATGAACAGCAAGCTAAGTACATCTACATAACTACACAACTCCCAAATTTGATTTCAATTATACGCAGCCTTTAGACAAACTGAATTAAACAATAATTATGGAAATACAGTAAATAAAAAATCTAGTAATACTCAATATAGGTTTATCCATAGTAAAATTTCAGACTGAGGTGACTTTAATTTACGAACTGCTGTGTAACTGATAAAATACAATTTATTATTACAGTATCTAAGCATAAAAATATTACATGCCTTAAAGAAAGATTACAGCAGGCCACAATACAGAGGAAGTGATTATTGGATTAGTTTGAAAATACTGATTTTAATATTTATTAAACATGACAAGAAGGACTTCACTGCTTCTCAAACTTTATGTCAACACAGGAAGATCAGAACAAAGAAAATGACTGAAACAAATGAAATGTATCAATATTCAGTGGAAGGTGATGACCTGGTCTTACTGTTTCTGTTGCCACATAACCATAACCACTGCCTATGAAGCAGCTAAATAGGAAAAAAAGAAAAACTATTCAGCTAATGAGCAAACAGCTGATTTAACACATTTGCTGTCTAAATACTCATTTAGACACAAAATTAGAGAGGTTTATATTAGATCAGTTGTAAACTAGCCTTCTGGAAGAAAGTATTGTACAGTACTGCAGCAGGAGTAATGCGAGGTGAAATAAGTGCCTCTTCCTTGAAGGTTCTCTGAACATTTTATTATTCTTAAAGATGTTTCCAGTACCTAAAGCATGCCTACAAGAGAGCTGGAGAGGGACTTTTTACAAGGGCATGTGGTGATAGGACAAGGGGAATGGCTTTAAGCTGAAAGAGGGCAGGTTTAAATTAGATTTTATGAATGAATTCCTTACTCAGCAGGTGGAGACAGCAGCATAGGTTGTGCAGGGAACCTATGGCTGCCCCATCCCTGGCAGTGTTCATGGCCAGCTCGGATGGGGCCTTGAGCAACCTGGTCTAGTGGAAGGTGCCCCTGCCCATGGCAGGCGGGTTGGAACCAGATGAACTTTAAGATGCCTTCCAACCCAAACTATTCTATGATTCTGTGTTTACTACTAGCACAGACAGCCATTCTCATTGCTGCTTTAGAGAAACAGGGCATCCTTCACAGTCAGGATAATTAATGTAATTGCCAATAGTTGTAAGAACTACACTGGCTTCTTGGTGCTTCTTCTAATTCAAAGTACTGCTTTTCTTTACACTTTCTGACCATTACTACTAACGTATAAAATGCTTGATACGCATTTTGACAAATGGGTTCCCAACTACTGTGTGCTCTGCTTCAACTCCACTGCAGTGACTGAGGACAAGAGAAGATAAAGCCAACACTCCTGGCAATCTGAAGAGTTAAAGCATGGACTCTGAACAGAAGCCACTCTTTGCTTAGGTATGACAACACTCACAACAAAAAGCCCTTTGTTCACCAGTTTTACTCTGATTAACAGCTTAAGGAGATAAAATTATTTAGCAGCCCAGAAAGGTGAGCACTGTACAGAATTCATTAAGCAGAAAAAACCCATTTACATATATATATATATATATTTAATATATATAATTGAATAAAGGACCAGTTTGAGGAGAGACAGGAAAGTATGGGTTGGGAGAATAACAGTTCAAGTTTTCATTTTTTACAGCACTTCAACAAACAATAAAAGCCTTGAATAAATAGTTTCATAAGCTAATTTAAATAAAATGCAGTTTTATTTAAAACAGTTAGCTAAACAGTTACCCACAGTCTGTAACAGTCCAAAATAATATTGACACAGCATTTTACAAAGACCATTTTCATTATCGATCTTTTAATGTCATTATTCAACCTGTTCTTTTGACAATGCTCCTTACACTGTGTTTTCAACAGTTGGTAATCAATGCATATATTCAATCCACATATATATAAATACATTTTTTCATTGAAACATTTTTCTCAGCACAGTTAAAAGGAAGACTTAATTATATCCATGTTTCCTAAAGCAAAGGCATATAGACACTGTGGGTGGTTCTTGAAACCCTTCCCTCCCTCTTCTTGTGGTGGTCCCTAAGAATCTGGCAGCAGGAACAGCTCACATATACGGCTACAAATGCTGAGTCTGAAAACCATATATTCTCTGTGTTCCCACGGCACAAAGCTCAGTTACGGATGTCACCACAGACAAGCAACCACCACAATTACCATTAAGCTTCCAGTTGAATGAAAAGTCATTGGAAAAGAGAAAACCATAGAGGAAAAGGGGAAAAAAAAAAGTCAACAGATGGAGAAAAACAGAAAGAAAGAAGCTCATATTGATTGTGTTGCACTGAAGAAAAGATGCAGTTAATGTCACCAGTGAATTAATTCACTAAAGAGGGAGGTTAAATACAGCTTGGAAAAATATCTAAATGACTTCGAAAACAAGAGTAAAAAGATAAAAAACCACCTGCTTCTCCGGTATCTATTATACCTTTAAGCATATCTTTGACAAGATACTACTTTTATCCCCTTTGTTTAGAAAAATTAAGAAAATCTAAACTTTGATAACTGAATAGTCTGAAAATCCAGATGTGAAAAAGTTTTTCGTAATTTTCTAATAAACCTTTGATAATGTATTCTGTTTTGTTACAATATTATTTTAATGCCTCCATCAGAATAAAGTGTAGATTAAGACAAAACATACAAGTTAACAAGAAAAATATTAGAAGATACTAAATAATGTCCAAAGAGGACAATTTTTAATGTCTGACTTCAATCTATTTTTCCTTCAGAAACCATTTTAACGAGAGTTTCCTTTAGAAAGAGACTGAATTATCATCATTTTAGAGATCACAAATTGAAGTCAAAGTGATATCATGGCCAGAAATATTCATTTTTTGGAGGGTGGGACAGAAGGATAGTTATGAGAGGCCAAAACTTTACTTCAGAAAGTGCCTGGGGTTTGCACACTCAAAGGCCCAGAGCTCTCACTGATTCCAAGTACAAGCAAGCAAACTGTTCAGCAGAACATTCACGCTGATCACTGGATTTTTCCGATGCTCCTCTCTATAAAATGGGTGAGTTTGTAACACTCAGCTTGCCTGCGATCACACATGAATGAATTCTCCAGGAAAAAAGAATTAAATTCAGCTCCCAAAGGCAGTATTCAGCTGTCTAAATTATAATACTTCCTGAAGCACATTCATTCTTGATTTATCCTTTCAAGAATAAGGACTGTGATTTTTCACTACACACACCTGACACTAAAACACGCCCAGCCTGGGCAGAAAGACAATAGTCTCACAGAAGACAAAGAGAGATGAGAGGCAGAGAGTGATTAGAAGATGAATGGTAAGTGTGTAAGGAAATTATGATTGTATAGGCAGTCTACAGCTCTGACACCTTCTAAACTTCAAATATTCAACTTCAAATGGAGACAACTGCTTTAGAACTAAAACCTTTACGTGTAGTATCCCAGGTTTCCAAAACATGCTTGCAAATTAAACTCTCCTACGCTGGTATCTCCTCCGTATTTTGAACTGATGGAACGTCTTTTGACAGAGGAAGCTTGTTAAATTCTTAGTGATCCAGCATCAGAGAGAAAATCATTTTACTGAATGGGTTTCATGGAGACTTCAGTGGCACACGTGCTGTGGTTCTGTAGTCTCGGGAGTTTAGTCTACTTGATGGAAAAGGGTGATGCTTTTCCTCATTATGGCTGCTAACATTTCTACAGGCAAAACTCCAAAGTGGCACTAAGCAGTCAGGTGAGTCAGTTGGTTTTTTAATAGCTCAAAGCTGTATTAGAGCATGAACACTTAATATGGTGCACATTACATCTGAATAATGAATGAGTGGATTTAGTCAAGCAAGAGAAGAATCAAATTCACTTACTGGCTAAGTTGAATGAATAATCAGTGAACAGAGTATGATGATCTCTAGCAGTCAAGCCTAAACCAGCACTGTCCTTTGCTGTCCATGATCCTTATCAGTAAGAATCACTGCTGTCATGGGCATCCATCTTTTCAGGTCAGTTTCCTTTATGTCTGAACCTTTCTATATCATCCCTCTGTTTTGTTCTAATTCTGCTTCTTCCTTTTTGCTTTCCATGTTGCCACACCTAAATTTCTACTTGGTATTCCCATCTGGGGTACAGCTAACCCTGAACAGGTTTACCTCAGTCCTTATTTTGACTATCCCCTCTCCACCTGAACACCTCTTCACCTGCATCTTGTCATTCTGCCAGCACAAACTGCCCTTCTTTTCAACTTCTGATTCAATTTGCTTCTCCAAAGCCCTTCTCCGAATCCCTTGGCCAGCAGGATATCTACTCACCATTCTTTCACAGATGCACAAACTCTGTGCATGTTCCACAACCAACACGTTTCTTTTCCTCCCTCATCCTTTTATCATCTCCTACCCCACTCACTCTGTCCAGGTGTTCACATTTATAATGTCAGGTTTTGGCTTTTGCCCCAGTCTCCTTCATTCTGCCACACTGTTTATAGTCGCTCTCCCCATCACGTTTAATGATTCCCAGATCTGTCATTTTCTTCCAAATTACTTGTTCAGTCAGTCTGCCTCCCTGCTCCACTGGCTCTATGTATCAGTCTAATCCCACACCTCCTGAGGAGCCCACGTTATTTCCTGCATTTAGCTCAGATGGGTTCCCTAGCTTTCCAGCACACCAGAAGAGGAGGAGACCGCTCACAATACAAGAGGAACAACAGAACAACATTACAATACAAAGCTGCATTACAGGAGAAAATGTGCCGAGTTCTGGATTGCTCACACCCATGTGAGGGACCAGATTTTATTAAACTCTTAAGTCTGCAAGTTGCCCAGTAAAAACTGGGCCAAATTTAAGCAGATGTATACAGGAACAGACAAGCATATTCCAACACTCCAAAACCCACCAAATTTCACATGCCTCCTCGCAAGTATAAGAATAGTACCTACTTTAGTTTCTCTTCTTCCAACTTTTTTTTGTCCAAGTTGAGTAAATACAAGGTTTTTTAGCTTTTAACAGAAACGAAGCAAGCAATTAGCACAGCATATTTCTGTTCTGCTATTAAAGATTGGTGCTTTTGTCGACATCTGAAAAGAAGGCCTACTGATGGGAAACATCATCCCTGGTATTCAGATAGAATTGTATTACATTCACACTTTTAATAAGGGCAGTAACTAGCACATTCACCATCTGCAGATTTGGCAAATCTACATAAAAATTACCATCCCCTAAAACCTGGAATAACTTGTGCATAAATGCTTTTGAGTTTCTTTCATTTAATTTGTGCTCGACTGCCTTCCAAGTTAAAATGCATCCATCCTTCTCAGTGTTTTTTTTAAAACTCCCTCTGTACATTTTCAGTAGGGTCTGTAGGATACTGACAGTTAAGTACTTAAAGATGGTTAAACTCACTGGGGCTAACATTCATGTATCTATTGGTATCTCCCTTTATGTTTTGGACAGTTAGTGGAAAGCATTCCTTAAAATAATGCTCCAAAATTTATAATAGCTTTGAAAATATGAAAAATGAACACATGGTTAGCAACATTCCATATTTTTCTTACCTTTTGTTATTTTTGGAAATTGTTCCCATGTGTTAACAAGTATTAAAAGGGTAAAAAAATACTTTGATATTTCAGTGAATTTCTAAGATCACAATACTTGGAGAAATCCATGACAACTGTTTAATTCTGAATCAAGCAGCTTCTGTGCACAACAAAATTGTACAGATTTTTATACTGATTTCAAATTTAGTGCTTTGCTGTCAAAAGATGCTGATACTACATCAGTAAATTCTGTGCCAAGATCTTCTCCAGAATATCAGACATTTCTCAAAAGTTCATAATTTACAGGTAAGACGACAGCAAGAACAAGATGAAAAACCTTTTGCATTAAATAATTTTGATCTTAATTTGCAGAGTACATAACTGTTACATTTATCCCCCCCTAAAATGTATATCACAGTTCCAATACTTGCAAGCTTGGAGATTAAAATGATATTAAAAAATGCCTATTTCCTGAGTAAGTGCAGATCAGCAAATGCTATTGTATGAAATAATATGCTACATTAATTGGTCACACAATACTACTTTGTAATCATACATAAACTATTATATACTTGTAAAAATCCCTTTCTGGTACATTTTAAAAGGCTGGACTTCAAGAAGGGAAAAACGCATTCTGAAAACATCTTCAATTTCTATCAGTTTTGGAGTTTTACATATAAAAAGTTTTTGGAATACAAAATTAAAGGTAACTTAAAACCTGCTGACGCTTTCAGAATTTATTTTTTTTAAAGTGCAGAAAATAACATGTGAATGTTTTTATTATGACCAACATGATGGCAAAAGAGTAATTTTTCAGGAGTGACTAAGGACTCAATCTTATCCTCTTGAAACCATGCAGATGATGCAGGGCACACTAAAGAGCCAGGAACGAACCAAATCTGAAACTCTGGCACTGACAATCAGTTCTACCTCCAAGATACCCATATTAAAAAAAAAAAAACAAAAAACCAAAACCACCAAAAACCCCAATAAATCAACAGAAAAAGAATTATCTTATTGGACAAAAAGTTATTTCTGCAGTACCTTCAGGGGTGATAGCACTAGGACACACATCTTTTAGCAGGTCTCCCAAAGTATGCAACTGTCCTCCTGAAGCAATTGGTCGAAATAGCTTCTGTATAAAAGGTCTCTCTGTTGTTGCCTGTTTTAATAAGAAAAAAAAAATCAAAACCAACAATTTAAGGACCATGCAAATATGTAGTATTAGCATTTGAGACAGGTAGACAATAGGACAGAACTAAAGGTTGCAGCAGAAGAAAAATCTGGTATTTCCACATTCTCCCCTTCCCCCTCGCCCCCCCTTGCATTTCATTCATATCATGAAATACATGTAAGTTTTTGTTTATTAACAATTACAAGTAAGCTGTCACTCCAGAAAAACTGTGAATAAAATTTATAGACAGTGTCATGGATACAAGAGCGTTAATTTTTTTTTTTAGAAGCCCCACATCTTCTGTTATGGGAATACAACCTGCTTTAAAAGAACCATTTTAATATACCCTTAATTTAAAAAAAAGAAGCAGTGAGTACAAACTTAGGAGTTCAACATATCCCTATATATTTTGCCAAGCCAAAGCAATACTGTACCCTTACAGCTCAACAGGTGGTTTTTTCCCAGTAGATTTTGTATCAAAAATTTCAAACTTTTCAGCTGCAAGAAACACCACCAACTTAGGAAAAAAAAGTCTTGTGCTTTGACAGGCAACCTAGAATCTTCTGCCTGCTTAAGAAATTAGTCTTTTGTAAAGAACACATGCGGCCCACTTCTGCTGCAAAAACGCAAAGGAATTCAGAGTGATTTCAACTATGCATCCTTCAGTTTAATGCCATTCCCCTTGTCCTTATCACCACATGCCCTTGTAAAAAGTCCCTCTCCAGCTCTCTTGTAGGCCACCTTTAGGTACTGGAAGGTTTCTTGGGAGCATTCTTTTCTCCAGGCTGATCAAGCAGAACTCCTTATTCCCCATATGCATTAGCATAGTTTCCAGGAGGATTTGCTCCATGACCTTTGCTGGGCACCAAGGGAAGGCTGGCTAGCCTGTTGCTCCCCAGGTCTTCCTTATTTTCCTTTTTTTAAAATGGGGTTACATTTCAGTAGGAACTTCACTGGACTGCCACAGCTTCTCAAATATGATGGATGGTGGCTTGGCCACTTCATGTGCCACTTTCCTCAGGATCTGTGGGGATGTCTCTCATCCAGTTCCATAGACTTGTGTACCTTCAGGCTCCTTAGGTGTTCTTGGACCTGATCTTCCAGAGTGGGCACTTCTTCATTCTCCCAGTCCCTGCCTTTTCCCTTTTGGGACTTGGGCAGTCTGGCTGGAATACTTGCTGGTGAAGACTGAGGCAAAAAAGACACTGACTACCTCCATGTTCTGGGCAAACAGGTCTCCCATTTCCTTCTAGAGAAGGCCAACAATTTTTCTAGTCTTCCTTTATCCCTGACATTCCTATAGAAGCTTCTCTTGCTGCCCTTAATGTCCCTGGCCAGATTTAATTCTACCAAATCTTTAGCACTTATTTAAGAACTGTGGTTATGGTAATTATAAATAGAAACAAAACAACTCAACATCAAGAGGTATTTCATCTCCCAGTGGAGGTTTCTGGGGAGAAAAAACAACCACTCAAACAAACAAATCCCCACCAAAAAAAACCCTGAACAAAGCATAGCAAAAAGTAAAAAAAAAAAAAGTTTAAAATTATTTCTGAAAGAAAGTTCTGATCTCTGTCAGCTGTACCTATATGAAAAGCAACAAGCAGATTAAGAATGACAACACAACTGTCACTCACAGGCAGGCAGGGAATCTTTGCCTAAGAGTGGTACACTACCTCAGAAGTAATTCCAGGGCAGTACAGTGCAGAAGTGTTGACACACAGCTACTTGTTACTTCTTGCTAATAGTCTTCAAATATGGAAAAATAGTCTTTTCCCAGTTTTTCTTAGGAAGACTGATCAGAGGTAGTCTCTTAGCTGCTGTAGTCAATTCTCTATGTCCTCAGGGCAGCAAATGTGGATATCAACAGTGCTAGTGAAATATCTGAAAATTTGAAAAGTGATGGGAGGGACACAGCCAGCAGGATCCATCCACCTCGGACAGATCCACAGAAGTGAACTGTGGCACATTATGTTGAAGAAACGTACATGCAAAACATTAAAAAAAAAGACAAAAAAAAGATAAACCCCTAAAACATAGTTTAAGTCAAATTTTGTACCAAGCTTAGTTTTTAAAAATAATCGGATATTCACAGAAGTCCAGTCATAACTCCCAAGTGTTTAACATCTGAAGTAGCAGAAGTGGAAATAAACAGAAGTATTCAGGCAAAGATTGTTATCATCAAACTTTTAAGAAAAGAATTTCCCAAGTGTGTACTGCAGTTTCTCATTATTTATTAATAAATTATAGTCAATTTTTTCCCTAGTTATAATAATTTAATGCCAAGAGGGAAAAGCCGAAGTTGTATTTTCTCAAGTCTCCCACATAGTTGCTGACTGCTGCAAACAATATCCTTAGCTGCTACCATGAAACATTATAGAAAATGAATTCAGTTTTGCATTTTAAGTGTTAAGCAACACAGATGTGGTAAAGTAAATAAAAATCACTGGTCTTCATCAATGTTAAAATGATAAAAGTAACTGCATGTTGTTTATACAAAGGCTATGGTTCACAAATCTAATCCTACAGGCAGAGTATTACCTCAACATGCTTACGCACTTCTTCCCTCACATGCAGCAGATGCTTTATGCATTAAAAGAATCAAAAGAAAAGTCCCATCCTACATTCCACAACATTTACAGGATAACTTTTCAAAGTATCTTAGTCATACGGGAGCATAAATAGTTTTAGAAAAATCGTGCCATCACCTTTCTTCAAGTGTAGTAACGTAAGACCAACTTAACTGCAACTTTCTACTCTAGAATTCCCATCCCTGCAAGTGTCCTTGGCCAGGCTGAATGAAACTTTGAGAAACCTGGTGTAGTGCACGATGCCCTTGCCCACGGCAGGTGGGTTGGCCTAGATGACCTTTGGAAGGTCCCTTCCAAATCAAACTATTCTATGATTCTATTTACTACAACAAGACATGAAGGAACAGCCACCATGAATAACTGCTTATATAATGTTGTGGTTTGTGCCCTATTTGCTTAATCAATCATGAGAAAAAGCACTACCTGTAATCTAACCCAAAAAGCCACTGCATAACTGATACTGATTTTAAATAATCGACATCAGATCTAAAGCAAATATTCATACAATGTCTATCATTTTGCCTACTGAAATGATCATAGCTTCAACAGAATGTAGCGCCTTTTAAATGATTTTATTTTACAGTGTAGCCTCCATGAAGCTGTGAGCTGTTCAAAAGATTCTGGATGCATTTGCAGGATACAACAAGTGAAAGTCAATCAGTAATTACCAACCTCTACAGAGCAAATGCCCTCAAGTATATGAGCGTATGAAGACAATCATTCAGCCTAAAAATTGCAGTGCATTTCACACTGATCATATCCACAATTTAGTATCAAATTATTGCATTTATATGAATTCAGAGATGAAGATTTGCTTTAACATATTTTCTAGAAAGTTGGACTTAAGTGCAACTGCAATTTCTCATTCTTCTCTACTACCACAAATCTGATGATTTGCAGAACAAATGAAGACTTTACTCTTTTTAAAAGAAAGTTTAAACCCTAACAATGATAGGGAAGTGACAGTGAAAACAAATTACACCACAGTGAGAAAGACTAAAGTTACCTATTCAGGTATACTGGCATTGAGAAGAGTTATAGGTGACAGCAGTTTTTAAGAGGCACTTTAAGGCAGTGCAAAGCCTCACAGGATCAGAGACAAGCTATATAGTTATATACTGTGCTAGCAATTGTAACTCTTTCTTCCCTATCATCCTGGCGGAAAAAA
>VZTA01007516.1:308578-325069 GCA_013398855.1 Mohoua ochrocephala | reverse complement strand
AAAAAAAAAAGAGTTGTCAGCTTGCCTGGTCCTTTTCAGAATCAACACAACATCAAACACTGCATGAAATCCACAATTTAATTAGTCAGATATTTTATACAGGATGCATCTTAAAATGAAAAACATAACTCATGAACCACTGGGTTTTAATCTGGAAAAATCACAGAGTTACCAGTATTTTCATCAAGAGGAAGGGATTTGGATTTTCTGCCTAAACACTCAGCTGCTCCTCAATATTCAAACAAATAAAAGTTACCGTACATACTGAACCCGCAAAGTAAAAAAATAATTTCTTACAATCCCCACATGTGTATAACCTGGCAACCTAAAATCATAAAAGTTGAGACTTCTCTACATACTCCACCATATTTTCAGTAACTTGCCAAATTCATAGTCTGTGTTGCTTTGTAATGAACAACTTTACATTAGAAAAAGCTCTCTTAATTTCACGGAATCATTTTGTTTAAACTCATTTAAACTCAACCAAGAAGCTTTAGAAGTAACAAGAGTTTGCATAGTGATGCAAGTTATTTTATATAAAAAAGAAAGAACAGGAAAGTTAACTAGTGCCTGAAAACAGAATTATGCAAATATTTGCTCAAAAATATTTTTTCCATACATTTTAGATGTCTTCTACTTTGTAGAAATTTTTTCAATTAAAAATCTCAATGCACAATGTAAAAGTGACTAATGGAAAAGCTGTTGAGTTGCTGTAGTCACAGAACCACCACAACACCATGCCTGTCCAAAAGCAAGATACTGCAAATCCCCATCTGAAATACTGTTCTTTCACAGGTGCTGAAGTGCTGAGGTTTTGCTGGTATTTCAGGATGGGTATCTCTGACTTCTTTTTGCTTAATGTTAGACCAGACTCACTGAGTATTTAATTGTGGAGAAGGCACAACAATGTTTCTGGGTGGGAGTTGAAGGGTTTTTGTTGTTTCTTTCCCTTTAAAAAAAACTTTTAAAAATAAACTTCCATCTCTTTCATAAAGGTGATTTTCAGCTTAACAAGCTAAAGTACACACAAAAATGATCTTGTTTTATCTATTTGAAATCTGTCACCCTTCAAATTTTATTAGTATTTTTTGAGCTTCAATTACAAGAGGCATAAAACACGACAACGTGATATGCCTTTATCCTGTAATCATTGCTCCTCTCTTCTTCTTCAAATCTTCCAAGCAACAGAAGGCTTCTCCCAGACAACCCACTGCTTTATTCTATACCTTTGATAATTTTTCTATTTCACTTACTCTTTAAGATGCTAGGACTGGAACAACATCCCCCCCCCAAAAAAAAGACTATTTCTAGTATTTCTTTAGTCTCTGCAAAGTCCATCAGGTAGATGCTCCAGTTATGACTTTGTGTGCTTTGAATAAGGCTGGCACTGCTTTTGTCAGCATTCAAAATTTTTAACTGCTTACCTGCAACATCACATCACTGTTCAGAGAACAAGGTACAACTCAGTGGAAAACAGAATTAATTAAATTTTTTTAAATAAAAGAACTAAGTAATGCTTTTATATGTCCAACACGTAACTAAAACCCGTAAGACAAAAAGAAGGAGAATACACATTCTCAACACAACACACCTACCCAGAATTACCACAAAAATTGAGTCACTGGCAGGATGTGCTGTGGGTTGCAGGACTGGTTGTAAAATCAACAAATGTGTTAAATCAAATTATCTGTTTTTCCCATATTACATTTTAAATTTCTCTACTAAATTAGACATTTTCAGTGGTTGTAAAAATAATATACACCTGAGTTTAACCCACGGAAAAAAAATGAATCCTTTCACCTTTTTTTGAGTTTGTATCAGAATTTCTGCAGTTCTGTTGCAATAGAGATGCTTTGGTTTCCTCATGAAATTGAAGGTCTTTATCATGATGGACAGGAACTTTACACTCCCTAATATTTTTAAGAGGCTTGAAACAACAACAACAAAAAAAGATTCAACAAACAGGCTACATTTTATACATTTAATTACATTAACTCCAGTCACCTAAATTAGTAGTGCAGAAGTTTATCACTAGTTTGAAGCTGAAGATAATTCTATGAATACATGCACATATGATTTAATATGGTCATGTTAAATGTGTATTTGGTTACCTCTTTAAAACTCCTTAGATGGGGAGGTAATCATCGTATCAATCACACACATCAAGGAAATCACATCAAGCAAAGTGAAAACTCTGTTATTCTTGAAAGCACTCCTAACAGTATTATACAAGCTGGAACACCTTAAGGTGGTGTTGAACATTAATGACCACTGGTTTAAAAGCAAGATGAATTATATGATGTGTTTTCTTGGTGGAAGCTTTAACAGACCTCAACAATGGCCCCCCGTAACATGTGGCAAATATTATGTCAAGAACTGATGCAAGTAATAATGTCAAAATTATCTAGTATCTTAGCCAAGACTGTAGTCAAATTAAAGCCACGACTAGAATTATAAACACATCTGGAATAAGGTTAAAATTTTATGTAGTAGGGCTTATTACAGTTATGTCTAGACAATAATATTGAACCATTTTTGATCGTGAATGGTTAAGGACTATTCTCCTAATCATTCATGGACAACAACTTGTGTCTTCCTTGATGCCTTCCATTGAACAGAGCACACTTATGAGGCAACTGCAGTTCTATCCTAACTTTGTACACAACTAACAATAGTTTAGCCTTATTATAAACCTACAGAGAAATATGGCAACTATTTCAGTTAATTCTCCCTTACATTGTTGAGGGCAATTACTTGCTCATCTTCAAAAAGATTAAAGAACCATTTAAAATATCACCCTTTCCCGTATTATTTAAACTGG
Organism: Mohoua ochrocephala; assembly: GCA_013398855.1. Classification (NCBI taxonomy): domain Eukaryota; kingdom Metazoa; phylum Chordata; class Aves; order Passeriformes; family Acanthizidae; genus Mohoua; species Mohoua ochrocephala. The sequence goes on along the minus strand of VZTA01007516.1, from coordinate 322,248 downwards.
CAGAGAACGCTTCCTTACAATCTTTTAGAAAAAACTTTACGTAATAGCAACAAAATGAGTAATTAGAACCATGTAAAACATTCGAAAGTTAAAGTCCTACCACATGTTCTACTTATCTGAAAAAGATTTGTGTAGTTAGAAAGCATCCCTTAACAAACTGATAAAAATTTAATGGGCTGAGTACACTGTGACACTTCAGAATAGAAGACATTGCTTCGGTTTCTGTTTGTAAAGATGCATCATGTTGTCCACGTTGATTTTGCACTCCAAGTATTTTCTGATGTTCAGACAGATGTTTACATATATTGATGAGATCTCCCCACCCCCAAATTTCTCCTTCTCTAGGCTGAACAGTCCCAGCTCCCAGAGTCTTTTGCCTCCTCTCGCATTAGATTCACCAGTTCCTCAATCACCTCAGTGGTCCTTTACTGTACTCTCATCCCATAGCTCCATGTCTCTCTTGAACTGGAAGGCCCAAAACTGGATTCCAGGTGTGGTCTCACCAGTGTCGAGTAGACTGGAGGGATCATATCCCTCCAGCTGCTGACAACTCTCATCCTACGGCAGCCCAGCATACAATTTACCTTCCTTGTCACAGGTCCCACTGCTAAGGTCCTATTATACCTTGTGGGTCATTTTGGTATGTATTGCCAAAAGTTCCAATTCCATACAAAAAGTTGCAGAAGTACCACGGAAAATGCCTAACGAGCATGGCTGAACCACATTCTGGCTGTTGCCTGGTCTTTCAACTGGTCTATCAAATTTTCTTGTGCAGGGAAAGTAGCACTGTATTCTCTGAACAACTGAATTTGCATTATTTAACGTCAGGTGAATTGGACAGATCCCAGAAGCAGAAGAAAGTCAACACCTGAGACACACAGAGCAGACAGCAGGCAACCATCACACAGCCAGAAATAGCAGAGACTAAATATAAAAAACAGCTTCAAGAGGCAGTTCCGTTGAGCCCTGAGAAGACAAACACACCTACAATAAAAGCATGGCCTCCAAGTATTAGATTTCCTTCCCAGGAAAGAGTTCGTATTTGTAACTAATAAAATACCAAGACAAGACTCAGGGACAACAAATCAATAGTGCTTTTCACAGCTGCAGTGTTTTATATGCACATGCAGACCTAAGCCTCACTTAACAATTTAGCAATTGAGTACTGACTACCTATGAAGCAAACAACTTTAGAAACGGATTTACATCCACAAAAGCAAACACTGCATTGCTTGCTTAAGAGCAGTGAAGAATACAATACTTCATAAACCACTTTCAAGCTACTTCAAACCATTAAATCCAATAATTCTCTGTAGCTTTCTACAGTAATGATTAACTAGAAGGAACTCCTATAATCAAGGGCAGCAAAATTTCAAAAATTTGTATGCTAATTCATATTGTATTTCTAGAGTATGGTGTAATAGCCCACTTCCTCATAGGTTTGTTCCATCCCACATTTACCTGTAGAGAATTTGCTTTCAGTCTTCTGGAAAGTGCAAATAGAAGTCTTGGTACATTCCAAAAAACAGAACACTTTCTCTATTTTCTAATCCTCAATTCTGTGCAAAAGTTAACCTGCTTTATTCTCCTATTTTATTAAAAATAAGTAAAGGTGGCATACTGATGTTGATAAGTCAAAACAGGTACTGGCTGTGGCTGTGGCTTTCATCTATGCAGAGTTTTGCATCAGCATCACAGGCTAGCTAGGCTTAGTTCTATAGGCATTGCTCACGCTGCACAGCCACAGAATTAACCCTTCAAGATGACATTCCTCATTTCTCTGAAGAGAAAATTCTGTATCAGCTCTTTCCCTTTTTCTGAGCAAAGCAGCTCACCAACTTTTTTTTTTTTAAATTTTGCTATTACATCAGAGAACAAGGGCCAATCTCTAAGTAAAATACAGCTCCACACTAAGCTTCAGGTAGACAAAGTCCCTTTGGTCACAACATAAGAACCTGCTCACATTACGCAGTGTGAAAGTGGCAAATCAGTCAGTTTGTGTTGACTAAAGCAAGTGAAGTGGGAAAGTAAAGTGATTAGCTGTCATGATCAGAGGAAAGGCAGCAATATACTAAAGAGCACTGCATTTAAGTTGTAAAATCTATGAGTAACTGTACACAGACCCAACTCAGCTGACTTACTGCTTCATTCATTGTCTTCATCACAGCCTCTCAATGTATTGATATTCTTAAGAATAAAGATTCAAGGTTGAGATAAAAAGTGCAATTTTAAAAAAAATTGCATACATACACTAACTTTCCTAACAAATTTAGGATGATATATAAATCTACAAGAGTACCACCTTAATGAAACAGTTTAGGGAGCCACAAGAATTCAAACTTCATGGTTTAAATTCAAACTCGTAGCATGAACACTTACCCAAACTTATTTACACCCAACTCCATTATCATAAGACAATTAAAAGACAACAATTGGAGAGTTTTATACAATACCAATTGGTTAAAAAAGTAACTACTAATTTGTAACTGGGGGGTGCATAAGAGGTAAGATTAAGGTATTTTCAAATTGGCAATAGACTTTTTTTTTTTCCACACAAAGTGTTCATTATTTTATTGTAATTCAAGATGTACTTTGACTTTAAAAAAAATCCATAAAAGTGTTTACACAAAGTTAATTTAGTAAGTAGTAGGATTCTACTGGTTTTTCATATACTTAGATACTTCTGAGATTTACAAGTAACTTAAGTATTACAAGATTAAAAAAAGGATTTTTAAAAAAATACTACCCATTTTTCCCCAATATGCAGAATCCAGTGCATCCCTAAATTTTTTTAAACTAGATATAATGTAGCTCAGAACCTCAGCAAACTGTTTCTCATACAAGCAAAACGACTTTATTCATGGTATACAAGCTACATCTACACTCAACTCGGAAGAATTACTGTAGCTCCTACTGACAGGCCTGAACGATCTTAAAACCATCCAGCCTGGTAACAGCTCAACCACAGCACAGAATCAACCCCAGTCGAGGTTTTACAGCTCCATCTCCTCTGCATCTCCTTCCCTGAGCACTGTGCAACTTTGACAATAGCTTTGAACTAGGCAGATTGACAGTTTTACAGACAACTTGGGCATATTTATGGAAACTTTATTCACATTTTGACAACAAATACAGTTTATCATCTCAGAATTTTTCTTTGAAACTCTGATTGACAGCTCCCATCCTGTACCAAGATTCTTAAAGGCACAAGGCTGATCTTGCACATGGGTTCCTTAAGTCTTTTAGGAGAGCTGCACGAGCACTCCTTAATATAGAATATGAAAAAAAAGTAATCTTTAGCAGCACTGGTTTGAGCCAGCTCATTTCACTGTGCACTGAGATGCACAAGAAATGCTTATGCAATTCTGGAACCTCTGGTGGAATGTGGTGACAGTGACCTTCAACCCAAGGTGACAACTAGTCAAATTGCTATTACTTTCAGCACAGAACAAAACAACCCAGTTCAGAAAACAAGTACTTAAGGATCACACTGCCCAGTGCAATACTTGATAGAAGGGTTTCTTTCTTTTTTTTTTTCCCCAATCATGAGGCACTAGGAAAAATATTTACCTAACAAAGCTTTTAAACTTTCTTATTCATAGAGCTTTGATTTTGAAGTAATTTAAAACTGGTGAAAGTGTGCTACTGTTTCTTTAGTACTGAACCATCAATTATTAGAATAAATCAGAGTCCATTTGTTTGTCTTCAGCACAGAAATTCAGCTGAGCCCCGTTCTGTTACACAAATCAGCATTTCGCATGATTTTCCTATTCGCTCAAACGTCTTCCTTGTAAGAGGAAGTTCTTAAGAAATAGATTGTCTATTTTCAGCAGGTCCTTTATTAAAACGTCATTTTCAATAAATAAGAAAAAAATAGGGTATTGCATACAGGTCTGTTCAAGAGCATTCTCCACTAGCCAACAAAATGCTGAAACTTGCTGTGCTGTGTTGCCCTCTTCAGGTCGACAGCACTCACATTTCCTAGTTCTTTTGCTTGACGAGTTACTGCATTGCAACTTCCTTCATAACATTTTTCAGATCTGAAGTTTCAAGTAGCAGCTAACTTCACCTGTATTCCACCAGTGCTTGATGCATTTTTGGTTTAATATTCTATAAATATAAGCTTTACTTTTGCCTTTTATGTCTCCCTAACCTCAATATTAATCTTGAGGATCATCAAAATATCAGCTAGTGTTTGAAAAGATGACTAAAAACCAACTTCAGTACTGATAAGAAAGTCTCGTGACAAAAGGCTTAAAGAGCTCAATTGATTCAGCTTACCAAAGAAAGCTCCTGATATGAATCCATACGTGAGCTTGGGAGGTCAGAAAGTCACGTGACTTTAAAGTGGGGTAAGGCAAAACAGAATCGATAAACTGAAGTCAGACAAATTCAGACTTGAAATGCAATGGAGACTTTTCGACAATAATAACAAAAAAATTAATAATCTACTAGCATAAAAGGGTATATTTATTATTACTTGAAAACTTTACAGGTAAACCCAGCATCTTTCCAAACAATCTGTTTTGATCAGTTTTTTAAATAGTTGTCATAACATCGACCAAATTGTGCTGTTGATTTGCATACTTGTAACGGGCTTTGCAATTGCTTATCCAGCTCTGCCAATAATGTGTAAATACGGATAAAACAGTCTTCAATTGCTTGGAAATGGCCATTGCTTGAGCTTCTGATTCATTTATTGAGACAGATATTAATAATGTCTTAAAATATTTCATTTCCCACTCCCACTTTGCTACTTTTAGAGGACAGGTCATGGTAAATATTCATGTCTCCTTAGACATCTCAATACTGCAGCTTTGACATAAAGAGCAAAGTGTTGAATTTAACTGATATAATATTAAGTGTGGAAAATTTCACTCATGTTACAAAGGAAGGTAAACATCCTAACAATTTGTGACTGTACAACTTCATCTCAACATCTTAAGGGACTTATGACAGGAAAACCTGTTCAAAGTTAAAGCCTACTATGTAATTACGCAATAAAAGGAATAAGCTAATCAAACCCTTAGAAAATAGAAGCAAAGGAAATGCTTATTCCAGTACCAAACGAAGGAAGAAGCAAACAATCGCAGATCATCCCTTTTTGGGCCAGCAAACACACAACAGCCAGCCTGCCTCAAGCAACTGTGACTCTAGGAAAACTGAGGAAAACTTGTCATGAAGAGGTTTTGTCCATTTTCTTTCCAATACTTTTGTAATTTTAATCTCGAGAATGAAATACAATATACTGCTTTAAATCCCATACACCCAGAGGGCAGACTCCAGAGAAAAGCAAGATGAAGTGAGTGAGCATGACACGGGGAAAGAGCAAGAAACCAAAACTGGGGGATGAGTGCAAACTAAGCGCACAACAACTGAGACTCAGAGTGCTCCCACAGCAGGCAGCAGTTCATCAGAGCAGTCTGTATCAGCACGTAGGGACTCCTCTCCTGACTAATATGCCCTGTCACAGTGCCTGGAGCCAAAGACTGATGAAAACTTCCTGCCATCTATCAGCCAGTTTCTTCAATTAGACTGTGAAACATCAGCTGGTCTTATAAACACAGGGGGAAACTCCACAAGCCAAACCAGCTCTAGTACTGGACACGAAAAGCAACACTTGAATTCAGAATATACTCAAAACATTACTATTATTTTCTCTCTTGCCATGAAAGAACAAGTGCAAAAAGCACTCTATTCTACAGCACTATCAGATAAAAAGGCAAAAGAGGTTTTGTGCACCTGCCAGCAGAAGACAAAGCAGCTTACACCTCTGAAGTGATGAAGTGGGGAACTTCTTTTTTGACACACTGAAGTAAAAGTATCACAAAAATATAATCACTATTTTTAAACTGCCTCTGGTAGAAGAAGTTTCCACCTATGTCAAAGGTTTATCTGGTTCAAGTCCCATACGACACAGCTAACAGAATATGACAGCTGGCAATAAAATCTCGGAGATTTCTTAGCTAACTTTAAAAATTGCAAACAACTTGATCCTTAATGATTCTCAACCTTTTTTTACATCATCTACTAGAGATGCCAGGATGCTGGTCCAATCTTAGCTGCTGCACTTAAAAAAAGAGGTGCTGGACAAGGGTTTTTAAAATTACCTGTGGTTAGTTTAGTTCTGACTTACCCAAGTACAATGTTCATGTTTTTGCCATTTCTTTCACCCACACACTCCATCAGATTTGGTCACCACAGGAGGTATGATTCATATTACTCTTTACAAATGTATTTTAATAGACAAACTTTACAATTGAAAGAGTTTTTGAGTTTTTAAAATAATGAATTCTTCAGTGAAAAAAAAAATCTATCAGATCATTTACTGAATGCATTTTTTCTGCAGCAACTTTGCCAATTCACATTTAGTTGCTGCTAAGACTGGTTTTTCTTGCATGATATCATAATCTAGTACATTTCTTTGAAGGAAAACAAATTCATCCACCTCATATAGCCAAAAAACAATGTAGACAGTTCCCTTCACAGAATTTCCTTCTAATAATTCGGGGTAATAGGAAGTATGGAGAGTACAAGGAAGAGCTCTCCCCACTGAAGGTATTTCCTGCCATCCATCCCTGTATCATTAAGTATCTGTAAGAACCCTGTGTGAAGACACATAGGGAATAAATATCCACTGCAACACAAACTCAGGTTAAATCAGGTGGGGATAGATAAACAACCAATTAGAATGTCATGCTTTACCAGCACTAATGGAAATTAAACACATTCAGGGTGGGGGTTAAATACATCTGAAGAACACTTGAGAATCAGTTATTTTTCCATATGCAAGTTTGTCACTAAGTACTGCAAAATTATGTTAAAACTATAGGAATTAACTACTTGTTTGGAATTAAATTATAATCTCACCCTTCCTAAGGCTTTCTGGAAACTCCTTTAACCACATAGAGCAGTAATCAGTGCACACACTAACAAACCAAACAAAAAAGCTAGAGACATCTGCATTCACTTTTTTTAAAAGACTGGAAATATTGAGAAATGGTAAGAGCAGCATTACTGAAAATAATATAAACCAACATTCTCAAAGGTCGTCTCAGGATCATCTTTATTTATGTTTGGTCTTCAATTCTTAGTTAGATATTTGGGGTTTAAACTATAGCAAGTAAGGGTTTCCAACTGAAAAGGTAATGAGAATCAAGAGAAGTACTACTGGCTCAAGTGATATATTTTACTGATTTATTTATTTTTTAAAAGCTTTACTAGCTTGAAATCGTGTGGTATCACAGAAATCTTCCCTCGCGCCCTAAAGATCTGCAACCTATTCAGACAGCAAAACCTCTTTTTTTGCAAACCCATTTACGTGATTTCTATGAAAAGACTTTTAGAAAACCCCACACCTATCAGAGAACAAGCAAATAACTTAGTCACCAACCAAACAAAATGCTGTGAGTACTACTTTTCCTGATACATACTTTTTGACTCTTATACAAACCTTGCCATCTGCTGTGATCTCTGACAAAATAACTGACTTCCGTTCTCAATCTAAGGTTTCATTATGACAGTAAATGTCTTACATCTAACATTAAAAGCTACTCCAGACCCACTGCAAGGCTTTATAGGCTCCTACAGTCATTATATCCTGTTACAAAGTAGTATCAGAATATTCAGTACTATGAATGAAGGACTTTTTTTATAGCTATAGGTGCAAAACTTAAATATAAATAGATTAAAACATTCCAACAGAGCACAACTGTTTAATTTACAGAGGGGCTACACAAGGTTGTGTATATGCTTTTCACCACACATCATTCCAAACTTCATTGTGAACTTAACGCAATAAAAACTAAGGCAATGTCGAAAAACTGTAAGGATTCCAAGGATATGTGTCCAAACAAAATGCTGAGAAAAATAAAGTGCCGGTGTATTAAAACAGGAAAAAAAATACATTCAAAGCTAGTTTTGGATTATAAGAATACAATTAGAAGACAAAGGTAAGAACTAGATGCAAGACCTATGCCATTACTTCCACCTTAAAATGCCTATGAGAAAAGAGGCCCATACAGTGGTTGAGGAAAAGTGTTGCTCCTGAGGTGTTTGGCTCAGACCTTTCACAGGGCATTTTGCATCTAAAGCACTCTTCATAGTTAGTAGTTATTTTTAACAACAGAATTAGATTGTTGGATTGCTTTTTTAAAAAAGAACAGACAAACATCATCTACACCAGCCATAGCATGTTCTCAAGTATTACACACTTGCAACATAATGAATGTTAGTTACCTATTAGAATAAATACAGTCTATTTTGTCTGCTAATCCATATGACTCAAGGGTCCAGCAAAGATGAGCATACAAAGTTTTGCCATAATGCTAGAAAAGGAAACACATAATTCTGAAAACAGATTATGATATATGACACCTCAGTGGAAGAGTTTAGTTTTATTTTATTGTCTCCTACCTGATAAATTCTAAATGGGATGTATCGAAATCCATTATCTTCTGGAGGATACTCCATGAGTTTTCGATTTATTGCCCAAAACTGCTCAAATTTATCTGTGAAGGTAAAATTAGACTTTGTCAGTATCAAGAACATATTTTTTTTCAGCCTAAAGAGGTAAATGAGACACAACTGGAACAACATGCAAACTTTTCTTACACAAGTTTAACCTGTATGAATTTATTTTTCCCACACTTCTCTTCCCTATTTAGCCTGAAGCCAAAGGTAGGTCATCTGCATTCTCCTATGAAAACAGTGATGAGGGTGATTTATTGAACTGAAAAAGAAAGCAACTTCAACTCATATCTTATCTCCCACTGTTATAGAAATATTGGGCTAAAAATTATGGATCTCATTACCTCAACTAACAGTGCCTGTTTCCCCACTCCCTGCTGTTACTGGTCCATACTGTCTCACAGTCTGCTAAAAACATCTAATTGTTCTTAGCTCTAGATGAACAATGGGTGTAAAGTATACAGAAACTTAAGCAGGAGAAATCATTTTGAGTAGTTTACACATTTGGATATGTAGATCTTAAAATAATCTGCAACAATGCATGATAGGATCAGAAAATACACTGCCAGATTCACGACACAACCTGAAAATAAAAGTTTATGCTTGAAACACATTTTTGTTATTATCCAAGTAACCAGAGGTAGTACAACAGCCTGCACACCATTTCACGCTGTTCAGACATTACAAGAACTGAATAGTTTATTACATTTAAAATGTATTAAGGACAGTATAGGTCTAAGAGCAATAAAGGCTTTTATATATGCAAATCAATTATTCAAATGAAGCAAATAACTAACACCAGAAGTGACAGAAAGGAATACGAAGAGCTAAGATGAATAAAGCTGATGCTAGCCTCACTGGAGAAGGCAGCTTTAGAAGGGGAAGAGCAAGGGATCAATTTCCTTATAGGCCCTAACTCTCCAAGACACCAAACACAGTGGATTGTTTCCACAATCTCCAATTTTCCCTCCTTGGCACAATGTTCAGCCAAGTCTCAAGAAGCTGGGCTCTTACAGAATATACCCATTACAGAATTCAGCCCCACGGACGCAACGTAAAATTCAGAAATGTATTCACAGGACAAAGGCTCTTCCTGCTTCCAAAAGTACTGATTACACCTAAAGCAACTGCAGAAAACAAGTCTGAGATTTGCTTCACTCCAGCATACAGCACAGATGCCTGTCAGTGCACTAGAAGGCACAGGTCAGTATCTATTGCAGGGTTTATAATACATTGCTTTTCCTGACTGAATGCAACACAAGGCAGGAATTTCCAAGAAACTGTGAACAAACTCCTGCCAGGTATGCTGTAGGAGCATTTCCTGATACTTATCTCAGAAAGTACTTCCACGCCCTTGTTTCCCGATTAGCAGCAAGTGCCTCTTGACAGGCACTTACCTGAGCTACCGTCAGCACCACCAGGCAGGCACCTGCCCGGCATGAGGAGCTGCCTGGATGCAGGATGTTACCCCACAGCAGGGTGCTACCCCATCATTCACCGGGCTGGGAGCGACAGTGACAGCCCTGGAGGAGACTGTAATCAAGCAATGCCACATTTGGGAACCCCAGCCTACAGAGTCAGAGGTTTAGTATTAAAATGTCCAACACAAAGGATGACTGCCTCCTCCTCCTCAGGAACTCCTTCGGAGGGAAGGTGAAGGTTTAGCATGCTTCCTTTATCCTTGGAGGCAGCACTGAGACTGGCTTGCAGCTTTCACTACAGATGTGTGAACAGGCATTCCACAGTAGGCACTGATAGATTTATACTTCAATTACCACTTCTAACTCACTTGAGAAAACTGTTACGGTGATACACAAAACAAAACAATTGAGACCTACTTGAGCCAGTGAGCTTCAGCACACTTAAATAAAGAATCTCCATATTTTGAGACATCCTACTTGAACAGAAATAAAACAAATATTAACTCGATTTACTTGTTTAATGCTCATATTACAGTAATTAGGGAAGTTGAGTGAACAGTTTACTGTTCTCAAAATTCACCAGAAACGAGTAACACGTCTTATGGATCAGAAGAAAAAGATTATGAACAAATAAAAGACTTATGTCAGAAGATTAAGTATATTGACCCTTGTGACATGCATATATGGCAAACAAGGGAGGCTCTGGATAACAAAAAAAAGTTCAACAGTGGTAATGTGCAGTTAACTCACTTCTGTTCTTCATTCCCACTTCCTCACCTCCCACAAAACATGCCAGAAACCAGGTAATCTTCCTTAAGGCAGTTAAATTAAAAAACTTATATCTCAGATTATTCTCTAAACACTTAGGCAGTGCTTAAGACAATCTATTGTTCAAAGTTCTAATAGTTTCTGTAGTTTCCAAATATAACAGCGATAAATCTGCAACAGTTGAATTATGAACTTGTTGCATTTTGTAATCAAGCATGTTCTGTCAATCCACCTGATACCCCAGGAATTTCAGCTACACATAATGGAGTCACATATCTTAAGACAGATCTCCACTGTGTGTACAGCACTGTCTGAAGACCTCTAAACGAATTCCTCCTCACAACCTTATATTGCTGCCCTCCAAACATCTTTCCAGGGATACAGTATTTTTACTACAGGAAACAGAGATGGGTGTAAAAAAACTAAGACAAATTTTTAAAGTAAGCAGCAGGAAAAAAGCTATTCAGTTTGCATACTGATGTATATGACCTAGCAAAAGCTTTTATTAGCAGACCTTTGGCTGAGTGCCAGAATCCTAAAGCTCCAAAGGTACAAAATCCAAAAGTGACTGCTTTTCACAGAATCCTTAAGACCCAAAGCTTAAAATAAACAAACAAAACCTGTAACACTGACAAATATCCCCCCAATCGCCTAAAAACCTAAGTGAAAGGATTCTTCCTTCTCTCATTTTTATGTATCAGTACCCCCTATTTTTGCAAAGTCTTAAGGAAGCTATTAGTGCTACAATGAGCTATAAGAGCTAATTAGTTTATTGGCTAGACAGGACAAAGACAGAAGGCGCTGGCAGGAAATTTAACAATCAAAACAAAACTGAGTTTTCATCAAGCCAGTAAACAAGGAAGAGTTCTCTACCTATCAGCAAAAGCACTTTACACACTTGTCTCCCTCCCTCGTGAAAAGCTTATGCATGACATCTAAACCACCGTAACAGTCAAATCTGATTCCTTTTGTTTTTCACAGTCCATCTGTTTTTAAGAAAGTGCTTGCTTGAAGTGTCAGAGTTTCTGTATTAGCAAAAAACAGTACTTGTGAAAGGCAGATGTCTCTATCTGAATAACTTATAGTAATGACAATAAGATTTGAACAGAAGTGAGATTAGTGACAAAATAGAAGTTTCATATGACTCTACTACTCATACTTCTTGAACAAGAAATGATGATTTGCTATACAACTTTGCCTAAAATGAAATATAAAAACTTTGCCATGTATTTTATGTCAAAGTTCAGAAAGTTAATAACCAAATAATTGAGAAGACAAACGTATCAGCCAAGTCGCTTATATTTATAACTATTAATTTCTTAGAAATGCAGTCACTGAATGCCCAAATGCCAGACAGACATTAGCCTTCAGTACTACAGAGATGCACAGAATCTAAGGAGAGCTTTGAAAATAATCTATTTACATATTTAGAAAAAGTATGAGTTGGCAAAACTACAAAGACAATGTCACCCGTGACAATAATCTCGTACACAAATTCATTAAGCAACAAAGTAAATTCAAACATAAATTTACAACTACAGTATGCCACATTATGCATGTAGGGTCCAGAAACCTATCAGTAAAATTATCCTTGCCTTTAAAGTATCCATTAAAACGGCTGAAAAAATTACTGACACAGGGAAACACTGAGACTTGCTGTTTCCTCCATTACACCAGATTGGAGATCCTTTAGCAGTCATTCAAATTAATCCAAATTTATACCTTGTTATGTTAAAAAGTTCTTGGTAATCTCATCATACTTTATTGTCAACAGACAGCAACTTCTGAACCTCTTACTATTGAGCAGTGTTAACTAAGGATTAGTCCAAGCTAAGGGCTAAAAGGTTTGGTCTCTTTTGCCCCTGGGTCTCAGCCTGAAATGTTCTTCAGGCAACCAGAAAAATTAGTTTCACTCATACTAGCCTCTTACAGTCATTTTCTGAAACTCAAATGCTGTCACGCTTCAAACGATTTGAAATTTCACATGGATCTTGAAGTCAGACACGTCTCCTTCACCCGCATGAGGCTACAACAGGATGGGTCACTGACAGGGTAAAGGGCACTGCTTGAGTGCTCACCATCAACATGTGCATTTCACTGCAGCAGAGCTTTAAATCTGCACACACAAACAAGCTGGGCAATAATCACAGAATGGAAAAATACATCTACAAATACCTTGCAATGAAAAACCCTGGTAAGAGCATAGAGACAGTTAAAATGGAGTTCCCACTGCAGTAGAGTAGGCAAGAGAACTAAAAAACTCCACCCTAATCTTTAACCTTATCAACAAAAATATCACAATAGTAAGAAATTATTTTGTTTCTATATTTGATAGTGATGCAACTGCTATCAGAGATTATCAGACTCTAGGACTGGACATATTTCAAGAAGGCTGTTGAGAGGGTTTATGAAACAGAAAGAATTAATACAAAAACGAGGGAAAGATTTGAAATCCCGAAAGGAAATACTAATTCATGGCTCTTGTATTTCAGTATCTTTTAAGAAAGTCAAAGAAGTGAACAAACTGGTGTAGCCCTCAGGGTAGCACATATGCACAGTTTTGTCTGGACTATTCATGGTTTCTTCTTAAAACCATAAGGTGGTATAAATTAAAAAGAAAGCTTGGAATTAAATTGTATCCATAGCTCTATGTAAGCAATACCAACTTGCAGCTTGCATACAACTACATCCAATACTGAAGTTTAAAAAACACAAAACTTGTCCATTCTCAGAGGTTCACCACTGTCTAACAACCATATGAACTACAGAAGTACTTGGGCAGAACCACACATAGCACTAAGAGACCAAAGACCAACGTACAAGATGTACAAGAACTGATGTACAAGAACCACAGAAATACTTTAGTTTGGAAGTGCCTTTGGAGGTCTAGCTTGGGAATAATAGCTCCTCACCCTGCCCCAAAGGAGCTGCCTACACAAAGTTACACGAGTTTGCTCAAGGCCTTGCCCAGTCAAGTTTGACTGTCTCCCTGGGTTTCCACTCAAACACTTT
>VZTA01007516.1:230690-308511 GCA_013398855.1 Mohoua ochrocephala | reverse complement strand
TCCCTTCCCAATGTCCCATCAGACTTCCTCCTGCTGTCAGTAGTAACTGGTTTTTTCTTTGGTAATTGCCCAGCTCCACTGCCAGTGGAGACAAGAGTGAGAGAATTCTGACTCCATCTGCTCTAGAGGCCTTCCTTTCAGGTAGTGGAAAGCTAGTATTAAATCCACCTTCAGCTTCCTCATCTTCAGGCTGAACAAGGCAGTTCCCCCACTCTGTAACATTCTGTTCTGTTTGCTCACATTTCTTTTGTCATGGGGTCCCAAGAGGACATGGTACTCCCAGTGCAGCTTTACAAGTGCTGAGCCAAGAGGGGGCACAAGGGCTTGAGTAGCTCCCCGGTTAATCTTTATTTATGCAACACCATACGACAGCTTTTCAACTCAGTTTCTTGTTCACTGTTACCCACTTCCAGAAAGCTGCTTCCCAGTCAGTTCCTAGACTGCCACAACATATGGGCTTTTTCTTGTCTCTGGTGCAGGACTTGTCTGTCAGCGCCAGGAAGGTCCAGCCCATCCTGATCCCTCTGCATGGCAGATCTGCCCTCCAATCCACCAACTGCTCCCACCAACTTTTCCTTTCAGTCACAGACAAACTCAGTAAGGGTTAATCTGTCACACACATATAATCAAACTGCAGGGTACAGAGAGCTGCAGCTGAAAGCCAAGGATACAAAGTGTATTTCCTTAACATTAAAGCAAGCATATTTTCTACTGACTCGTATTTTAATAAGCAGTGCTTTTAACTGCCATAGCCAAAAAGAAGTCTTCCCAAAATTTAGTATAAATACTACTTCCACATTGTTCCCAGGAAGACTAAGACTCTGCATGCATACATAATTCTGCTCACTGCTATTTCTAATCAATTTTATAAAAAGTTAAGTTCTTGTGTGGTATGCCCCAAGCATGAAGGAGCTTTTGTTGATGAAATAAATATTTTGAACACTTTAAAACCAATTTCTGTGCTATTCAGAAACATTATTTACAGCTGATTACTATAATTTCTCCGCTATTTAAAGACCTGTCTCTAAATTACTCAGTTCACCTAAATTCACCGTTCATATTCTTGTTTTATAAAATCACTGATAATTACAACTATCGAGGACTTCAGGAAGATTCTGGTACATATCTGACTCTCAATGACTTCTACAGTTAGTGACAGCCTTTTTGAGAGCACAGCTTGAAGTACTGGTACGGCATCATTAAGATATTTACTCTTCCTTTTTACACATTGCCACAGTTAAAATATTCTTGCTATTAAACACTTATTCACTTGGGCATTTTGAAAGATCACGGTATATAATGCAAATCCACCACTGAAGAAGGAACACAAGTTTACTGAACTTTTCAGACTATCTTCATCTGTAAGTCACTATCAGATATGGAGAGACAGGACCTTAGAACAGTTTTGACTTAATGTAGCAGAAGCCACAGAAATACGTGAAAATATTCTTCATGTCACAGGTAGCAAAGTAACAACATTCAACATAAGAGGACATTTTGAAAACTGTACAAGAAAGCACCATGTCATTCTTCAGATTATCTGTCAGATCAAAAAGGCATTTTCCCCCGTTTTCTTATAGTATACACAAGGGAGCCATCTCTTACCAACATTCTTTTCACTTATTAAACGTGCTCACAAACCAGAAGTTTCACTTTAAGTACACTGTTTCCTTAACAGCACCTCCCTTCATTTCTAGGTCACCAGTTTACCTGGAAAAGGTTTAGGCAAACAAAGTCATCAAGATGGACTACTTCCTTTATTTTCTTCAAATATAAAAGTGCATACATCCTACAAAATTTAAGCTTTCTCTATAAAAGCAGATGATCTCAGGAAGTACTGTCACTTAAACTAAAAAGAAAGCGCTGATGACAAACAAGTATAATCCACTTTTGAAACGCATAACCCACAGGTTGTATAGGAATTAAGCAGCAGGGCTTGTTACAGACTTTCCTGAGTAAGTCAAACAGAAAAGGACTCCTGACAATTTTATCCATCCTCCAGCTCTCTGCTCCATGTCTAGGATAGCCTTGGAATTTTGATTTCTTCATCTCTAATTATGCTTTCTATATATACATGAAAACAGAGCAGCATAACACCATGTAACTTTCTAACCCACTTTGCTTTCCCTGTACTATGCTTTTTCTAAAAAAAAACCTTTTCCTAAAAGTTAAGGAACCTTTATACCAATGCATATTAATAAATTCAGGACTTTACTAGCAGAAGGTAACTTAATGCATTTCAAGTTGAAAAACAAGACACCCTCAACAACTAAAGAAAGTTAAATTTAAAAGTGAAGTCCATTTTTTAGAGATAGTTTACTCTAAATTTTAGTTAGACCACACACATCTTTCAGGAAATGACTTATTTTGAGAGTGAGGGGAGGAAGAAAAGCAGAAGGCAGCAAAAAGAGACCTCAAAGTTTGCTCCTTCAGAATGTAATGGTTTTCATTAGGCACATGGACATCTAACAGAAGATGGTGAAAATGCTAGAAACATTATCTCTGCCTACCTATCTCTAGGCAACCTCCTCTCATGGCAGAGACTTCAGTAGGATTGTGAATGCTGTGTTATCTTTTGCTTTTTTCCCTTCTCTGCCTTCATACAGCTCATGCCCTCCTTTGAGACTCACTGGTTGTCACTGGCCTCAGACAGGGCAGACTTGCTCTGCCCTCCTGTTTGAGAGCAGAGAAGAGAAAGCCAACGAGGGAATGCAGGCTGCCATCAATTCCCCACCTTGGTGCCACAGCGAAGGGCACCTATTCAAGTAGACACCAGGCCAGCACAGAGGAGTAACAAAGACAAAAGCAGTTGCAGGGGGACGGCAGTTCAGACTCACCATACTGCACACATACGAGCAGAGCACTGGCTTAGTCATTTGTGCAGAAAGGGTAACAATCCCATAAACACTGCAGAACTAACAGTGAGGTCTAGGTCACAATCCATTACCAGAAAAAACCACCACAACTAACCAAACCCCAAACAAAACCCACTGCCATGGAAAAAAACCCAAAAACATCCCCAGGAAGGCCTGCTCTGATGCAGCTGACTCATTCTGCAGGTCCAGCCTGCCCGAAGCCAGACCCTGCTCAACACTGAACCAGCACTGGGCTGACTTTGTGCAGGGCTATCTGAATCTGTCTAAATCACACTCCCTCAGTTCCATGGTATCGGCAGCACCAATGTTTGGTGTGTGCCGTGCTAGCTTAACTCCAGAATAAGGAGGTAACTGACACTAACTGTAAAGCAACTGGTTGCATTTTGGGAAATTTTTAACTAACAGCCCAGGAAGGGAAGGATTGGGTTTTTAAAATCTCTTTTAACCAATACACTCATTTGCAAAGCTCAAAGGAATTATTTAATCTTTCTTCACAGTTAACCGAACCTCCACAGATTGAACATGGAAAGAACTCCTCATTTTGGTAGCAATACAGGGAAGAAGTAAACAAGGTAGCTTTGTGATTTAAAAACTAATAGCTTTTTTTATTCATTCTCCTGATAAACTCCAGAAGATTTTCTAAGCAAATTTTAAATTATGAGTTGAGATCACAGAGATTTGTTCAGCTACTAAAGTATGCTCATCATGAGATAAAGAACAGCATTGCTTCCACCAGTTCTCTATGAAGAGGAGAAACACACCTATCAAACCTGAGTGCGTCAAGTGTACACAGCACAAGAAAAGCTGATATTGTAAGACATTTCCTTTCGCAGTTCAAACATTTCTAAACAGAAATGTGATAATTGAGAACAAACACAACTTCTGCCTCTCAAAAACCCAAGAATAGTTTAGAAAAATTTTGGAACTAAATGCAAGACAACACAGGCCTGATTCTGTCAGTAAGACGAGAAAGAGATCACATGCATTACAAGATAAAATACTGTATATTCTGAATGCTTGCAGGATTTTTTCTCCTCTAATAAGAACAATTCAATATGGCCACTTAACTTTTGGTAAGCCCTACAGCATGAATGAGCATTACATTCTTTTTCCATAATATTTTCAGTAAAATAATGACTTCATTATATTTTATAATATACAAAAGAAACCTTAAAATGGTTATGGGTTTTTACTGTTTATTTCTCCCACTCATGTATCAGAAATACCAAGTCTAGTCTTCATTGGTTATAAAAGGATGCCTGTGAAAATTTCAGGGTACAGTTGCTTCTGTTAGTCCACCACTGATAAAAAGCAGATGTGCTGAATCTAAATCCCCTCATTTATCAGAACCATTATATACTGAAGTTATAGATATTAATTCTTTGAACCATGCAAAAAATGCAGCTCTCCCCCTAGAAACAGTTGGGATTTCATTCGTTTGATCCTGAGTCATCAGTAGGCCCATAGAGTCTTGGAGCTTCAAAGCTGAAAGCCTTTATTTTTCCACACAAAAGGCAAGAAGAAAATAACCCGCCCACTTGAAAATCCTCTTTATCCGTGATAAAAATGGCCATAAAGCAAAAACAGTAGTAACATTTTCCATGAATTCCGACCAAAGAATTGTAACAATTCTTACAAAGGAACAAAGGTCAGTAGAGCTGCATAGTCTGCTTTTATCACTTCCCTACCACAGACAGACATCCATGACACTGGTCAAAAATGGACCTGTCCCAAAAAACAGTTCTAGCTAATATCTGGTTTATGAATCAAAAATTGTCTGTGAAGAGCAAGAAAAACCACAGCACAAAATAGAAGAGTATGTTTTCTTTCCTGATTTGGTATCAGATTAACATAAAACCAGAAATGGTGGGAGGAGGGATGTGATATGAATAAGCTTGATATGAATAACCACCAGCTGTTACCAGCACAAGATTTTCCCTCAAATTCACTATTACAGCTCTTCTCTTAAAAGCCATCTACAGGCAACTGGTAAGTTTCTTGTGTTACCTGTTCAAGTAGCTGCTTCTCGGCAGAAACGTTTATACCAAATTACACATTACTTGACAGTTAGATTTCTCCGAACAAATAAAACTGGATAGGTTTTTTTTCAAAAATATAAATTCAGGACATGTCTTCCAAGTAATCCTATCACTCGTTAAACAAATAACACTTCCTACAATAAGAACTGAAGAAAATTGTTTGATGTTGCACAGAAAAAACAGTCTGCAGATGTATCTTTACTTACAAAGCAGTTATCACAAATGCTACTTTCTTTTCTTTTTTTGTGGTCATTCATTCTGTTTCACAAAGTGGTTTAAAATTATTACATCTCAAACGAAAGCCTATAAAAACATACTGAAAGATACAACATGCTCAAAAAGAGTTTTCTTGGTTTCACAAGCTTTTCTTGTTTCTCTTTTATGAAGAGTTGAGAAATTAAAATTAGCAGTTGAAAGTATTCAAAAGATTGCTTAAACTTCTCATTCAGGTGTCAGATTCCACAGGTGCAATTTCTCATTAAGTACAGTGAAACCTTGAAATCAACTTTGCTAGGCAACCTCTGTTCTTAACATAATAGAGCAAAACAGAAAAATTCTGCTTTCCCTGTAATTGAAGATATTCTTAGACAAATAATCAGCTAAAAGATAAAGCCTAAGATGAGCACAAAAAAAAAGCATGCTGTTTATCTGTCCTCTTACCTTAAATATTGAGAGTATCCAGATTCTATAACTTCTGGTTAAAAGAACTTTAACTTGTACTGTTTCATCAGTTAGTCTACTCTTCTGTCATTATTATACTCACACTGTAACTCTGCACTCACAGTATAACTCATGTTAGAGGTCTTTTAGTATTAATTTAAAAAAGCATTAATAAAAAGAGCACATAAAGTGCACTGCTGGGAACACCTGAGTACTGAGACAAAGTGACAGAATTTCTTTTTGCAATAAAGATATTAATTTTTTGAAATAGAAAACAAAATTATGCTGGCACAGATTTTTGCTTCTTGAACTAAACTGCTTGCAAGACAAATTCTATTACAGCAAAATACTTTTTTCCCCCCACAGAATTATTAAAATCTCTGCTTAAATTGACTTGTAACGATATAAGCTTTAGGGAAACTTCTATTTTTTATACTGATTTTGGCTTTCACTGGACCAGAACTCTTATTTACCATTAATTCATAAAAGTTAACATAGTATCAGTCAGTTTGCTGACTATATCTATGCAATACAGAATCTCTCAAGAAGTACCTGGAATCGAACCAGATAAAGTGTAATTTCTTACTTGATAAATTTTGCAGGTGTGCACGGCCTTCCTCAAGATCCTACCACTCAAATGGCAAATTAACATAATCCCTCAATTTCCAGCTGTCCTCCAATTAAATAAAAAAGAGAAAGCAGAGTTCTAATAAGCATTCATCTTCAAAATTATCACTGGAGTACCTTTAATATGAAAGGCAATGCCACTAAACAAAAACAGAAAAAAATGCCACACACTCACTAAATACACACATTAAGCCAAAACTAACTTGGAACCTTCTTGTCTAAACCAAAAGCATGGTTCAAGTCTTCTTGCATTCTAAGGTTCTTCTGTCTCATTTAATTTTTCTTATACACATATGGGAAGATGTTATTTCTAAGTGTTCAGTATTTTGTATCCCAACACAGAATAAACATCTTCGTGCTTACAGTAAAATGCTTTCATAAAATAAACTAGTGACAATATAAATGACAGCTTCAGGAGATGAGAAAAATGCAACAAAAGTGGCATAATCACCCATTCTAGAGAGCAGTTTCTGAAATATTTACAAAAGCTTTTCAACTTACAGGACTCTAAGAACCATGATATGGAAGACACTAAAAACAGAAGTTCTATTTTGTGCTGCAGTATAGATTTATGCCATCTGTGCAAAGTAAGAACACTAATTATAAGATCTTGTTCTGAATTATTTTGCTGGCTTTTTGAAGTCAACACTTATTTATGCAGAAGTCCTTGTGAAAGACATAAAGCAATTTTAAAAAATGGCAGAGAGAAAAGTAAAATTATTAAAGCTACTGGACAACTTTTTTTAAAGTTTACCTGTATTGTTTACCAGTGACAACCCATAAGCGTTAACTAGAGGACACAATCTCTTTTGTATGGTCCCAGATAGCTAATACTGCACACTTACACCCCAGGTGTCTCCCAAATAAAGACCATCATTTGCACAAAAGAACACAAGACAATATTTATCTATCTATTTTGTTTTGTTGCTAGTTTTGGTTTGTTAAAACAGAGTCACGACCCAGTCTAATTCCCTGAATAACTCAAGGCACATTTGAATTATCACCAAAACGATGGCTTTAATTTTAAAAAAAACCAAAAACCCACCTCAACCATCAATGCTTTCCATGACAGCTGACAAAAATTCTGCAGAACAATGATGCAATAACTAAAATTTTAAGAAATTATTTATTAGCTTGTTTGACCTGAATATAATTAATACGTGATGTGTTGTATTTACCGTTCTGTAATCCCATCCACAATTGCTTATGATCCTTTTTTTGCATTTCGTTGATGACTTGACTTTTGTGCTTTAAAGCGTCTGCTTCTTTTATACAAGCCATAAAATGAGCTTCAATCACATCCTTAGAATGGCAGTGTAGAAGATCCTTTTCTGGAAAATTCTACAGAGAGAAATGACAGATCAAGAAAAATAAATGCATCACATACCTTGTATGATGAAGAATAAATGGTAATTTCAAACAGGCATATATTTATGCAAAAGAAGCACACTGGAATCTTCTACTTACGGAAGAATGCAACAACCATTCTCTCACTCTGCTGACAAGAAACAGGTTGCAGTGAAAATGTTTCAGGAAAAATAAAAGCTCAACAACTTTCTGTAAAACCAGAATTTTAACATGTTTTCAAGCAGATACTCAATTCTCAGACAATAAACAGGAGAAAATGATGAGAAGTAAGTGACAAGCACCTAATTAATATTGGCTCTCTATGATATTTTATCAACCATTTCTATGCAGTTCCTTGAAAACCAAGCAGAATCACCCATATATATCAACAATAGCATATCTGCCACTCACAAACATTTTTCCTTAGAGATACGGGAAATCTTTGTCAGCTCCAGCTTCACCTAATCCACGTGACTACTGCTAGCCTGTGTGACTTGATTTTAGACCCCTTTTATTTGGTTAGAACTGGCACACAGCATTCAGCATTGCAGATGCACAACTACCATTCCTCAGGTAACTCTTATCCCTTCAATAAATGACATCTACCTCTCCTAATTAATTTATTAAGGAGTTATAATAGTAAATCTCATTCCGGTACAAAAAAGATTTCTTTGGAAATGAACTGATCAGAAGTCCAGTATTGTACAGGTTGTGGTTTTCCTTCCTCCAGTTTTTCTTTTATCAACACTTACTATCACTTGCCATTTTGCAATAACACAGGCATTCACTACCACAAATCCACTGCCTTTAGTTTTCAGAAGTTTTAAAACCCACCTTTATTCCCTCCTTATTCATCTTATTTTCACAGTTGCTTATGACCATGCTGAATGGAGCAAACCTCAGAGCCAAACCAGAGTGGAGGCATCATCAGTACTTCCCTTCCTAACAAGGGCTTGCCACATTTTTACACTTGAATTCTCATGCTATTCCACCAGAGGCCCTTTCCTCTTAATCCATTACAAATTGGCACTTGAAAAAGCTTTTGTGAGGGACTGTCAAAACCATTTTGGAAATACAAGTACATATAATGGGATATTTTTCAAAGGCTTTCACAACACAGTTAACATGTCAAAGTAGGAGCAATCTAACACTGGAAAAAAACCCTACCTTCACTCCGCCACATAAACCCAGGAAAAATAGTGAAGACTCCTTCAAAATACAGAAACCCAAAATATCAAAAAGGGACCTGGGGATTGCCTTACCTGAAGGAAATTCTGAGGATAACAGTGATAGTTCCCTCCTCATTAGGTTATTGAGAAGAGTTGGAAATTAAATAATGGAATTTCATATAGTGATTCCTCCTTATGACAGTGAGAACCCAAACTCTGGAAACTGTGGATCAAAAGGATGAGTATTTTCCAAAAACAAGGGCCTAAAGAAAAGATTCCTAATATCTTTTCCACTGCAGTTTCCATGGTTTGGTGTTGAACTTGCAAAAGGGAGTGCTGGTGTTAGGACTGATGTACGTTAAGATGACTAGAAATCTAAGGACAGAGGTAAATCTGGTTTCTTACATAAGAATGGCCAAGTATAAAGACATTTAAAAAGACAGAACAATAAGGAAAGTTCTTCTAGGACAGACCTTGCTCCTGTTCTACCCTACAAAGCTGAGTGTCTCAGCATAATTGGGCCCAAGTTTACTAGGAAAACATTACTGGGATTGTTACTTGCCAATTGACATCTGCACAGGCCTGTAAAATACTTTCAGAAGTTCAATTTACTTGCTCAAATAAAAATGTAAAGTCTCGTAACCAATCCAGAAGAAACAAATAGACAGAAATAGCATACTTAAAGATCAAAAAAGTTCTTTACATGCAAGAATTCAAAATGAGACACTGGCATCCCTCAAAAAAAAAGGAAGAAACAGTGGTATGTACCTAATGCCAAGTAATGAACCTAGAAACTGACTCTCATAGTTAAAAACTGATGTTTTAGCTAAGTTTATGAAAACAACAGTTTTGTTACAACAACTGTTTTGCTACACATATGTCTAAATATTGAACTGCAGGGTCTTTTTGGGGACATTCTTCTCTTTCTACAGGTAGACATCTTCCTGCTGACTTTCTTCCAATGAATTTCAAATTGCAGGGAGTGTCACTCCCTGGGGATGAGTTCCAGAAATCATACACAGTGTAGTCTGCAGAACAGCAAGGATCTATTTAAAATTGGTCAAAGCTAGTTAAGCTAGTGTAAAGAATCTAGACACAGTAGTAGAACTAGGTGTGGCATGATTAATTTTCCCAGCCTCTAAGGAGTAAGACTGTGAAAGACTGGAAAACACTCTTGAATCTCAGTGCTGTGTACTCTTTGCTTTAGTAAGAAAACACTGACACATTTCTAAGAAGTACTGTGAGTAGAAGCTGAAAAACCTAAACATGAAAGTGACAACTTAGGAAAAAACACTGCACATCTGCAAGAAGCATATGAAACAGATTCACCTACATGAGGCTGCCAACAGAAAACACAGCATCCCCATTGATTTATCAATCAGGGCACAAAATAATAAGTTTTATACTTAAATGTAGACCATGCGTGCTTGTATTTTTTTAAAAAATTCTACTTGCCTTCTTTCTACCTGAAGAAATATTGATCAATCATAAATAACTTTATTCAGTTCCCTGAAGAAAGGGACAATTGTAAACAAACTGGTAGCCACCCCGGCTATACAGCTAGGAGATTTGCAAAAAGTATTGACAGATAACATAAGCAGCTTTAATTCAAGTACTCTTATTGGTGGTGTCTTACTCCCTCCACGACCTGCATCTTTGAAAGGAAAGTTACTAAGGGTTGACTCCAATTTTCTTAAAAAGCTCAAGGAGTTCTGTTTTTTATTTTCACATACCAGCAGACCCTTGCAGCATGAACTGGTCACAAAGAAATAGGTATCATCTGTACGGACAGGAGCACTAAATGACCTCTCGCATAAAACCGTACCAAAAACATCACAGGCAATTTCAACAGTCTGGTTTCATAACTCCATTCCACTCATATTTATCTCTCAGTTCTAGTTCACAAAACATCTGTTTATCCTGTGACAGTCTACTTGCATTGGGCTACATTTACAGAAAATAGGGCATTAAAAACCATAAGGAATGTATCCATTGGCAGGGGGTGCATCTATGTATTTGTGTTTCGTTACCATCAGTGGTCTTTTCTTTAAATAGACTAATTTCAAAAAAACCCCACTTATACTTCTGGCTTCCACAATATCTCCTTCCACAATTTATCCATATGCTACATGGAAAAGTACTTCCTTTCCACTCCACCTGACCCAATCTTCACCTGAAATAACACAAAGATGATGATGGTCACAAAAGGACAGATGTTGTCTCTCCTCCTGCACGTCAGGCCATGGGTGGAGAGGCAGGCACCAGCAGACAATGGCTTCAGTAGAACCTCAACCTTTCCCCTGGCACACACGACTTCCTCTCCTCCAACAGTGCTACTATTTCCAGACCAGTTCACCACTTCTTATCTACTGCCCAAAATCTGGAGAGGTGGTTACCACACTGAGAACATGAGTAGTGTTAAGCAGGCTGCAGAGTAAGGTGAGATGATTTTAACAGGAAGGGATAGAATTTCCCTCCTTCCCGTAAAGCCACACCTGGGTAACAAAAGCAACTTCCCAGGCTACAGCTTCTCATGATTCTCAGACCCCAGTACACTGTTCAGCCTCATCCTTCTGCAACTATTTAATACAACTGTTTTTTCAACTTTACAAGATAGAATGCATGTAATTTTATTGCATACCAGAAGTACAAATTAACAAACTGTTTCTTCAATGCAAAAACTAAGTGTGTTTATGATTTGGTCTGCATACATAACACAGGAGGACAATTACAAGCCTCTATCAACTTCAAAACTTCTGCTGAACAGAAATAAACCTTTTCCATGTTTTTAACTTCAAACGAAGAAACCTGATAGGGGGAGTTTGACTTTTAAAAAAAAAGTTGAAAAACACTCTTTACAGATGTTTGAGATATCTGTTGTTGACTGCATGCATTGGTAGAAGAAAGGAGACAGCCACGACAACAAACGTTAAACCCCATAAAATCTAACACTGTTTAATTAAGCCAAATAAAAATTACGGCTCTTTGACGAATAACTACAAAGAAATGAAAAGACTCCTCTAGTCAGAAATCCCACACCTAAACTATTCAGCTGTAAGGAACTGTAACACATGAAAACGTCTTCAATATTTTGACATACTTTGATATCTCTCAGTTATGTTTTGACTTTAAGGATTCAGAGGGGTTTTATTTAAATAAACTTTCAGATTACATCAAAATAGCAAGAGAGATTATGCAGGTGCTAACTCCACAGTATTATATTACTAAATTACATCAACTTTTAAAATAATACTACCTTAGCAGTTAATTATTTCTGCTGATCTTTAACGTACACCTTTGAGAAAAATCTTAAAGTAGCTGATCTTTTGGCAAGCAACAC
This sequence comes from Mohoua ochrocephala, assembly GCA_013398855.1. Classification (NCBI taxonomy): domain Eukaryota; kingdom Metazoa; phylum Chordata; class Aves; order Passeriformes; family Acanthizidae; genus Mohoua; species Mohoua ochrocephala. The sequence continues at coordinate 296,453 of VZTA01007516.1, read as the reverse complement.
AAGGACGTTAAAGTCAAATTTATGTTGCTGCGTGAAATTAAAAAGTACTGCGGTGCTGCAACTTAATTCTCAAGATGCCTCTACTTTGTGATGGCAACATCCACACATTGCCACTGTTAATATCCCAGAGCTCTCAGAACATAACAATTAAACCATGATTTATCAAACTAGATGCCCTATATTTTCTTCAGAACATTCTGGAAGTTTCCTCATCCCAGGTCTCTGACATTTATCAGACAAGTGTAGCAATTACAATGGTTTCAAAAACATCCCCAACTTCAGATCCATTAAGTCAGTCATTTTAGAAGTTTCAACATGTAGAAATACGTATCATAAGAACGTATGATTTCAGTGTACACTTCCAAAAAGAATCAGATTACTGTTAGAGAAAGCTTTTCTAACACACCTTTGAGAATTGTTTCAATGAAAACATTCAACACAAGTGCTTCCCAATATGCTTTTCATTTCACTCAAATCTCTCACACGCTAAAGCCAAGCCTTTTAACGTAGCATTGTCCTTCAGACCAGCTTTCCTATTGCACTGTTTCTTTTACAATGGAGAAATTAACATTTCAAAGTTAAATATCACGATTTGTAGTTGTGCTTTTGACTTCAAAACATACGTGGAATTATTGTCTCAATGCATTTCAGGGCATGCAAGAATCCTGCACCAAAGCTAACCCTGCTCAAGTACCCTTCTGAGCAAAGATCAGTAGTGCTATTAAGTCATACCTAATGGTTTTACAATGCATAATCAAAATAATGTCTCTCCTGTGACTAAGCTGTCACAAGACCAAACTCATTTCACTCAGTTCTCTAAAAGGGACAAACCTTAAGTACAACAGCATTCCTGACTTCAAGGACTTCTACAGCATCTGATACACATGCTCATCTAACTCAAGCCGATTGAATTAAGAACATTATAGAAAGTTCTTCTCTTATATCATAAGTCTCATAATTTATCTTGAAAAACAATCTTGGATTTTGAGATTACAATAGAATAATTTTCTAAGGAATCTCATTGATGTCATGGATGGACAATCTCACGGAAAATAGCTGCAGATTTACAGAACCCTTTACATGCTTCCTGAACGATGAATATTCTCCCTTTCAAATCATACCATTCACTTGTTTTATAAAATAATTATGAAACCTTTTCCTAGATTCCAGATGTCATGCAATCTCATGCTCACTTGTTCTTAAAAAAGGGTCTGTGTCAGTTTTACCTTGAAATGCACTGTGATGCTCCAAGGAAGGGCTGTATTTGATGCATGGAGATCAAACAGTAAACCAATTGGGTAATGCCTAAAAATGACGAGATATTAATTTAATATAGAAGCTGTGCATTTAATTCTACATATCACAGTTAACATACCTGCATTTACACACACACACAAAAAATAGCTGTTTGACTCCCACAATTGGCATTCTGTATTGCTTACTTAGAAAAGTTATACAGGCAAGTTCAAATGACTGAGAGGCAGAATCAAGTCTGGAATTTACATGTTCAGTATCTAAACCAGTGGTCTCCAAGCTGTGCCCACAAAACACTGCTACTTTTGCAGCAGCCTTAAGTGGCCTACAGCTGCTTTGTGGAACCTCTCAAAACAGTACTTTTAGTAAAAAAGCATGAGACCAGGAATAGCTGGTCTAACAGAAAAGCACACATGCTTTCAGAAGTTTGAGTGTCCTGAGTTTATACCACACTGACCTTTAACATCCCTTCCCTCTCCCACATGCCTGATGTGTTAATGTAGAGAATAAGTAGAAAAGTGAAAAAATTACATATCTGTAAAAGGGCTGAAAGGGGATAGATCAAGATCAACTCTGTATCTTTACTGTCAAATTAAAAAGAATGAAAAGGGAGGAAAAAATTAATTGGAGTTTTGTGTTTCAATGGTATTCTAGATTAAAGGAGTTACACAAAAAAGCTTGCTTCGCTTCTGTCTCATAGCTTGCTCTCTTTTAAATTCATTAGAATATACAACCCCCAACAGCATATGGAACGTATATCACACACACAAAACCTCCACAGGCCCTGTAAAAAATGCTCTTTCTTCAGTTTTCTCACACACAGACGGTGGCAAGATTTTTGATAGAATATTTTTTTTTTTAGATTCAGCATACCAAGACCCATTCTCTTATCTTTCAAAAATCATAACCCAAAGAGCCTTACTAGCTTTCCATCCTACAAAGAGAGAAACACACACTGAACTGTAAACTCGGTAGTTTCACTGAATTAAATGGGACTGATCACAGGTCACAGAGCCAAGCACGTACATAAGTTTTGAAAGTCCCAAGAGCACTAACCGAGAGCGCTGCTCTAACAGCACCTGTGCCAAGCCATTTTCCAGAGCGGTAAACTCTCACACAACAGTGCTTTAGCACCCTCTACGGGTGAGCCACCCCAAAGCTAAGACAAATTCACCACAACAGCAAAATAAAACCCCCCAAAAGTACTACAATTCCTGAGCTTACCTGAGAATAAAGAATAAAGAGAATGCACATCCAGATTTATCCTCATTCACTTTACCACGAAGATTTTTTTATTACTGTCAATCATGTCCTAAATACTTAACAGGGATTCAGCAAGAGTTGCATGAAAGAGTGGTTTTCCAGGTGAGTTAAGTAACAAAAATCAGATTTGATAATTAGATGAACACAAAGTTTCAACATGAACGATGACTTCCAGTTACTTTCAATTTATACAACAAAACAGAGAACTAAGAAAACCGAAGCAAAAAACCCACACAAAAACTCCTGCATCGGGTCTTGGCCTACACCTGTATTTTCTAATCAGTTTAGATTACAAAGTGAAGTTCATGTAATCAAATTTCTTCAGTAAAATCCCTGCGCTTTGCAGAATTGATAGATGCCTGATCAAATGGTGCTCTGACCTTTTTCCTTCCGCTAATTTATGAACAGGAAGGATCAAGCATCCATCCAGTTGGTACTAGAGAGGCACCTATACAATTACCAGGGCTAGAACACAACCCACACAAACGGGACAAAAACTCTGCTGAAAGCCATGTGCAAGTGCTCAGACAGGATGGAAACAAGCTGCAGGTGCCATCCCCTAGCATCTACTGAAGCATCTACTCCAGCAGAGTGGCATCACTCAGGGAGGGCTCCTGAGAAAGGCTGCAGGTCTCAAGCTGCCAGGAGAGCTTGGGACCTCTCCTGAAGGTTGGGACAAGCAGAGGAAATGTCCTTGCCTAGAGGAGGTACACTTTAGTGAGGAGCTATGTCACCAAGTTAGGGAGCTGCACAGCATCAGGAAAGATAGAGATTGATGGCATCTTCCCCAAGACCTCACAGAGATGAGAATCTGGAGAGAAAGAGTCAGCAGTCATCGGAGTGGTCAGTGAGGCCTCACAGGACGGGGAAGACCAGAGTCGTGTGAACTCTGGTGCTGAGGAATCCCCTCAGTGCCAGCAGCTCAGTGTGCAGCTGCAGAGGGAGCTGCAGGTTGAGCTCTGGGTGATGGGAGCCCCAGACAAGAGGACGGGAACTGGTGCCAACCCTTTGCACAGAAAAGGACACGGGGACCTGTGGCCCTGCCAGGTGACTGAAAACTCAGAGACACAGCAGGAGCCAATGACCCAGAGGAAAATCCCCACACTATCGCACACACAGACTGTGAGGGTATAAAAGGCCAAGGGTTCCTTGTTTTGGGGTCCCTGCTCAGGGGCACCAGCTCAAGTTGTTATTCTGTTGTTGTACATGATTAAGGTCTTCTAAGGATCCAGATGCCTGAGGCTCTGCTATGGGAAACCGAGGGTCGAGCGGGTAAGGAAACCTTGTCTGACTGTGTGGGTGTGGGGTGTGTAGGGAGCCAAGCAAGGCACCCATCAGCTCTCTGGAGCTGCCTGCTGCAAAGGGGCCTCAGTCCCAGCTCAGGCGGTCTGAGTGTGTGACTGCCAGAGCAGCTCCTGGATGGTCAGACAGAAAAGTTTCCTTAACACTTACACAGATACTGTAATTGGAATGCATACTGCATTGCTATTCCTACAAATTCTTATGAGAATGTCAACAAAATACGTCTTTCTTTTGGGAATTCTTATGTGTGGAGAAACTTTGTTTTATCTTGGTACTCTTTTTAAAATAGTTTTACCAGACTCATGAACTACTGTGCACATATATTCTCCCTTTATTTTCAAAGGAGAACTGGGAAGAAAGCACTTCCCCATATTTGCAGTAGAATCATTCATGTGAGCAAAAGCAGCTTCTCTCCATCACAGTCAATCAGAAGTTTATGTTGCACATGCATTTCAATTTTATCTTTGCTTGCATTCTTGAGCAGTTTCTTTTTTACGCTGACACTTGAAAGGCATGTTACCTTTGTCTTAATATTAAGGTAGAAGTCAGGTTTGTCCTTTGCATCAACCAGGCCCAGGCTGATGCTGCTTGAGACAGGTAATGCAACTTCTGTTAATCATCATCACAGAGCAGTGCTGTCTTTACCTCTGCAGCCCTCATGGCTGCTCTGTGCAGAGCTGTCCTCTCTCCAGTGCTGCATTTCAGGGATTATGAAGTGGATGTTAAAAGCCCACAGCATGCAAGACCCACTGCTTCCCATGTCACCACTGGAGCAAGGGATTTAACATATCCTGTAGGGAGCTCACTGAGTGGCTAGTCACAACTGCAATGCAATTCCTCTGGGAAGTCTTAATGGTCTGACTGCACTGGGTTTTTTTGAGAAAAGGTCATTAACAATGCTCTGGAGTGCAGCATTTTAAATGAAAATAAGTTTTCTTAAACCTTCATTATTTTTATTTTAATTTATTTTGCTAACAGCTTCACCTAAGAAAGATGACACTGAGTGAAGTCTTAAGCTGGCTAATTGAATTTTCTTCTTTAGGCTGTGGTCAAGCATATCATGGGTCACACAAACAGGGCAGGGAATCGCAGTCTGGGAAGTCAGCTGATGGCTCCAGCTGAGCGTGTTGGGCTTTTTGCTCGCATGTAAGCAGTTTGCTGGATCAGAACCTGGGGTAGGAGCCTTGGATCTCAGCAGGAGGAACAGCTCTGCCTCTGTGCTTGGCTTTTAGCAGTTTTTTAGCAGAAATTAATTTGATTGTAGGTTAATTTTCACACTTTTAAAATCGGTTATTAGGGCTTGGATAGCTCTACTAATGTGTTTTGTAAACTCCATTTACACCTTCACAAATCTTAGTGGGAGTTCAGCATTCACTGTGAACAATAAAATGTTTGGCTGGTTTGCTCACAAATTTTTGTTCGTTGCCAGAGGCACTTACAAAACAATGCATCAGAAAAATGCCCAGAAACTCTGTGTGTGGGTTTTTTATTTTTTTGTTTCTCTTGCTTAATGCTGCTTTCCAATGCTTCACCTGCTTCTTCCTAGAGAGTGGAGAATAAAAATGAAGGTTCATATAGTATTTTTCTTATCCTAAACTGACATCCAAAATTCTCTTTTTTGGTCACCAGCAGCTGAAGCAGGTAGTGGAGCTGTGGGCTACTTTTTGTTATAGATGAGTGTAAATTGTAGAGAGTTGTCCTCTGTGTCAGTCACTTTTGGTGTTTATGGCTTGTTGAGAGGAAATTTCTGGTGTCACAGTGATGCTGTGCAGTTTCAATCAGGTTTAGATTTGTTCCGGGACCACTTGATTTGTGTCAAGCTTTTCCATGCATAAATGCCTGCTGAGATTTCAGAGGGCACAAAAAAGTTCTAATTTCTCAGGAGATGTCTAAGATATTTTGCTTAGCAGATCTGAAGGCAGATTAAGAGCATTCAGAGTACTATGGAGAAATGGGAAGATCGGGAATCCTCCACTCATTTCAGGTACCCATCCTTCTACGGTCACATGTAAGGGTCGGGTGGAAAATGTCTCCTGTGCTTGAGAATATGAGTATTTCTGCTTTGCCCCCACTGAGGATGCTAAGGATTTACTGGAGATAACACCTGAGTGGGTGTAGCTGTAGCACCCTCTTGCTGTGAGCTGGCCAGAGAGGTGGCTTCAGGCTCTACAGTGTCTTGCTCTCGGATCTAGCCGTAGGGAATCTGGGTTTTGAGAAGCTCCTTTGTTTTCCTGATTCCATATTCAAATGACTAAGTTGGAATAATTTTCTCCCGTTAAAGCAGAATTGCAGGCCATGGATGAGCTGTAGGAGAATCCGCTTGGAAGAATCTGACCTGCCCTTACTCTCCTGGGCTCTCCTGCTTGTAACAGTTGAGTAAAGTCTATCAGAACTGTACCAATAGGACCAGAAGTAGAGTCAAGGAAGCCAGGGAGATTGTATCAATTAGTTCTCCAAGGTCATGAGATGTTTCCATCTCATCTTTGAACTATGACCAGGGCCTACATGAACAGCAAATGCTTCCCAACAAATTGGGTAACTCTTTTTGAGCTCAAACACCCAGTTGTGTGGTGTAAAGAGGAACAAGACTGGAGATGTTACTTCTCTGTCTGTTTGTGTTGTGTTAGGAGCTGCATCTACCTTAGAGACAGTGATTAATCATCCAAGTTAGTATGAGAGGTTACAAATGCCCTTGACTGCTAAGGTTGGGTGTCGTGCTTTGACAGAGAATTACACGTCAGGCACGAAAATCTTATTTAAATAGAGAAAGGGAAATTAAAAGTTCATTTTTACGTGGTGAAATTTAGGATTATTGAGGAAAATGGAAAACTTTAGGGCAAAACAGGCTCAGAATTAACAGTATAAAGAGGATTTATTACTAACAGAATTAAAACTAAAAAGAAAAAATAGGAAATTAAAGTAAACTCCCAGAAAACCCCCTCACTTCCAGTACCCCCCTCCTTCCAACCAACCCCCGCAAGGGAAACAAAACATGAGGTTTGGTCAGTATTTTCATTTCTTAAGTCTTTCTTTATGTTTTAGGAAAAGAGTTCCTTCTGATGTACTGTGGGACTCTTCCCACAGAAGATAGTTCTCTGTGAACTTCTTCTGTGGGGTTCTGAACTTTCACAGGCAACAGCCCTGCCCGAATCTGCTGCAGTGAAAAATAGCTCTCCTACAGTTAGCAGTCTTCTCACAGACTGCCACTGTGGGCCACAGCATGAAGCTTTAGTCTTTTAAGGATGAGCTCTTCCAGCCTGAAAGCAAAGGTTCTCTTCTTCAATCTCTAAAAGCCTTTCACAGCATCTGTAGGCTCTGGCACCTTGTCTTGGGGTGACTTCTCAAACTGAGACACACCTTCTTTTCATGGGCTGCATGCAAATTTCTGCATCCCCCCCATGCACTTTAATGAATTATAGAGAAAAATGATTTGCTCTATTATAATCCTCACCATGGCTTGCAAGAAGATTTTCAGCTCTGGCACTGAAAAAGCTTACTCTCTTTCCCTTCCCCCACTGACCATGTCGCCATGTTCTTCTTACATGACCTCACTTCCTTTCCTCTCTAACTTGGAAGGAAGTTGGTATCTGTAAAGCTGTAGTTGAGAAAATGATCTTATCTGGGTTCTGCATTGGGAAAATACTTGTCACATTCTTTGTTTGCCGGCTGCGTGGTGCTTTCTCCGATTTGGCGTGAGCTGGGCCACCTGTGGTGAAGGCTCGCTGGCCCCGCGCAGGCCACGGTGGCTTCAGGTGATTCTCAGCCGCCCGCTCCGGCTCAGTGGGGGGGGTTTAACCTTGTGGCTGCTTGTGCTCCAGGGTAGTTTTCTCCCAGCGGCCTGGCCCTGCTGGCTCTGCCAGGCCACGCCCCTGCTGGGGGGGGAAGGGGAGTGCCCAGGCCCGTTCTGGGACGGACCCTGGGGGTCCCCCCTCCTCCCTGCGGGGAAGCAGGAAGTAAAGAGCCAATTTCCCGCACTGGCGTATCTTTAGATATGCACATCGCAGGGGCATTGCCAGCCTTCTCATTGGTTTAACAACATACCAAGTTTTAAACTTACCACATTGGGTCACCCAAAGAATGCTACAAAGACCTGCAAATAGTCCCTGTAGTTACTCCTTATGAGTTAATTTCCATTGTTTTCTGAATACCAATGAAGATTAACTTGCAGCAAATAATCTCAAGACCAGGGAAATGAAAACATGTGCATTTCAGAGGCCGGGTAGAACATAACAATAGTGAAAGATTATTATGGAGCTACACATTTATGTAAAGTCTCAAATACAGCCTGACTCTGTTTGATGATGACTAAACCATTGTTAGCTCCAAAATCAATTTTTTATTGAGTATTCTAGCACTCCTGTTTGGGTTCTGCTACATCTTAGACTATGTACTGATTTCTGCTATAGTTCCTTTTTTCATGTAAAGAGGAATTAATTTTAACTATAAAAGTGTTCCTGCTTTGGTCTCCAGTTGAAAGAAGAAGTATTCTGTAAAAGAATAAAAATAAACACATTTCTTTAATTAAAAGTAATATTTTCACATCTCCCACACTTGAGCTGAAATGACAGAAAGTTAAAAGCTAAAATTTGTCATGGAAAACTCCAATCTGTATTAATTTCTTAAGCAGATTGTCACAAAGACTTGAGGTTTTTCTGCAGAAAAAAAAAAATAGATCAATTGAATTAAACAAAAATTATTAGACACAAAAATTAATCTTTTTTTTTTTTTAAGCAGGAATGTTAATGAAATATTTCAACTATTTTTTGTTACTAAGATGCCTTTCAAACTCACCTACCTCACAGGGCAGCTGTGCTAGTGCAAGTCCAAAGTCTAATCTGCACTTGGATTTGCAGAGAAACCGTCTAATTACTGTCTGAGGATGTTTGCATCAACTGGGACTCATTAACAAGGACAATTCTACTTTAAGATGTTCTTAATTTGGTTATATATAAAAGTCATCTGAAAGGTTTAAGCTTTCATCACACAGATGGAATGATTTCTAAATTTGTAGCTTATTTGTAATTTTCGTTAAACAGTGCATATATGCATTCACATCAATAAGTTCCAGCTCAGCTCTTCGTCATTAATTAAAGACGGAGTTGCTAAATCTGACACAGATTGTACCAAGTGTCACACAACACTGTCTGTCTGGGCTCAAGGNACACAGATGGAATGATTTCTAAATTTGTAGCTTATTTGTAATTTTCGTTAAACAGTGCATATATGCATTCACATTAATAAGTTCCAGCTCAGCTCTTCGTCATTAATTAAAGATGGAGTTGCTAAATCTGACACAGATTTGTACCAAGTGTCACACAACACTGTCTGGGCTCAAGTAGCCTGTGAGTTCCAGCAGCAGAGAAAGCAAACCCAGCTCTTGTCCGTAGCAGTGGCTGTGCAAAGGAAAATACATGGGCTGCGTGTGTGGGCAGAATTCTTCCTTATCCACTGTCTCTCCCTTTGAGTGCTTTTGCTGATCAGCAGCTGCCACTCATTTTTCCCGTAACCTGTTGAGATTTTTCTTTAAGTCTTCACTTTCGAGCTGTGTTTTCATCTTATGGAATTGTTCCATACAAAGCCTCTGAGACAGGCTGTCCTATCCATCTATGTGTACGCATTGCTAGTGCAGGTTCCCTTCACATCTTTATTCCCGGAATCCCTTCCTCTGTCACCTGCTGTCTTGCCTTGCTCACATCCGCTCACAATGTTGCTGCAAAGATAATTTCTCTACTCCGCTAATTTGAAATCAGCTGTCTCTTTCAGTTCTTCAGCTGCCATTCCTTCCCTCTCAAACACGAGTCACTCGTCTTTATTTTCAAGACGTTTTCTCATGTCTCTCACATTTTTTGTTTACTACTGAAATGTCTGTTTAAATCCTTGATTGGTTGTGATGCCCTGATGAATTAGAGATGACTAACAGACACGATTTTGGTGTTTTGAATCATCTTTTGACTTCCAAATTTAGATTACAAGATGCCATTGCAAAATGAATAAATTTGTAGGTGTGCCCTCACTGTATACAGCAATTACCTCCAGGTCCCCGATTTCTTTTCAAACCAAAAGTAGCAGACTTGCATTGAGAAAATGTTAGAAGCTGGAATTTTGAAGACTTAAGCACTCTATCTTGAACATATTCAAAATGAAAATGCTTTTTGAGATTTTACAGGCTACGGAAGCAGAACAATGTCCACTGTAAATAAATTCATAGTTTTCTTTATTCCATTGTAAAGAACACAAATTCAAAGAATGAGAAAGATGACACAAGGGAGAGGCTTGGATTCAGGTGGCCTAATTTCCATCTGAGTTGTGAAATGCTCCCAGGCCCTCCCCTTAACCCCAGCCTGTTATTCCCAGGAGCTGGTGCAAGTACCCCTGGAGCATTTGGTGGGCCCAGTGTACAACTGTGATGGTTCATGAACAGTCTTGGTTTCCCCTCCCTTCTTCATCTCTCAGGAGAGTGAAAAATCCTGTCCAAGCATACACCACTGCCCTAGCTAGTGCATTTACTTTCCAAACCAGCAGGAATTCACTTAGTAATTCACTCTTCAAAACATGATTTATTCTGCAGAGCCATCTACTTTAATTACTATTTGAGCTTTCTAGAACCACAGGTCTGGGTAATTATTTTCATTGCCTCCCCTTGGTTGCTTATGCTGTATAGATCTGCTGTTTAATGAGTCACTCAGAGGCCAGAAGGAAAACTGAATTCCTGAAGTATAGGGTGTCTAGACAAAAATGCACAAGCAAATATTTCCACTGTAAGCAAAGAGACAGTGTTTGCTTGTGATAACCTGGTTCTGAATAATTTATTTCTAAACTTGATGTGAGGTAGACAGATCTTATCATAGGGATGAGAAAGAGGGAAAAAGGAATGCAGTGATGAGGGCAGTGATGTCAGTCATTCATTTAATTATTGTTGTTTAGAATGTTGAGAGCAGAGCCCCACTGTGTCAGATACTGCTGGTGTATAATAAGACACAGACAGTTGCTGCAGTATAGCTTCTACACAGGTCAGGAATGGCAAAGTTAAAATTTAGACTTTGGCAGAAATCATACATGTATGCACTATCCTCACATAATTGTACTTGGCATAGGGTTTTTTTTTATTGGCTGCAGTTTTTATTAAATGTTTACATTACAAGCAGCTGATTTCCACTTTTCATTACAAATGCAGTCAACGCAATTATGCATACAGGATTTATTTTATTGGTGGATTTACTGTATCACACATGGGGCAACGTGCTGACTAGCTGTGTGCAGAGCCAGCCATAGCTTAGGGGTGTTAAACTTGGGTGTGATGCTGCACAAGCGTGGCCATGCTGGGCACAGGGCTGGCTGAGGTGGTTGTGCCAGGGCCAGAGGTACAGGTGACCGGTGGGTTCCTGATCTGACAGCGGGGTCCCCGCTGCCCTGGGCTCTGGCAGCGGCCCTTCTCCAGCCCACCTGCCAAGCTGGTGGCTGTCTGTGCCAAAGAAGCTTGCCAGGAGAGCACAAGGGCTGCTGAATCATTCCCATACCTCCCAATCCTGGAAACACTTTATACAGATAAACTACAGAGACCATCAGCATAAGAAAAAGAAATCTGCCAGAACTGGGTTGCTGGTAATAAATTCTGGTGGACATGAGAGACCCTGAGCTGTTGCTGCACAGTATTCTTTGGACCTTTCCTTGAACCTACGATTTCCACCTTTTTCTTCATTGTCCAGAATATTCCAAACATCTGCGCTTTCTGATAATGTAGGATATGCTACAGGTCTGAATAGGAAAGAGTTTTCCTATTCTGTGGAAAATTTCCCTACTGCTTCTGTGGCACAAATCGAAACTTTTGATGGTTGACCAAAAATTATTTCTCTGTTTCACAGAGTAAGGTTAGGGGTAAATGGCCTCTTACATGGATACCCAGCAGTTTTCTGATTGCATTTCTTTGTATAACGTCCTTAGAATGTTGGCACTGATTGAAGAAGTTTGATGAAATGGTGATGACAGAGTTAAAGTAATGGCGTGTTTCATGATTTTGTGTAGAAACAGAGAGAGGAATTGAAATGATGGGTCTGTGCTTTGTGTACAAGGCTGCGTATTTTGTGTAAGTATTATGGAAAAAGAGAAGCAGCTGAGCGTACTCAGCCTTATACTGTAGACAATATGTACTAAAAAAAAGAAACATATGAGTAAGAAAAATAGTTTTGTTTTCTTCTATCTTCCATGGGTGTGTTCCCCATCTCTGGTGTCAAGCCTTGTTTTCTGAAGAGTGTTTCTCCTCTGCTAGTCAAAACCATCTCTTTTATCATATGTCATGAAATGATAGCTCATTCTCTTGCCTCTAAGCTATCACACACACTTAGAAAGAAACTCATCAATATAAATGTTTGTGTCTATGTCTGATTGGTTTCTCATGTTTAGAAAGGAAGAAAAGGGAGATTGATTGCAGAGACCATAAAAGTAATGATGCGTTTAATGAAAACATACATTTTATAGGAAAAACACGCTTAAAAATTACTTGAAGCTGCTGCATATGAGTTAATGAAATTAAATGACCTTCAAAATTTTGCTAATTTGACCTCGGGTTATCCCTTTGAGCCTTCAGCCAGTTTTACATTTATTTGCATACATGGCATTTATTTTTGTATATTTGGTCTGTCTCGAGAGCTTCTTTCAGCTCTCCCCATTGAACAGTGTGGCTGCAGAAACACACTGCAGTGGTCACGCAGTGTGAAAACCAGGCTGCTGCCTGTCTGGCTGTCCCTGAAGAGGCAGCTACCCTTCCTTCCTTCATTTTATGGTGTTGCCATAAATTTGCCTTGAGGAAACAGTGCCCTCTAAATTGTCTGTTGCTAGCTACTTCTTTTCATATCAAAACCAAGCTGTAACCAGGTCCAGCCTGAAATGTGTCTGCACGGCTGAGTTTTCTATGGGAAATATGTCATAAAGTCTCTATAGAAGTAAGTAGTAATATGGCATAATTTCATCTCCAGCTGAGTTGAACACTGGGATTGAGGTTGCATCCACTGTCAGGCTAGCCCACCTCTCTGAGGCAGTGCTTGTTCATGGAAAGGAACACAAAGAAGAATACAAAGTGAAGACTTGGTATGTTGTAAGCGTGGTGGTACTGATGGCATCCATCCTAATGACCACTCTCATGCCAAGAGATGCTGAAAGGGTCATGTTCACATTGGTCAAAACTCTTCTTCTGTACAATAGATGAGTCATCTCAGTACTACCTAGCATTTGGATTCTGGTTATGCAGCCCTTTGGGCCTTGAGATGTTGTAGTAGCAATCACTAATTATAATTAATAAAATTGATAACTCATTAATAATTGATTGTTATGATTAGTGAAGTTTTGTTGTTTTCAGTTGCAAGTAAGTACTGAGGAGGCTGTGTTGCAGCATGCAAGAATGTTTTTTTTAGTGTGATTTCCCGGAAACTTGTTGTGCAGCCTCAGCTGTGGTATAAGGTGAGTGGGGAAGTTTGTGACCAGGATCAAACAGACCTGGGAGGCGGCGTGAGGTGCAGCCATGTGTATAATGTGCACCAACTAGTCCCCAGAAAGAACTGTCCCCTGACCCTCATCTGGATTTCTTCACCGAGGGAGTTGGAGCCCAAGGGTGAGGTAGCACATGCATGATGTGAACATGCAGGACCCATCTTCCCTTGCTGGTACAAGTGGCTGTGACTTGTACGTTGGCTCTCGGGTGGGATGGATTTGGTGCCAGGTGCAGCACGAGGATGGATCACATCCCTGCTGGAGTACAGACTATACCATGGCTCCCTGCTTCACTGGTGTCTTACCCGCAAAGAACTTCCTCATTCATTTGTGCTATAAAACACTCTTGGGTATACTTGAAGCACCAATTAAACTTACAAGCAACTGAAAACTCTTGTCCCGAGGGTCCCTCTGGTGGTCCTTGGTTGTTGTCATCCCTAAAGTTCTACCTGACCTCTTGAACTTGATGTTTCTTCCCAAATATGGAGCTGAGTTGGCAGTACTGGTCTGGTTCATTATTTTGTGTCTTCTTTTTCATTAATGTTCAACATAGTTTTGCAGAATGAGCATTGTGTGGTTCCACAGGCTGGTGGTTTTGCAGAATAAGCATTTTATTTTTCCACCAGCTGAGCAAATAGTTCATCTGGCAACAACCTGGTGTTTTGTATCTTGTCTGAATAGCTGGAAGAACATTAGGGATGAGAAATCCCTAGCTCTGAATGAAGGTAAAAGTCTTGACCAAAGACTCAGATAGATGGTACCTCTCTCACCACCACCCTGGGAAATGAATTCGGCTCTTTACAGATGTATGTTAGGAAAGGCTACAGTTGTCCTGAAATTTCGGCACAGCTGCAGGTACCTAGGAGGTGAGACATCCTGCTTTTCCTCAAACCATGGCAACATCTGCAAATACCAGACAGATGCCACAGTGTATTTATTACAACAGGGGATCTCTGTGGGAACAGCAAAGAAATGGCTTGCCCCTGTTCCACTGGAAAGGGTCTGGAATGGAAGATGGCAGATGTGTCATTCACTTCTGTTTACCTGTTATGGCCTGATGTGGCAAAACCTCTGTGCACAGTCCTGTGAGCACCTAGCTCTCTGGCAGGTACTGCCTCATGTTTAAGTTCACAAACAGGGAAGATGTATGCCATAAAAACCATGAGAATCTGAATACAGTCTGCTGGTCACGGAGAAACCACCAACAGGCAATTGAGGGCCAGCATGAATCTGGAGCACGTGTCTGATAACCCTTACTGTATTCACCTAGCTTCAGACCACCAGGCTGCTGGAACACTAATTTAGTGCTGGGCTATATATATATATATATATATATGGGGGCTTTTGGACGGGGTAGAGGAAATAGAGTGGAAAGCCTTGTTTCATTTCAACTGAATGAAATATCTTTGAGTAAAACAGAAAACTACCATTTGGCTGTTTATTTCTCTATTTCTCTCTCATTCTAAGATTTCTGTATGAGGGAAAATACTAGACTGTTTTTTAAAGTGGAAACAGTGATACTCATTCCCCTTTTAAGATGCATTGTGATGTCCTGGGACAGTGCTTTGCAGCATGTCAACACTATTTTACATTGCTCTAAAGTAATAGAAAAACTTTTTTTGACAAATCTGTTTGTTTTTTTTTTTTTTTTTTTTTTTTTTTTTTTTTTTTTTTTTTTTTTTTTTTTTTTTTTTTTTTTTTTTTTTTTTTTTTTTTTTTTTTTTTTTTTTTTTTTTTTTTTTTTTTTTTTTTTTTTTTTTTTTTTTTTTTTTTTTTTTTTTTTTTTTTTTTTTTTTTTTTTTTTTTTTTTTTTTTTTTTTTTTTTTTTTTTTTTTTTTTTTTTTTTTTTTTTTTTTTTTTTTTTTTTTTTTTTTTTTTTTTTTTTTTTTTTTTTTTTTTTTTTTTTTTTTTTTTTTTTTTTTTTTTTTTTTTTTTTTTTTTTTTTTTTTTTTTTTTTTTTTTTTTTTTTTTTTTTTTTTTTTTTTTTTTTTTTTTTTTTTTTTTTTTTTTTTTTTTTTTTTTTTTTTTTTTTTTTTTTTTTTTTTTTTTTTTTTTTTTTTTTTTTTTTTTTTTTTTTTTTTTTTTTTTTTTTTTTTTTTTTTTTTTTTTTTTTTTTTTTTTTTTTTTTTTTTTTTTTTTTTTTTTTTTTTTTTTTTTTTTTTTTTTTTTTTTTTTTTTTTTTTTTTTTTTTTTTTTTTTTTTTTTTTTTTTTTTTTTTTTTTTTTTTTTTTTTTTTTTTTTAAAGACAAGCCTTTGCAAGAGTTTATGGAAAGACAGTAACATTTAAAGTGTGGTCATAAACCACGTGAAGGTCTTTATAATTCTACCACAAATCCTAGCTTATTACTTATACTTAACTCTCACCCTCTACTGGAAAATGGTAGAGGTTGCTTCTGTGGCTGCAGCATGCTGCCTTATCTGCAGTTTGAGGTGCATAGAGATGTTATCTGCCCTCAGGGATATTCGGATATCACTTCTAAGGCCAAGGTCCCACCTGTACTGGGGGAAGAAACCAGTGGAAGTGATGCTGATAAATTCAGTGCAGGATGAAGACTGGCCAGCTGTTGTTTGCCATCTCGCAGCTGCTCCCTAATGAATGGTTTCTCTCATTTCACCACTTCTCCTTCGTCCCCTCTGAATGCCTGTGTCTTCCCTGACAATTTTGCCTGCTGCCTTTGTGGCATTTGGGTCCATCGAGTGCCTTAAGGTGAGCTGAGGATTTCAGATATTCATGATCAGTAAATTTCACTGTGCAAACAAAATCATAAATCCACAGTGCGTGGGCAGAGTTGTCACGTTTTAGAATGGAGCCGCTTTTGTTGCTGAGGTGCCTATCGAAAACGCAGC
This sequence comes from Mohoua ochrocephala, assembly GCA_013398855.1. Taxonomy (NCBI): domain Eukaryota; kingdom Metazoa; phylum Chordata; class Aves; order Passeriformes; family Acanthizidae; genus Mohoua; species Mohoua ochrocephala. The sequence continues at coordinate 280,304 of VZTA01007516.1, read as the reverse complement.
ATGGACTCTCCATTCTCTGGGCTCTTTCATCTTCTGAGAGTGAACTATGGACCCTGAGTATTTTATTCTGGCATCCACAGAATTTACAATGCCTGTTTTGAAGCAGTCTTCCTGATAAGATGTATTGAGGAAACAAGGAAATAAAAGTAGACAAGATACTTAGTTCAGGCATTTTTCTTCACAGGCAATGAGACGGCTACATTTTCTGGCTCTCAGAATAGCACTATTATCCTTTTAAGAAACTTTAGAACAGAAAGAGGCTGAGGTCCATCTAGGTCAATCCCCTCTAAATCTTCAGACATTCTGTGATTATTTTTAAAATATGCAAAATGCAACAAATAGTTTCAAAAATATTAGAAATTTACCAGAAAGTGCTAGACAATAGCTTTCAAGAAGCTTGTGCTTCAATATACCTGTATCATTCCTTGCTATCAGTTCCTTCTTCATGTTACTGGATGCAGACAACCTTCTATATAAAATGCTGCATAATTTTAGGCTAAAATTTGACCAAGACTCTACATGGTAAATTCCATGTTACTACAGAATAGCCACAAGCCACTCATTTTGGTCTTCTACACTACAATCTTCTTGTAATGCTGCAAATTATATAGTAATTACAGATGGAATAACATGGTCTCTTCAACCATTAGTACTCTGCAATTTGCAGTAGCAAATGCAGGATTTCTGTGTCTAGATTAAGTTGAGTATTAGCAGAAAAGAGGAGTTGCAATAACATGATCAAATGCAGGACCTAGGAAGGATGTTAGGAAGACTTCTTGCTGTTTTGTGCGAGTTAAGTGTTTTCCCAGATTTGTTTCCAGACGTGCCTGCTGGGGATATAACACAGTTATTGGCTTCACAGTCTGATCTCAAAGAGGTCCCATGAAAACTGGATTTTTGTTACAGATGTCCCTGGGGGTTTTTGTCCACATTATCTTTGGCTAACGCATATAGTCAAGATTTTTCTATTTCTTTTCTCCTCTTTTTCATTATAATCACTATTTTTTTTCCTATGCTTGGACCTACATCTTAGGAATTAGCTCAATGAGTTATTCCAGTTTTTTTCTGTCTCCTGAAATATACCTGATTCTTCTTTCCAGAGAAGGCTGACCAGGTCATGTCTACAGAGATCCTCTCCTGCTCCATTCTCTCTTTGATATATTTTACTTGCCTCTTAATTTCTGGGCAGGCTGTTTCCAGCTCTGTGCCCCTATGTCTTCAGTGTAAAGGGGAGCTTCTAGACGGAGAAAGGAGGCTGGCAGGTGAAAATGAATGACAAAGCTTCATTAACTTTGTATTGTTGGTGGATAGAGATTAGGGACAGGTATAAGGCCTTTTTTTGACATCAGGAATATTTATGCAGAAAATACAATGAACCTTCTGCTTCCTCTGAAGTGTTTGTTCCCAGTGTGCCAGGAGCTTCCCTCTGGCCTCAGTTCCTCCTTGGTACTCGCAGGGAACCTATGTGCACAGCCTCAAATGAGCCCTTGGAAAGGTGCAGTGTCCTATCCTTCTAACAGGTGATGATGCTGTTAGACGCACAGCTGGCTGGCTGCAGGCACCCAGGAGCAGTACTGGTGCAGTCCCTGTAGTAAAGTCACAGACCTGATAATTATCTCAAGCTACTCAACCTTGCATGCCTTCAGCATCTTGATGAAATGAAGGCAATCTTACCCTGAACTCCCACAGATTCTCACTCTGCGACTGTCAGCGATACTGCTTTTCCCATGAGCTCCTTCCCAAAAACATCCAACTGAGAACATGGCTCCTGCAGGCAGTGTGCATGTGTTTGGGTGGGGAGGAGCCCATCTGCTTACAGCCACAAGGGGTGAGGTGCAAGCCAAGTAAGCCAGGAAGGGTCACCCTTCCTGCGCAAAGCACAGCGAAACGCAGGTGCAGCACAGTCCGCGCTGGCCATGTCAGACACAGGCTCTGGCAGGCTCCGCGCCCTTGCTGTCTGAGTTTTGTGGTTGCTCTGTGTCTGCAATGACAAGGGCAGTGACATCCAGTGTGCCTGGCCAGGGATGTGCAGCAAATGGAAGATGTAGATTGAGAAGAATGCTCTTGCTCTCAGCCCTACATCTCATCCTCCACACCATTCTCTGAGAACTGGATGTCTGAGATTCTGTTGCAGGAAACCTAGGGCATAGAATTTTCTTTCCCATCCTATGGTGGTTTGGGCGGTGGTGACAGGGCTGCCTGTGCTGCTGGGGGCTGAGTGACTTGTACAATGCTCCTACCTGGCAAGTGTCAATGTCTCCCTCTGGGTAGCCAGCACTCAAGTTGTGGGTGTGGTTGTCCCCCACATATCACTGGCTGCTGTTCAGAGCTGGTCATCAATGAGGTGGATCTTGGCCTCTTGCAGGACATCACTTGGCCTTTGAGCTGTGAGCACAGAAAGGAACAAGCACCCAGGCTTTGTCAGTTCTCACCTGCCTGAGGGTGACCCCCTTCCCTAGGGCTTGGCTTTGCCTCTGGAGATGTGCTGCTATGTCCCTTCTGTCTGGCTTTGAGGAGAGGGCCAGGTCCATCTCTCCAGAGCCATACATCCTGCAGCCTGACTCTGTCTTTAGCCTCTGCTCTCGGGAAAGACAAACATGTCTCCCCAACGCACCGAGCTTGCCCTCAGGACACAAAACCTCTTTGGGAACTCACCTCTCTCAGTGCTGGAACTCCAGCCAGTGGCATAGCAGATGTCAGCTTGGAGCCAGGCACGCAGGCCAGCTCTAAGTAGAGACTGCACTTGACAGGTTGCTCCCATTCCAGCAAGGTGATGTAATTCCTCTGATGGACAGCACTGTACTGTTGGTGAACAAGCAGCTTCTCAGTGTGGTGCACTTTGGCCCCAGGGGCCAGCTGAGTCAGCTGGGTGACCCTGATCACCACACTCCATATGCCAATGTTCCTGGAAGGCAGATGGAGAAAGGGCTGAGAGGGACCAGAGCTATGAGCTGCAGCTGGCCAGCAGTTCCTTACCTTCTGCTTCACAAGGCAGAAGCTCCAGGAATGTTGGCTGGAGGCTGCTAGGAAGCAGTGGCTCAAGCCCAGCCTTCTCCTGAGCAGTCTGTCATCTGGAGTCTGCAGTGCCCAGGCACTGGGTGCACTGTAAGGAGAGGGAATGGGAACAGCACATGGTGCTGCCAACAGGATACCTGCTCATGTTGAGGTGTTCCTGTTTCCTGGTCCTCCTTACCTGGCTTTGATGAAGCGGTGGGCTGCTGTGAGGACCCACTGTGTGCTGATGAGGGACCCTCTGCACATACGCTGCTTGTCTGGTTGCCAGGGATGCTGGATGAGCCAGGGCAAGGCCTCTGGCTGGGCACCCGTGCCACCCACAACGTGTGTCATGCCATAGTCATAAGCCATGGGGCCATACTCATCAGCCATGGACAGGAGCCCACAGGCCCCTCTGCTAGCAGAAAGTCATCACTGTCCTGCTTGATGGCTTGCTGCTGCTCAGGCTCAAGCTCAGCTCTCTGCCCTCCCCACCAGGCATTGCATGGACAGCAGGGTAAGGGAAGCTTGTGGGACGTATGTCTGTCTGCCCCAGCCCCTGGGTACTGGCAAGGAACTGCAGCTTCCCCATGCGGTGCGTCCAGGGGACAGAAGCAGGCACCCTCCAGGGAACCCCCTGAATATCAGCCAAGCTCCCTTCCAGAGCCTGGGGCCACCTATCCGCAGGTGTCCCATGTGCCCAGCACGGGCCCACACACTGCCAGCGGGACAAGGCACAGCAAATACATCACTGCCAGTGGCACGTGTCAGCTGCGAGGAGTGAGGGCTCCTCTCCCTCAGCACGGCCACTGCCACAGTTCCTGCTCATTGCCCACAGTGCCCTCAGCTCCAGGGCTGATGTTACAGAGGGGCTGGATCCAGGTCCCAGGCCTCGGAGCTAGGGGAAAAGATGAGAATGATGGAGGGGAGGAGCAACACAGAATCACAGAACAATAGAATGGTTTGGGTTGGAAGAGACCTTGAAGATTCCAACCCCCCTGCCATGGGCATCTTGGGCAGGGATAGTTTGCACTGGGCCAGCTTGCTTGGAGCCCAGTCCAAGTAGGCTGGGAACACTTCCAGAGATAGGGCACACACAGCTGCTCTGGGCAATGCATCCCTCTCTAGCTTTCCTCTGCTTGCAGGATGAGGGTGTGCAGGCCCTGGGGCAGGCAGCCATGCCCGACTCCCAGCACTGCCTGCCAACAGATCGCAGAGAAACACCCCACGTGGCATCGCTGCCACTTTGGGAAGCTAGTTCACTGCCACCCTGCTCTCTGCAGCTGTTTGCCACCAGCTCCTTCCCACAAATAATACAGCTGAGAACATGGCTCCTGCAGGCAGTGTGCGTGTGTTTGGGTGTGGAGAAGCCAGTCTGGTTACAGACATGGTGGGCAGGCAGCGAGGGCAAGCCCAGTAAGCCAAGCAGGCTCACTTTTCCTATATAAGCATGGTGAAACACAGGTGCAATTGTTGACAGGATGGACAATTTTCCTTTTATTCTTTCAAGTATGAAAATTAGACTGATTTTTTCCTGTCATGCTGTATCTCAGTACAAGTCATGAATGTGTGGCATTTGGGCCTGAATATATAACAAGAAAGATATCTGTGTCACTGCTCTATAGGATTAGTTCTCAGCTGCTGTCAGCCCTCTCTCTGAAGGACTATATAACTGCTAAGTACTTCTCACAAAGGACAAGGCACAGAGAAAACACTGATGAAAGCACAGGTTATTAAGAAGCATTTAGATATATCTGATAAAATCTAGCTTTGCTTTTTGTGCCAGCTACACACAATTAAACAGACTAAATTAGGCTGCACTGAGCTCTGGGTGGCCACACCAGCTGCTTCTGATACCCAACTTGCTTGTTTAAAGTTCGCTCAGAGATTTCTACAGCCTAATGTAGTTTTCAGTCGGCAGTGCTTTCCCGCAGACTGATAATATTATCCCTGTGAATAAAACCGTATGCCATCCCTGCTCTTCTCTAAAGTAAGATTAGAAGGTGCTTAAAATGTACACAGAAGCAAAGCATGCACATGACTAGCATCACCAGCTCCTTCCTCAACTGAGTAAGTTCCCCTGTTTTCACAGCTTCCCTGGAGTCAGTGTGGTCATGGCTAGAAGGCAGTCAACATGAGATCTTATATGTTTCTATGCAAAGTGTTTCTATGTAAGTAAATAATGCTCTGAAATTTCAATTTCAGCTTAACAGAGCTAAGCTCTGGTAACAGCAATCTCCCCGGCAGTGTTACCGCCTGGGGTAAGTGCCCTGCCTGTGTCAGGCACCGGGCTGATGCATCAGTACAGATCCGGGCACCCAGGAACCCGCCCAGTGTGAGCAGGCTCAAAATGGTCTTAGACTGCTCTAGACAGCTCACTGATGCAGCTTTGTAGAGTATGAAAACGTCAAGCATCCCTTTCTGCAATGCGAGACCCAGCTGCTTTAATGTGCCTGCCAACACAGGCCCACAGAAGCTTGATACCTTAGTTGCATTCTACTTTCTGTCTATTTTACAGTTTGAATTTTTGGAGACTAAGACAGTTATGGCAAATCATCATAGGCTTTTCAATGAACTGTCTGCAGGAATCCGTGTCTGCTGCTGGAAAGTACAGAACAAGGCAAAAGTAAGAAAAAAAAAAGGTATAAAACCTTCTATTTCCCTCATCCAGTATGTTCTTGTCATTGCCTGTCTAAAGACCCAGAGCTCCCAGGCTTCCTACACTCATCTTTCAGCCTTCCTGGAGGACAATGTTCAAAGACGTGGACCAGAAATAGTTATGGTTTTCTCCACTGTAAAGCATGTTTGCTCTTCATTTCACTCCTTCCTCTCCTCACCACATCAAAATGAAGCCTCTTGTATATGGTCAGAACTCCTGCGAATAGGGCAGAACCAAAGATGCATTTTCCACTTGCAGTGCCTCTGCTACGTGTGAATGTATATACTGGAAACCTCCTGAAGATCCTTAACCAAAAAATAAAATAAGAACAAAAAGGAAAAATGCAAATACAAAAAGTTCATAATAGCAAGATGCGTTCTAAAAATTAACCTGCTGACTGATGGATGTACCTGTTATTCTAGTCCCATATTGTGTCGTGCCCTTTTAATGTTTTCAGTCAGAGCAAGGAAGAAAAGACACATACAAAGAAGAAAGAATGAAAGACTTGAGAAAGAGGTAAAATCTCTCCTTGCAAGCAAGTTAAACTTTTTGGGCACTCGATGTTTGAGTGCGTTCTTTTGCATTGTTTTAGAAGTGCCCAGTTTTCAGAGACCACCTGTCCTCCCACAGTGATGGTTACCTGAAGTGTCAGTGCCAGCTGAGCATCTGCCAACACTTGTTATTTTGGGAAATGCAGACCCAATGGGTTTACACTTCCGATTGTCAATCTCTTTCAAGGAGTTGGTGAATGCTTTGCATGTGCATTGGTTTTACTGTTTGAATGGCTTCCCCATCCTTATGATGAACCTTTCTCTCAGTGAGAGGTTGGATTTCTGGTATGGTAATAACCATCCATATAAAAACGAGAGTTCAATACATTTTAAAAGAGAGAGACTTTTAATCATTGATGAAGCTACAACATTCTAAGTAGGTCTTAAAACCACCAAAGGTCACACATGGATTTCCTCCCTCCCTTTCTTCCCTTCAACCCTTTGTTGTTGTTGTTGTTCTTTTCTGATACCTATACAGCTGGATTTTTGATACTATGAGGTGGCTAAACTTCAAGGATGGAAGGTACTTAAAAATTATATCACTTAATGTTCAAATAACCCTAGTGTTTCTAAACACTTTTTTTTCCTGTGAAAATTTATGGTCTGCCAGAATATAAAATGGTTCTCATTTGCGTAACTTGACAAATTTATAATGCGTCATTTTAGTGTCAAACAGGAGAAATTAAAAGCATGTGGTACTTTTTTTTAAATGGAAACAGAAGTCAAAACATTTGGAGAAATACCTCACTCTGAATGTTTATTGAGTAATACCAGCTAGAAGCACATGAGGGTGGCATGAGGGTAATCTAGAAAGTCCTGTTGTTGAAAAAGATGCTGAACAACTAGTTTGAATGGGATATATTCCTCATGCTGATTTAATTTTTGCTAGAGAAATACAGACTTTGGATAAACTACATGGTTGTTGTCTTCTCATTTCAGCCTGTCGCAGCATCCTGAGTGTGTGTATAAATATTGGTATCTTGGGTAGATGTTAAGTACGCATTAATATTTTTAAATTCATACAGTTTTGTGCTATTATGTCTTACAATTAGGTTGAGACATGTTTCAACTCTAAATCAATTCCCAAACAAAAAATAATTGAGGGTACTTCAAAACTAGTTGGAAGTGGTTGATCAGACTCTTCAATTAATTAGGAAAAAATCAAAGAGATGATGGAGCATGTGTTGCAGAATCACAAGTGACTGCACCAAATAAACTCAAATCAACAAAAAGCTAATAAGAAATCACATAATTACCAACAATATACTCTTGAAAGACAAGAGGAGTACAAGGTATCTACTCCTTTCAAAACAGAGGGAATTGAAACAGTAGAAAATATTTGAATACTCTAGTGTGCTTCCCTGTCTGAAGAAGTGCATCTTTTACATGGATGTAAGGACAAAGTTGAAAGTTTCCTAAGAGTATGTGTATTCATTAGTTAAAAAAAAAAACAACCCAAAAACCTCTTCTCTTGCAGAAAAATCACGCTGAGAAATATGGCATCTAAGTAAAGATGGTGCTTGAATGCTTTTTGCATGTTGAAGTGTATGAGGGGGATAGTAGTTGTGTCCAGACTGAGGGCAAAACTGTTATCTTGTTGAATGCCAGAACTCACAGCAGTTTTGAAGAAAATTAGAGATTTACCACGGGGACTAAAGTCCAGGGTCCATCTGTATGTAGAACAAAGGAAGGGGCTCCGTCTGAGAAGGAATAAACTGGCAAAAGCTTTCATGGAATAAACAATGATCATCCGCATTTTAACAAACTGTCAACTTGTAAAAAATGTCTCTCATTTTTATTTGGCCTGTTAACAGCAGTGCATCAAGAGGAAATAGCTCCAAATCCCAAATATAAAATGCAGATCTAAATCCTGTCTGAATGTCCTGTCCAATAGAACAGCAAGTGAGGAAATAAAATTCCTACTGAAGCATGAGGATAACAAGGAGAAATGCACCTTTGCTTCACTGCATTAGCACAGGACTACTGCACTGCCTGTAAAAAATCCTACTGTGGCTAAGTATCTCTGTTTCTGAAAACCCTAACAGAAACAATCTTTGGAAATCATGACAGAGAGTAAAATTAATTATAAACACATATTTATTTTTTCCCTCTCTGGTCCCTAATAGACAACATTTTTGGAGCAGAAGAAAAATGTTTTTGTTTCCATGGCGACAATATCCACTCGTCTCTTTTCTGTCACAAACCATGGTTTCTGAACATATTTACGAAAATTGAAATGTGGGTAACTCAGAATGATAAAGCCAAGTGCAGCAAATTTTCAACTAAATAAATATTTGTATTCAGTCTTGTATCCATTGACTTTGAAAATTTTCAAGGTCAGGGTGTTTGTTTGCTGTGCTGATAGCATTCCCATTAAATACTTCGTCTTGTTCACAATGAGAATTCTTATTTAAATGTGTCTTGAATGTTGCTGATGCTACCCTTAAATAATTGAAGTAATTAAAGCAGGAAGCAACACTGCATAGCATCTTTCAGAACAGCAAAGAATGCCACTGTGGCTCTCAAGGACTTAAGGCAATTGGTATATACAGCATACAAGAATACATGCTGGAAGGGTCAAGTCTTTAATTTATAAGTGGCTTCAGGGTGTCCTTCTTCTCACAGTGGGCAATGCTAACCGTGCTGTCAAAGTTCAGCAACAGTCTGTGCGGAAAAATGTTGAACTGATCTGCTCGGGCTCTGCTTTCTTCTTTTCAATTCCTTCTCAGCACAAACCTCTCAGCTACAGATTCAGTCTCTTTCTTGTCTGTTGGACTTGTTTCTCTCTGAATAATTTCTTTACACTCACTGGGCCAGACTTTCAAGTCTTTGCTCCAGAAACATTTGTTTGTAGAAGATGAAAAGGTTTTAACAAGAGAAACGGAGACCTGCACCAATATATACACCGTGATAGAACTTGGCTGTATGAAGCTGTATATTGATGCCAAGCTTCAGCTTCAAAAAAGAAATGAAGTGTTTTTTATTGGAGTCATTTCAACCTAAAGCAAAATATGGTGGTTTGGGGTTTTTTTTGATGGCAATTAAAAAAAAAATAACCCACTGATATCAAATTTAAAATATTATTTACAAGAAATGCTCAATGAGCACACTTTCTCATTAAAAACATGCAGACAAAAAATTTCTCCGGTAGTTTTTTCTGTAACTTTGAAATAGTGGTTTGAATAGACAAAGCATAAGCTATTGAAAGGACTAGAACTTTGGACTCAAAGTGATGCCTCTGATTGTGTTGCCTGCATAACTATTTATATTTGTGTCTGTGGGGAGCACGCTGTGTACACCGTGCCTGCACCACAACATACAAGCAGCCCGTGTTCAGAGGACTCTCTTCAGGGGGACAGCAGACTGATTAACTCAGCTATAGGTGCAAGGTGACAAATAAAGCCCATGTGGCTTTTTTACTATATATGCCCCTGCCAGTTTTGTGCTGAAACATGACAGCCCTGGAAGCACCGTGCACCTGGAAGGGTGCTGCAGAGAAGCTGGTTAGACGGATGGGAACTGGCAGGCAATGGGAGAGACAGAGACTCTACTTTCCTCTCATTAGTCCTTTTCACCTAAGGGTGGTTTTTTTTTTTTTCCCCCTCAGTATACTTGTTCTTATATAAATGTTCTTATTTATCAAATCCAGTACTGACTTCTAAATAAACCATCTAAGAACATTACAATGCCTGCTCAGACCAGGTAAAGACCATCTAAGTTGAAACAAGAAACCAAAATGCTGCTGTTCCAGGTGCTCTTCGCACAGCCAGCTTTTCACAGGTGGCTGCTCTGCATGCTAAGAGATGTCTGGCATCTCTAACATTTGGTGTAAGGGAAAATGCCACAGTTATAACTCTAGGGAGTGTGATGTTTTCTGCATGCATGGCTCCTGATGTCAGGCTATTAATGCCTCTTTGAGAATAAACCTACCTTTAACTGTTGGCAGGATTGGGATCCCTGTTAGGGCTTGTCTTGATTACCACAATAGCTGTGTTTCACCTCAGGGTACTGTGTATTTCAGGTAGCCTGAGGTAAAAATACAAGTGAAAGCATTGCACTAGGTAACTGTGCAAAGGGTGCAGATTTTACCTCCACTGTGGTTTTAGCTTAGAACACCTGATACATGGTGGAGGATACCCTGAGGTGAAAAGGGAAGTTTTGCTGGCGGGGAGTTGGAGGCCTCTTTCTTGTTTCTTTTTTCAGAAAAATGGCAGAAGCTCTGGTCGTTCCCTTTTGTTGTGATCCCTTACATGTGCCCATTTTGTAGTATTTTGTGTTTAGTACTGAAAATGAATCAGTGAGAAAAAAATACCATGGGTGCAACATGATGGATGCAAAAAACCCCACAGCCGAGTTGAGGCACTGAATGAAGAATTACAATTGGATTTTACCTCAAGGCATAAAACCCCTGAAAAATGTGAGTTTGTAATGGAAAGGCTATTGCTGACACAACCTTAACATGAGCACTGCCAATAGTCACACTATCACTTTACGCAGCAATTTAATGGCCAGCTTTTTGCCTTGCCAGTGGGAACACAGCCAGTTGAGGTGATGATTGGGTTTGCATGCTATAAAGCAGCTCAACCTTGGAGTCTGTTGATGTAAAAACACTCATTCTTCATTAGCCAAATTCGAAATAATGGACTGAAAATAGAAGCATGTGACTTGCATGTTGAGTTTACACTGGTGCTGTGTGCATATGACTGTCATCTCAGCTCCAGAGTTTAATGGACTTAATGAGCAGTTAAAGTGTTTTAGGCAGCCTACGATGGACATCTGCGGTGTCAGTCAACAGCTGCAGTTGGCAGTGTGTTCTTCAGAGTGACCCACGTGCAGCAGAGCCTGGCCTGCAGGAGCTACTGCTTTTTATAGCTCAGGCAGTGCTCCTCAGCCTGCTCTATTTTACTGAGCCATCAGATCTAAACAACCCGCTTCCTTTTGAGATGCAATAAATGCAATAGTAATCAAATGGCATTTCTTTAGCTATTGGTTTTCTCCCTCACCTGAAATCACCGTAAACTGGGATTACAGTCTATAGGCAATTGAACTGTTTTAAAGAATATTTTGCCCTTCATGTAAAAAAAAGTGCATTGGATTGGGACTATCAGAGTGCTTTGTGAATGAAAAATGTTGAAATGATATAACATTATGAATTGATTAAAATAAAAGAGCCATGATTTACATAAATGTATAACCTGCATAAAAAACCCAGAATGCATGTGACATGACTGTTTTTATAGATATTTTTATATATTTACATATAGTATATGACAAGTGCTATATTATGAACAAACCTAAGTGCACTAGTTTCAACTTTACTGATATGATTTTCATTTGAGTTTACTCCTCATGAAAATCTCAGAGGAGTGGACATGTTTTCAAATTTCAGTTTAACTGAAATATAAAATATATGAAATATAAAAATATTTTTCATCTCACCCTAATCCAAATGTACAAAAATTCAATTGCAATTCTTCCAAGGATTTCTAGCCAGGATCCTTGAAATAAATGCATCACAGAGGAGTGAGCACCGTCTGGGAGCTGTGATTTTTCTTCCTAGCCTTAATTGCTGTTAAAGACTTTGGAAGTGTCTGGGAAGACACTTGTGTGAATTCAGCACAGATACATAGGATGGGGTCTCTGTCTACCCAGGAATTAAAAAGCTGAAACTGCCTGAAAAGTGGGTGGTCAGAAACCAGCTTTCAAACCTCCCACCGTGTTTAGGTACTGACTTAAGTGAGGTTTCCTTTTTTAGGAGGAAGTTGTTCTAGAATTGTGATTTATAGATATCCATGGACAGAGAGGTGCAAGCAGACAGCAGAAGCTTAATTCTTCTGAGTGTTGTGGGGCCTAACTGCATCCCTCAGGGACCCCCTGCTCTCACCCCTGCCAGTGTTGCAGCCTGAGATGTGTGACTGTGCATCATTAAGTGCCACCAGGGATGCACAGCCACCATGCACATCTGCCCTGGGATGCCAACGCCAATTCATTTTTCCTTTGCTTTCATTCAGTGAGAATCCCAGTGAGAATTAAGTTAGAACAACTGTATTTAAAAGTGGAAATAAGAATGAAAACAATACAACCCCAAATCTGTGTTGACTTTTTTTTTCTGCCAAGCACATCCAAGTGGAGATTTAACTGTATTTATGCAAATGCAGCTTTAAAGAAGCTTTTCTCTTAGTCTTAATTATGAAAATCCTCTTGACTCAGTCCACAGTGAGCTATGTTGCTGTTTTTCATAACTGGGACAATTTGAGTTATCTTGAAAATCTTCAGCTGCCTCCTGCTAGATGCCCAGAAGACTTTGCTGCAGCTCTGCTCAGGGTCAATTGTTCCTTAAACTTCTTTTAGACTCTGTTTGACACGACAAGCAAATCAATCTTTCCAATTCAGGAGCTGATGAAACTCAACATTTTATAAAGCGTTGCCATGAGAGTAGGAACCGAGTAGATGGCTTTCAGACCTATTCAATGTCACTTTACACAGCTAGGATTTCTACAAATGCAGAATACTAGCCTGCCTGAGTCTGTTGAACACAAATAACCAGATTAAGCCAAATAATAAAACATCCTTTTTATCAAGAAATGGCTCTGTGACATTTTCTAGCTTCTGTCTCTCTCTCTCACTTGGTGTATACATATGCATGCAAACACACTTTGCATTTAAGAGCCATCAGGTGACTGTATATATATGTACTCTTCTGGGCAGAACCAGTAGATTTTATAAAGTGTGCAGTTTTAAATGAGATCCCATGATAAATAATTATTTACAGTTAGTTGACCCATATTATTTTAGTAGATTTCCAAATAATAGCATCAGATGGTGACATAAATTTATAACTTTGTCTTAGTGCATGCGAATTTCCTCACCTGTCTATCCTTAATAGTAAAATCTCCATGCTTAGTGAAGCAGCTTATGACCATATTGTGCAAAGATCATAAATGAGGATTCTTTCAGGGCTGATCCCTGAAACAGGCTGATCTCCTGATAAAGTAATGAGTGAAGTTTTGGTTCAGGAGGACTCCATAATTTGCAGTGAGTGCTTGCTTGAGCTCCAAGATATAGGATGTGATGCAGGCTCATGATTGCCTATTTGAGGGGGGCTATGTAGAACAGGATATCAAAAACACCTCCTAATTTTAGGTGTGTAATTGTGGGGAATCCAATGAAGCACAAATACATTACTGTCTGAAAATTAGACATTTTTAAGGCATCTCAAGTTGTGCACTAAAAATGCCCTGTGTATCAGTTATTCCACAGCAGAAGTCTGAGGGAAGACAGTTCTCTTTCTCTACGCAGTTGGCCAAACATTATAGATCTTCTGAGTGTATGAACCCAGCAGACATGAGCCCCTCACACCTGGAAGTGTTTCCTTGTGAAGATCTGTGCATTTGGAAAAGTTGTTCTAAACCTTCTGATCTTTATTTTGAATGATGCTAGATTGAAACATGGTGGGGTTTGACACAAATAGGAAATAAATAATTCTGGAAATTTTTTTCATTTTGGATTAGAGGGAATGAAATGTCAGCACAAATCATCTAACCCCTCCTCCCCACACATCCCCCAGTTATCATTTTCACTGTTCTTTATCTATCTTTTTTATCATAGCAACCACATGAGTTTTTTGATTTGGTTTTGTTATTTTTGGATGATTTAGTATCCTCCCTTTCTTTATTTTTGCTGGCTGATGTCAGGTGATCCCCTCCTGTCTCTGTTCTCTTTCTGTCCTTCCAGCAGGCAAACATGATTTTGCATTTCTGAGAATTATGAGAGTAAAATGCCATAATGGTATGACTGTATTCTCAAGTCTAAAGTATTTTTGAGAGGGATCGAGAGAGACAAACCAAGAGACTTTTTCTTGGTATTGCTGCAGGGCATAAATGAAGAAACAGTCCTTTGTGAGAGACTGATTGCTTTAGTTATAGGGCCACACTTGGAAGTTTACAGATTTTCAGTTTCATGCGTGAGAATAGTTTCTTTCAAATCATTGAATGTAGTCAGTTAGAAATTCCATATGATTTTAAGGTTTGTTTAGTTTAATTCTGCAAATAGTTCAGCCATCAGAAAGTGTATTGCATGTACTATAAAATTCTAGATTTTATTTTTTTCTCCATTAGCCCTTCAGTCAATGAAAACTTCTGCTACGCTGTTTTCCATGTCTGATTGAAATCCGAAATTTAGATCACCTGGTCTTACAATGACTTGTAACCACAGTCTTGGGAGTTGTCTGGTCTTGTCATGGTTTAGTTTAGAGTGTCTTTTGTTTTTTNTTTTTTTTTTTTTTATTTTTATGAAGAAATATGAAATCCTAACAGGTAACATATATAATTATATTGTTTTACCACATTATGCAAAGCTTACAAGAGTATTAATAGGTGCTTTTTCATAATGTAAAGTGTAGCTGGAAGTCATTGGGAGAATCTCAATACCTCCTCTACTGTGTCTTAACCAATTCAGTAAATCAGGGCTGTTTTTCATTTACAAGAATGCTTTGCTAGGTGTTATTTGTCACTAAATACATATTCTTAATATTCTTAGATAATGGATGGTTTTGATGCAATATGATTCTTCTGAGAACCATCAGAATCCTACTTTTAAAATAAATAATATACCATTTTTATAATTTATTTATTCAATTGGGTAAAACTCTAACAAAACATGCCTATTTCTTAGGCTTCAAACGTGGAAAATAGTATTATCAGGTTATTAAACTGTGACACAGGAGAAGATAGGGAAGTTAATTTTTCTTCCACAAGATCTAAGGGACTTCAGCCTTTTTTAATCTCTTTCCTGTGATACCGACTGTGAGGACTAAAATGAACGGACAGAAAAACTAAGCTAATGACAGTGATCTTGAGAAGGATGACCCAATACTAAATGTATAATGTTAAGGTTGCAATTTAGTGAATTCTCTCAGATACACTGCAAATGATTAAATATTCTTTCCTCTTTCAGTAAGTTACTGAAAAGGTGAAGGGATTGTAACATAATACTTGGCAGAAAGACTTCTGAACGGACTTAGCTGTAGTAGTTACATATTCTCAAGTTGTCTTTATCCATATGCTTATAATCTACAAATTTGTCAGACCCAATAATTCAACTTCCAAAGATGCTTACACTCAATATGTATTTAAATAGAGTTATATCTGAAAAGGGCTTCAACCCACTGCTTTGCAGAGAAGTCATCAGGAGGCTTCAGATCAATTTCTGTTATCAAAATTCTGTTATTGTACTTCCATTAATTCCTGTAACACTGACCTTTATGACATAGCTTTCCATGCTTGAGAGACTGTTTGGATTCATCAGAATCCATTCAGCTGCCTTTGGGTTATAAAAGAATCCTATTTAAATATATGAAGTAAATCCTACTTTTTTGTTCAGATAGGAAAAAAAGGAAATGGTTCAAACCTAACCAAGTTTTATACTTCAAATTGTACAAGTACAATAGCTCATAATTAGCAGCTGAATCAGTATAAAAAAAATTTAAGGAAGCGTACACATAATCCAGTCTTAGGCAGCGGATATGATCAACTTATTATCCCAACTCTTCCTATTGTCAAGCTCTTCAGAGAGCTCTGATTTACATAGTCTGAACCACCCTCAGAAAAAAACCCTGTTTCTCTCTCCACTGCCTACTGGCCAGACTTCAGAAAGAATAGTTGTTTAAATCATGTGGCTAAAAATATGTGGTATCAATAATTCCTTTCATCGCAGGACAGACTTATTGCCAGTCTTTAAATATGTGCCCCAATATGTGCATGAAGTGGAACTGGACATCTTTTTCCAAGTTTCACAGAAATCATGCAGCATGCCAGAATGATGTGGAGGACCCAGAGCTTATCATTGGATCTGTGCTGGATTCAGCAATGCATTGTGGTTTAAAAATGTTGTTTATTTAGCAGTTCTGATACATTTGCAAAGAAAGCATGCCTTGTTTATTCTTGAGGAGTGCCCATCAAAGCTGGGCTTGCCAGTGAAGCAAATGAGCTCAGCTCTCCTTCCCTCAGCATATTGCCTGGGGTTGCGTTGCTCACTTGACATCCTATGGTGGAGGAGTAGATCTGCAACCTTCTCTTTATTTTGAGGGTTTCTGTAGGTGTGGTGCCTTTTCTCACCTCTTTTTTCCCCTTTAGTCACTGTCCAGTGTTTCTCAGTGAAACAGTCATGTGCTGTTTGTCCTGGGTTCTTTAGTTTGTATTAAACACCTAGATGTGCTGTTAAGAATTTGTTGGGCTCAGTTTGAGCTGAAGAAACTTGAAAGGCAACAAAAAAGCAATACCGTTGCTTAAAAATAGTATATATAGCACATGTAGGTAAGAATTTATACACCAAGTGTTTTCAGCCCAATTTCTGTCATGAGCAAAACAGTCTTGATTGAACTACTTACTGGTTTCAGTCTTTCACTGTCGTTTTGTTCTTTCAAATTATTTTCTTCAGAAATACTTGATCTTTCTTGTTGTTAATTACAGAGATGTTGATTTGCAAATAAATGTAAATGACACATTAAATCGACACACCGCTACTCCTTAATTTAGTATTTTATTATTAAAATTGCTGAGTGACATTTTTTGTTTATTGTCGGATACTTTAACTTATTCTTTGCGTCAAACTACTGTAAATGTGAATAGAAATTTTATTAAATCAGAGTTCTATTTAATTGCAGAAAATTCATATTTTTATTTATTAATGAAATAAAATTACTTTTAATAGACTGGTCCCATATTTTTAAATCAAAACCCTTTGTACTATGAAATAATTGATTTATTAATGAGACAGTATTCATTGTAACTAGTGAATTAATCAAGTTGCTTATGGTTGCTTATCTCCCCCAAGACTTTAAAACAATTAGCTTTTACTCTTTCATTGCTTGCTTTTGTTTGTAGATTGGATGTGGAAGACAAAGTATTACCTTTTAATCCACTCAGTTTTATACTTTGAATGAACTAAATCCTGTACAAAACTGCTAAACCAGAATAAAGGGAGAAAAACATCTTTCAGCACTTGAAAAATTGCTGCTAAAATAAACACTCACACTTGTGAGGTTTACACATGATGTCACTTGAGGTTCCCCATCAGTTTCTTGTTTTACCTTTCATAAAAACTTAGTTACAAAAATGTTCTTCTTGCACGCTGATTTCAACTACTTGGACATCTTTAAACAATTATAAAGGGACTAACCTTAATTGTTATTGCAAATATGACTTTTGAAATGTTTATTTATTTTTTGAGCTATTTCAATCCTTTTGTTTAAACAACATTCTGTTAGATTTTAGTTCCTGAGTGGTACTTGAATATGTCTAAACCCATAGTAATTTCTTTCTTCTTCAGAGAGTATAGACTAAACCAGAATAACTTACAAGGTGGGTTTTGTTCTGAGGGTGTTTGAAAAGCAGCTCAAAGAGACCAAAGCAATTTTGCCACAATACTCTCAGGTACAACTACAACTCCCTAAGTACATAATTGAAATTGATTTAATGTGAAATCAGTTGAATAGGATTGATTCCTATTGAAACCAAGGAGACCACAGAAACGAGTAACAATTAACTGCTTCAGTCAAGGTGACAAATCTCTAGTTCCTAGCTGTACAAATACAGAAATTGAATGCTGTATCAGGAAAGAATGTTAATGTATATTTTTCCTTTTGAATGCAGAAGTTTGTAGAGAAAACACACTTCTGGATGAACTAAGGCAAAAGAAGTAGAGTTCTAACATGGGTGCAGCTGTGAAAAGCAAAGTAAGGTGCTCAACAGTTCCCATTGTCACTTTGAGGGTCTAAGTTCAGATTTTTAATGGTTACATTCCGAATATAATAAAAATTCTGGAAAGGTGTGTAAGTGGTACCTCAGAATGGCTGGGGATAATGCCTCCTGCAGAGTGTGTGTGTGTGTAAACCTGTCATAGGTAATTATCATAGTAACACCTCTTGCATCACAAGCTAGTTTGAGGGAGGGTGCAGAGCTAGTGTGCCACTAGATGCTGCTCTAAGACAACATCTAACAAAAGAAGACTCCTAAAACCCATGCAGTCTCCAATATTGCATCCATCACCACAGTTCTGTTTAAAAATAATTTACAGATTAAATCTTAAGCTTTAGAAACAGGTTCCAAAAATTCAGAAAAAAAAAAAAAAAGAAGGGGTGAAAAAAGCACATCATGAACTGATATTAAAACTTACAGTATCAGAGCTACTGCATTTCTGGGAAGAGAGTCTGAATAAGAATTCTATTTTATCAGAAACCTTTGGTTTTGTGAGACTGTCTTATCTAATTCTTGAAGTGCTTTCTGTTAAGCAAATTCACATGCTTCAAAAAAGCAGAGCATAAATTCCTTAAGTCTTTCTGTTTCAAAATATGAGATTTGTGCCGGCTCGAGGTTAGTAGCTAAACAAGTTTACTGGTCTTGGCTGAACTAATGTGGATCCGTCACGGTATTTAGCTAACTTCATCTTGCTGTATGGGCACTTAAAAGTTAATCAGAAGAAATGTTAATTAGGTCAATATGGAAATAAATCTGCAGAGCTGCAAGAAGAGGCTTTCACAGTGTCGACTGAAACAGGTGTGGTTTTAGTTTAGGCTTGCAGTAATTCACCCGCAGAAACAAATAGATTAATAAAAGAGACAGAAAAACCTTTGAAAAGTAGAGAATTGGCTCTTATGGGAATCAGTGAAGGTTGGGACCAAGGTCCTTAGTAAGCTAATTCAGATTGGGAGGAGATATGTGTGTGGAAGGTTTTTGTCATATAACAGGCTGAAATGGCTGCAGACCAGGTGGCACAGGTAGATATTCCCTGGAATGAATACTCAGTTTTTCTTTGACCCCGCTGAAGTGTTTCGTGTGTACTTAACTTTCAGTAGTCACATTAAAAAATAATGGATATGAATCAAGTCACATTGTTTAGACTTTTAAAATTTTCTCATCTATACTTGATTCTCCCAACTGAACAACATACAGATATGATAAGAATCAAAGACAGGTTATTTTTTACAGAAAATGTTAGTAGCTCACTGATTAAATATGAAGTGGGCATTGAGAGATCATTAACACTGTGAAATGGATTTCTGACATTTTAAAAAAGCAGCATGTACCCTTTCCTTTAGCTCTGTGGTGGGTCTTAAATGAGTAACGTCTTTCCTGATAATTTTCTTTTTGCATTTGGAGGTGATATATTCTACCAGTTATGCTCTACAGGAAATGGTTGAAATTAGTTTTCATTAGTTCACTTATACTGTACTTGCCTGTAAAGATTGCAGCTTGATCTCATTATACCATCAGAATCTGTAAAAGTTTTTTTTTAAAGCCAAACACTTACAAATATTTCATTTAAAAAAGAATTTCAGTAAAATGGCATTAAAATAGAATTCTTTTTAAGGCTGTTTACACACACTTGTCCATGTATAGTAAAACATTTAAAAACTCTCTGGGATCTATTTTACAATAGTTTTCTAATCAATAGGTCGCAGAAACACTGTGCACTACATTAAGGTGTTCAAGTTACCTTCTACACATCTGGTCTTTCCTTCTTTTCCTCAGGGCCCGGGGAGACGCACACACATGTGCACGCACACAGGACTGTACACCAAGTTAGGAGCTAATAAAGATATCAACCCCTGCTCTCCGTGATGAGCTGTGACACACAACACAAAGCACCCTGCCTACTCCTTATGTTGTAATTTTCTGTAAGTGCTAGCTTCTCTTCTGTTTTTATTAGCTAATGCATCAACACCCTGCACCCAGGAAGAGACTCAATAAAGCCAATTAATTAGGCTGCCCTTTTAGGCACCAAGGAGGCAGGAGTACAGGAGCTGTCTAGGGCCACAATCCTGTGCAGTTTGCTCTATTCCCAAAGCCTAATTAGCCTAGGTCTGGTTTTGAGGGGTAAACAGAGGCACAGAGGGGTAATACTGAGGTCCTCAGCTGCTTGCAGGTCCTTTGTAGCAGGCTTTGTCTCGGTAAGGCAGCGAAGCGGCAGGACACGTGCCTCCTGGGACCACTGCCAGCCACCACAGCGTGCAGAGGGAGGGGGAGGAGGTAGGCAGGGGCTGCCTGTGAGCAAACCCAGCTGAGGGATAGTCATGCCCCATTTTCCAGAGAAGCAGTAAAAACCACTAAGGAGATTTCTCCATCTGCACAGCTATTACATATCAGAGACAATGTCTGTATTTTCAGTAGATATATAAAGCTACTGTGTTTGAGATTTATTTCTGGCTGGTAAAAATAGTTTTGTCTCCTTCTGGGCTGAGTGTATTAGATGGCTTTCTTGTTTCTGTGATTCAGTAGCAACGTCATTCTTTACAGACATAATGTGCATATTGCTGACATCGTTCCAAAAAATAGATGGCCCAGGGCCACCTTTGGGGAATTCTCTAAACGAAAGAATTGAAAATTATCATCTCACACTGGGTGTAGAAGCGCTCTCTTTGCATGCTGAGAGTGCTAAAAGAGGACCTGGAACAGTCCCTGTGCATGTATTTACACAATAGACTATTGCTGCTTTGAGTTGACAGCCCAGTGGTTCAATAACATTCACTCTTAAAAGCCTTCAGTGTGCATTTACCTACCAGAGTTTGCATTGTAAAGGGCTTGTAAATAATTGTGCACCTCTCCTGGAGAGGAGGTTAGCACCCTCTGAGGAGCAGCCATGAGATTTTACTTCCTTCAACAACTCCCCCCTCACAGCAATGGGAGCAAAATGGGACCCCACTTGCTGGAAATTCTCTGTCCCCTGAAATCTGAATGTAGCAGAAAGAGTATGTGCTGCCACAAGCTCTCTCTGCACCTCAGAAATATTGGAGAACTTTCTCCTTTCTTTTCTCCTTCCAGAAGAAAAGTGCTTCAGACAGCACGGAAGCATAGGATGGATGGGGGTGCCATGGATTAGTCATATGGAAGGTACTCTGAAAAGACTTAGGAAAAATAGTTTCATATTTACAACCCCCACCGTTCCTTCCCCTGTTGTGCCAGGAGGGAAGGGGAAGCAGCACAGTTGTGTCTGCACAGCAAAGGCACAGGGACCTGTCCTGGCGGCTCTACCTCTCGTGGAACAGCCAGCGTGGGGCCAGTGGTCATGAACTTCCTTTGCCCACCATTTCACCCTCTGCGAAATGGTGCCTTCCTGGAGCTGGTGGACATTCCACTCCAGCTCTGCTTGGGCTGCACTTTGGGGTCACTGCCTCTGCGGGGCTGCAAGGGTTCTTACTGGGTGTCTTATCTTGTTCTCTATGAAATAAGGACGTGGGCTGGGATAAAGGTCCTTTGGCCGTCTAGCAAACCTGCACTTCTGTGTGAGATCCAGGGCTTGGTGTGGTCCTGGAGGCCAAATGGTGAGCTGGAGAGGACATGAAAACTGAAGGGCAGACAAAAAACCTGCTCAGGTACCTTGATTCTGCTGCCTCTGTCAGGTCTGGCTTGGATCTGCCTTTCCAAAACCTGCATTAGGAGACAGCTGCCACCTAGGGATGGGGCACAAGTAATATATTATTTAAACGAAAAAATGGTAAGAATTTATATTCATTGCTGTTTTTGAAGAATGGCTTGGTGGCTTAAGCATAAAGCTGGATGGGAGATTAAGTAGTTCCTTCTCACTGCTCTGTCCTCTCCGTCTTGTGTATGGCCTTGTTGGGACAGGCTGATCTGACAGGCACAGTAATGCTTCCATGGCATTTGCTGGTGAGACATAACTGAAGTCCTCTGAGGTTATGCATGAATAGAGCTTGAGGAGAATAGTCCTTTCTTTTACAGTATTATAAAAACTAAAAATTAGAACTTAGAAATTCACCCATCAGAACCAGTTTGTATCATCTCTGAGAAGTTATTCTGTGCTGCAGGCACTCATCAGTCATGAAGGATAGGCCCACCACGTAAATAAACTAAATCTATCTCATTTTACGTGGATGCTCAAACAGCCATCTTATGATAACTCTCAATCATTGCCAAAGTGAATCAGACTCAAACTGTAGGAGTAAAAGAAAGTTTCTCTTCTGATTCTTTGGATCTGCATTGCAGAAATCTGAAATCAGCTTGCAAATAAGCTGCAATGTCATATGCTGTAATCCACAGCTCCATTTATACTGATGCGTGTCTCGTGTGCTCTGTGCTGCTGTAATTCCTAACTACAGTGGGAGTATCAAAGTTTGACTGCTGCCTTAGCCCTGATTTTAATGGCATTGTTGATTTTTATCACGGGTGCAATGCAGATTAAAAAAAAAAAAAAAGCTATATACATTATAGCTCATGCTGTCTTCAGTTTGCTCTTTACTGGTACTAGAAATCCCTTCAGTCTGAGGTTAAATAAAACCAAAATAGCAAAATATATAACTTGGGGGTATTTGGAGGGGAATGAAAGCTGTTTCTTAGTCCAAACATCTTCATTGTTATAGAGCTTTAAGCGTACAGAAACCTCAGACAGCAAATATTGTAACCAATCCAACCAGTACAGAACTTCTAGGGCAGGGAGAACCTGTGAAAAGCACAACAGTGGATTAAAAGAGAAGTGCAAGTAATATGCTAGTTATTTGTTACAAAATAAATTAAGTATTGACACAAGAAGTTACACTATATTTTTCTGTTTGAAATGCTGGAGAAGTAAATCTCCTTCTTTCTAAAGGGCAGAATGGTGTTGGTCTTGCCTTTCTGTCATGACATTTACCTCATTAACATGCAGGTGCACTCTCTGGGTTTCGTGCAATACCTGTCTCCTTTCACTGTGTTTACAGACAATCTAGCAAGTTTGCAGGCCAAATGGCTCCCTGAATGTGAGTCCACAAAGCAGTGAACAAGGCAGCACACTGCTTGGGGAGTTCCCAGCACAGCTAGCATCAACAGTGGGCATCGACAGTGACATTAAAACCAAAAAATGGCTTGTAATTGTTTGTAACTAACAACCACAGTAATTAATTGTAGGTAATGTTGCAGTTACTCATTATTCTTCCCTTGTCCTGAAATCAACCGTCTTGTTTTTTAGCAACTGATCCATGGTTAATAGTGGTTAGCATTATGCATCCAAGCTCCTGGTTTACTAAACATAATGAATTATTCTGCTTCGTGGGGAGCCAACCATGCATTTGGTGTGTGAAGTGGGAAATCCTTCACAGAGAACTGCAGGCAAAGCAGGGATTCTTGTGACTCCACTTCAGGACTGAGTGGCAGATGAAAGTCCACAGTGAGAGGGAGCCCTGGCTCCTGCAGCTCTGTGGAGCGGCCTTTTCCCATGCCCTGAGGACCAGAAGAACCTGTAGCTTTGGTGCTGGAAGCATCTGGGCTCAGGTCTGGGGCAAGTGCACGTCTCCCTGGCAGCTGATGGCGTTATCCCTGTGCCCCAGCTCTCTGTTGGCTACATGGGTGTAATGTCTGCATTTCATGTTTTCCTTGGTAGAGATATCTTGCCTAACTCTCAGTCCTGCAAGGGCTGGTTGTCAAGATAATTCTCTGGGCTCTTCCTATATTTACACAAGCCGGGAGAAGAGACATTCATCTCAGGTAAAAGCAGTGTCTAAGACAGCTGAGAAAAATGCCCCCTCCATGTGCAAGACTATTTCTCTTTGAAGGGGGCCTAAGTAACTAGCTCAGGCTCCAAGCTGTTTTTTAAATTGTCTAAGTTAGGTGAAGCAATTCTACCTGCTGCATCTGCCTCTTTTGTTAAAATTGTCATCCCTTAAGCCAGGGACTGTCACCTGCCACCATGGGCTTTGCTGTACATCTAACGTGGCAAAGTCATCATTGCAGATGGAGTCCCTACACACGGTGTAATATGAAGACTAGATAAAAGGACTCTTTGAGCTGCTGACTGATGTTTGATACCTGACATCATCACCTATACCCTTATAAGCAGATGGGCAGCAGAAAACCTCTGCACATTAACCTAGCACAGGTTATGCAATCAGGCTCAGACACAAAATCACGCTTTGGCAGCGTAACAAGCTGCTGCATGTCTACCAAGCTGCTCTCAATATCCGTGTGCTGATCTCATCCTCACCATCTCCTATGTGCTCCTGTGGAAGGCGTGCACACAAATGGGCATCTCAGATTGATTCACAATAACTTGTTAAGCCACTGTTATCTTGTGCCTCAGCCCACAGACAGCCCCCACACTGGGTCTTTTTTTACTAGGGTTTCATGCTGACACTCGGGCATTTATCAAAATATGCTGTGCAGCCATACAGATTTTTGCTAAATATGCAACAAACGTCAGTGTGTAGGATATAGGAAAGGGAGTAGAATGGTTATTTGAAAAATGTTTAGCATATGTTGGGTGAGTTTTCATGCATGATTGTGTCGGTAAAGGTTATCAGAAAAGTCAATACCTGCATGCTCAGAAAACAAAATATTAGTTAAACCTTTGGACAGGTGCATTACAGTGCAGCAGAAGATCATTCAAAGTTGACCAGCAAAATTCTGCTGCTCCTGAAGGTAGAAATGCCCTGTCATACTCCTGCGCTGCTTTATGAACCTCCTGGCCTGCTAGGCTGAAAGCCATTACGCTGCTCCCAGATGGCAGGAATTTAATTTGGAAAGTCACGCAGTGTCTCTCTTCTTTGCAGTGTGCCCATTTGGCAGCCTTTGAAAACAGGTGAATGAACATTGTTTTAAAACAGAATTTTTATGCTTGTGAAAAATGCCGTGACTCCACTTATAGAAACTTAGATCCTTTGCTTACCTGTGGAATTTGCACAGTGTGGGTGCTGGCAATGGTCACAGCATCAACACAGATATTTCTCAACTCTCATTAGGTGGAAGCCAGAACAACAGGCGCCTCAGGGTCCATTTCCATTCTCCTCAGCATGGATATTGCAAAGGTTAATCCTCTTGTCTCATGAGAAAATGTCGGGTGATTGCCAAGGGGCCCATGTAGTGCAGCCCTGGCATCCTGCTGGCTGCCTGCTTGCTGGGCACCCTGGGGTCCCTATAATTTGGTGCCAGCACAGCTGGTTCTGATGCTCTGCTTTACATGAGGAGGCCACAGCCACTCTCCTTCCTGTACTTCTTCCCCACTTCCTCTTGCCAACCCCATTCCTTGTTCACAGACATAGCATCCTACAGGCCACCATCCTTGGTCTCCAAGTCAGTCCAGATTAGATTCAGCCCTCAGGATTCCTGCCTGTGAGGATTTTGAGGTTTCAGCTAGCCTCTTGAGGCAAACCTGGGAGTTAGGAACAGGAGAAACATGCAGGCTGCATCAGGTTGAGAGATGTAAACGTGCTGTGCCTCGTGCAAGAAGAGTGCACATCTATCTGAAACAACAAACCAGCCCACTTGTGTGTTCAGTGCCGGACTCTTTTAATCTGTTTCTGACTTCCATTCCCACCTGAGAAGTTTTCTCCCTCCATACAGTGCAGTATGTTTCTTGTTTCTGCTCCTGGCCTTGTCTCTTCTTTGATCAGTAGGAGAATAGATAGAGAGATAGACAGGAGAATAGTAAAGATAGATATTCCTATCTTTATAAGCATCACAGCCCTTTGTCAACTGAGTGTCTAATCAGGAATGATGAACTGTTGGAATATCAGAGGCAAGTGACTTGTTCCTCACTGGTTTCAACAGCAGAGCTAAAAACCTGGTTTACCTGAGCTGTCTCCTTGTCTAAGATGCTCCATTGAAAGAGGTTCTGTTCCTTCTGCTCCTTTTCCTTCAGTGCCACCTGAAATCTTTTATTCTCCCCTTCCTTAGTGTTTTTATCTGAGTGTGGAAGCAAAAGATCAGAAAGAAAACAATCATTCCACACGTTCACAATGGGATCCATAAATGACTTCAAACAGATTCCTTCAAACACTGCAGATGTATTTCAGGCCATTAAGCTCTCAGCGAAAAGATTTGTGTTCCTCCCATTTCAATCCCTTGACAGGTCCAGTTGCTAGATGTAAGAGTTTTTAATTACATATTTAGAAATCTTTATAAACTGTTGGGATTACTGAGCAGAAACTCAGCGCAGCGAAGGCCATAAGGTCTGCTCAGACAGGAAAACCTTTATAAACAAGCATGCATTGAAATAAAAAGCAAAATAACCATTACCTCAAGCTATGAATCAATGTTTTCCTAAGAGGTTAAGACCCTGAATAAGTAAACTCTTTGAGAGTATCCCTAACTTTAAGCGAACTAATTGACTTCAATTATATATGTATCATCAGTTTACTCAGTTGAGACTTTCTCTTATGAGTAGAAAAAAATTCTTTTTTAAACTCATTTTTAGAGTCTGGGATTGAGGCCTCAATGCAGTCTGCAAAAACTCAGTGCCTAGAAAAGTCCAAAACATAAATCGGGAAAGCAAGGGAGGGCTTAAGTCAGTAGTGCTGCCCCCACTTACCAGTGTGAGGCCTAAGGACCCAAAGGTTCATTTAGGGCCACACAAGCAGAACATGGCAAAGCCAGGAAACAGATACCAGTCTTCCAAGTCCTGCTGTCTATATTTTAACCCTCTGGTGTATATCCTATAGAAATTCCAGCCAACCTACATCCTCCTTTAGACCTTCCGCTAACACCTGAATAGGTAGAAGGGACTGCACAGTTGGTTAACGAATGCTTCACCTTCTGGGAATCAGGTAATACATCTTCTTCCTTCCTAACATTTATTTAGAAACTTGAGTATGATATGCTTGTGAAGTACATATTTTTGGATAAAAATATTTGAATTTCAAAGGGAAAATGAAGTATTATATTTTTGGCTAATTAATTCAGATAATTTTACCCAACACAGTATTGATAACCAAGCACATTAACCAGTCTAATGCAGCTAATTTCATATCACAGGAGTACAAACAATAAGGAGCAGACTGCCAAACCTTAAGAAATTAAGTATAAGTGCAGAAGACATTATAAAGAGAAAGAAAACAGTGGGTAAGTTTTCTGAAAAGAAAAAAGATGTAATTACTTCAGCCAAAGGGCAGCAATAACACAGACACTGACAAAATGCAGGGATTTCATGCGTTTATTGACTCAGCCGTTCACAAAAAAAACGTCGTTATCTTAGCAAATGCCACATTACATGATAATAATCAAGCTACTGTACTGTACCTCTGAGATACAAAGCTCCTTTTACTGGAAATCAAAGGCACTTTTCTGAACAGTTGAGAGAAGAACTTTATGGTTCTTTGATGATATGGACACATATTTTACTTTTTGCTTTTCTAACATTTAGAGCTGATTTTTTACTCTTTATGGTCATGAAACATTCTGGGGTGTTTTTGTTGGCTTTTGGCAAAGTAGATGCAGAGTTAGTGTGGAAACTTTTAGCATGCCCAACTGAGGCACATTTGAGCACCTCAGCTCTGAATGATAAGCTTGCAATATGAAATGAATGAAAAAGATAGAAGTGAGCTTGTCTTTAAACCCTAACTCTCCAGTTTTTCCATCCATCCCTACTGTTAGCGAAGTGTCTGTTGGATCAGTGACCGTGAACCTCCATTTTAAGACCAAAGGTATCACCAGGCTCTGGGAGAAGAAGCTGATGAATGCTCAGAGGATGTCAAAATTTGTACCTCTTGTGGGTGATGAGAGGTGGGGAGAGACAGTATGTCTTCAGAATAAGTGATCCTGTGGCTGTCCTTGGAAGTCATCGCCAGTTCTGTTTCCAAAATATAAATGTCACGGTCATGGCAAGACAACCTTGCTTGATATGGAGTATATTAGTCTCATCAGCCTCTCTGCCTTGCCCTGATTTCCAGCTTTGGCTGTTTTTTGTTGTTTTGGAGAGAGGGGACAGATGAATGTTGGAATATTTTAGCGGAGGATGAGCCATTTTCAGTCTGCTTGTAACGGCTGTCTTGACGTCTTGGTCACTGTTAGGCTGGGTTATCTGAAATGCCAACCAACTGCAGAATAAAAACATCACTTCAAAGACTGAAATTCCTTCACTCCTTTCTTATTGGTGTTTTTTTCCTAACAACTGTGATCATATCCATCTTAATTAGCTTAGGAAAAAAAATCCTCTGAAAATTGAAGAAGAAGAATCCCCTACCTGCAGCTGCAAAAGGCTGATATATTAATCTACAGCTGGAATGTAAATTGCAGGTACCTGAGACTGGCTGTTTCATTAGTAGGATGTCTGTGATGGATTTTAAACCTTTTCCTGTATATAAAAAAAAGTACCATATATATACCAGTTTACCTGAGACCGTGAGGCATAAGAAAATAATGTTATCTTGGTGCTGTAATTTCCATTACAAATCAGCTGCAAATATTTAAGGAGCTTTATTTGCTAATGTACATTTCTTTTTCAGTTGGTATGATATGACAGAAAGAAAAGCCAACCTCTAATCTCTTTGGGATGGCCAGTGTGATTAAACTTCCTGACTGTGGCTGTACTGTGTGTTATGTGAATGTATTATTTGTGGACGTATTTCATTTTGGATGTGCTGGTACCAATTAGCCCCTGGAATCATGTTAATTTTTTTTTTCCTCAAAAACATCACTCCCTTCACAAGACTTTTTAAAGTGAAGAGGAGACAGGAAACAGGTTCTTTTTATATATCAAATTTAACATCTACTGTATCTATGGATAACAGGTTCTGAGGTGAACTGCTGAGTGTGTCACAGTAAGCCTGGCAGAGTTAAGTGTGGAAAGTCGGTCTGAGCACATGCTGTAATGGATTTGACCTCGAAGAGCACTGCAAAGAGAAATTGCAGATAACCATCTGAACTGACTTCAGAAGCCAGCAGCCCTGACTCCCTGGATACCAAGAGTAAAAAGGAGGACTAAATAGATGGAGTGAACAATCAGAAATACAAGGTTGAATAAATGCTTAATATTTGAAGTGTTGACAGTAGAAGAAAACAGAAAAGCAGTACATTTCCCTGAGTGATTACAACCATGCTAGGAAACTAAAATTCCTTAAGACAGTTTTATAAAAGTAAGATATATATTCAGTAGAAGTGAGATGTGAAAGTAATATAGGAACAATAAAGACATGCAGCTGGCAAAATATTAAACTCACCTTAAACTTGCCTTTCCGTGGCAAATAATTACTGATTAGGAATACTAAGGAGAAATCGTGGAGAATGAGACTTGCATTCTCCTCAGCGGGCCTGAGTTCAAGGCTCCAGAAGGGGCAGAAAAGGGAATAGATCCCAACCCATACTATATCTGCTTCATGTCGTATTGGATGGACTTTACACTTGGTTGTTCTTCATATCACATTTATTAGCAAAAGTAGGGATCAGAAAGCGCTCTGAGGACCCTCTGGGGCTGGGAACTGCTGTGAGCAAGTGCCACTTGTTTTCTCTCTATTATGTTTAAAAAGAGGCAGAAAAGGAAAAAAGAATGTGTGCATATACTCACTGCCACGTCTGCTCTACAAAACCCCGAGTCAGAGTCAAAATAGGCCTTTAAAGAGAATATAGACAGCAGCGTATTTAGTTTTGATTTATTAAAATAGTTTTCAGACTGCAGTCTTATTTGTCCTGTGAGAACTGCACTCTCTGGTAATGGGAGCATTGAATTTTCATGTGAAACATTTTAGAGAGCATATTTTTTTTTCACCTACAAGACTGTGACAAGAATTTGCTCTTGTATGATGATGTGGAAGTTATAGCTGCTATGCTAAACACATATTTATGATCACTGCTGGCACGGCTGCTGTGTATTTTGTTTATGTTGTTACAAACCTACTTGCGACACATTATAAAAAATACATTCTTTTGTGGTAGTCTTGCACTGAGGCAGAATAAATCATGCCTCCTACATCTGCTCCAGCTTTTCTGATATTGCCCATTTGCTGTTCCTTACTCTGGAGAAGGGAGTGCCTGTGTGATTTTTAGTCCCATACCAGATAATGTCGAAGGCCTTATGAAAGGGTAAAAATAGATGCCTTAATACAGCTGTCAGAGAGGCAAACCCCAAACCACAGCATGAAGCAGCTACCATCCTTCAATCAGAATAACCTGCTTTCATTAAATGCTAGTTTGGGAATGGTCTAGACATGCTTTAAGCGTGTGAGGAACAACACAGTGAATAATTTCAAAATGGGGAAAACAAAACAAAACTAAAATAGAAACAATCTTCCAAAAGGAACAAGAGCTAGCCAGATCCAGCACTAGGCAAGTAAGACTGAAGTCTTTAATTTTCTCTAGTCTTTCATATTAATATCGACAGAAACACGACTACTATCTCTGTGTGCCTTTATCACAGACACCTCTCTGTGATATTTTAAGGAAAAAAATATGAAAACACTGTCAAATACTATTTTAAAAGCTCGAGATTGGATTTTTTTAAAATTACATTTGTTTTCACTTTCCAAACCAGCGTTTTTCATTCTTGCTTAATTAGCAGCATTCTAAGAGTGTTTTTGATTGAGTATAATCATCTGCATTTTATATGAATGTTCTTCATAACCTTCATTCTGTTTGCCTGTCAATATGTCCACTGACATCAGGAGTGCAAAACCAAACCCTATTGTTTGATATTTAAAGGATAAGGGTTTATGTTATGCCTGTGGAGAAAAATGCAACATTTCTTTTCCTTTTTTTTTTTTGTGGTTGGGATTTATGCAGATGTGTGTTTGCAAGACTGGTGTCTCAGCACTTATCTGCTTTTATAGAATAAGAAAAAGTTATATAAAAGCAGTTCCAAACTTAATGTATTTTTGGATATTTTATTGACTTCCCCCATAGCTGTGATTGTTAGGAATGAATCCAAGAGAAGTATTACTGAGCCCTGAGAAAGAAATGATGGGAAATTTAGTGGATATCATAGTAAAGCCAACATTTGCTACCTGTCATCACAGGTGTTTTTAAGCTTTTCTCTTAACCCAGAAAATAAATCGCACCCATATGTTATGTACTACTGGGCTGTAATTTTTGGTTGACGCTGAACTTTCAATGGCGTTTAAGTACTGACTCTTCAGCAAACAGCTGGTTATGAGGCATTTTGTTTAATTATGCTTTGTTGTTTTGACTCTCCTGTAGTGTTTATCATCCTGAGGAACACAGCTGAAGATACAGGTCGATGACCCCTCTATCCATATAGTCTGACACACCTATCCACAGGGGATTAGCTACCTAAGTGGAAATTTTATTCAGTACTTCTTTTGTGTTGCTGTTCTGAATGACTTTTTCTATAAGGCTACATGAGTAAAAAACTCAGGTCAGCAAAACTTTGTTTGCTCAAGCACTTTTAGATAATGTTTTGTGGTGTAATATAAGGATAGTTTTCATGCCATGCAGCACATCGTAATTCAGTAAAGAGAAACTAAGGGGAAGAAAGAAGCACAACTAAACCACAGCGCAGTTTGCTGAACATTCTCAAATTTCTTTTGACACTTCATGGCGACAGAAAGCCCTGTGCTAAATATGTTTGTGCTGGTCTGCTGTGAAAATTCACCGTTCAATAGCTTCCAGAGTTTCTCATCTCTTACCTATGGTGTGCAAACCTACACCTCTGACCACTGGGCTCCCTTGCAGAGTGTGGATGGCTACTGCGTGTCTCAAAGACTTTTAAAGGATTTTTGTGAGCTGCTTCCAAGGTGCAGCTCTACTTTTAATCTCCTCATGACAGAGAATTGTCGGTGCGTCATACCATTCATGAGAGGCAAAGTGAACCAATTCCTTAGAATAAAAATAACCTTGGGGTCATAAAACCAAATAATTTTTGCTTATTTTTGACAAATACGATTTAATTGTAATTTAAAGTAGCAAAATTCAGCAAGGTAGTGATTCTTTCTTTTTTCTTATGTCATGAAGTTGGCTGTTTCATAGCTGGCCCCATGGACTGGGGATCAAGGACAGAGAGGTGGAAATGGAGCACAAGGTCGTTTAATTCATAATCCTTGATTTTGCCCAGCTACTCCTTTGGCTTATCTCATTTTAACACTGTTGGTGTTCTCTATTGACTACTTCCTTTGGAAAATATTCACAGCTTAAGGCTAATTCCAAGGCAATGTCACTTTAAAAGGAATAGAGTAGGTTAAATGAAAATTCTATCACAGCATTCTATTAGTTATCTGCTAAGAAGAGAACATAGTCAAGATTACTGTAGATTGTTTGGTTATGCAGTCTTTGGGTCCTGTGTTTTTAGCCTAAGGGAGAAATATTTATTTCTGTATATTCATATTCTACTTACACTTGCAGCATAATGATAATAGTAAAGTGTAGGGATATAGTCACAAATGCTATTTTAGTTTAAGGATGTCTGGAAATCTACAGATAGCTCAGAGCATTAGCTGAATCTACCGCTCTCCATATTTTTTAGGTAAAAGCCAAAATCCAGAAAGTCATCCCTTTAAGGCATGCATGACTCTGAATTCTGGCACTACTTGGTTTTGCTAATTCTTGTCTTAAAAGACAAAGAAAGTGGGTTTTCTGTCTAACCTAGGAATATAAATCTGTCAAGACACCAATAAAGACTGAGTCATGGACAAAAGCCCTTTGAACAAACACTGAAGGTGTCTGGAAGAGCTGGGGTAACTGCAAACCTCATCTCTCTGCAAAATCCGTTTGCCTGTAGATGCCCTATCATGTCTCTCAGGTATGCATGGAACTGTGAAATTTGGTGTTCCAGCATGTTTTTAGTTAAACTTGGCTTTGCTTTCAGCCTCAGTTTACTGCTGATGCACCAGAGGTTCACTTTGCTAGAGCATTCAAAAAGAAAGTTGCTTGCTGAAGCTGCACTAAACTCATCCAGCTCCTACTGAAGTGAAAATTCTGATTAATTCCCCATGGCTCACTCAGCTATGCAAAAGCTGGTTGGGAAGGCATTTTTCCTTTTGGAAATGGATCATGGAAAAGAAGCCAACTGGATTCCAGGTTGCTCTCCTGAGGCCTCAGCAGGCTAGTACTCAGGGCTGTTGGCAGACCTACCTTTCTACCAGCTTCTGCAAGACGAGTAAAACAGCACTTCTACCTCCATGTAGCTTTGCCTCATCTGGTCTTCTGCTCCTTCCAAATAAATGAAAGCCACACATGTTTTATTGCTCGTTTTTGGAGTGCAGACAAAGTGCAAGGAGAGGGGATAATTAGACTTCAGGGTGGTATCTCTCTCTAGCATCATAAAACAAAATTCTTTAACACTGGATACAACAGCATGTCTATGGACTCTCTTTCTAAAAGCTCATACTAATTTATTCCTGGATTTTTTTTCCTTTTCTCTCTTGGCTGAACCTTTCTGTTAGAGTAGAAAATTGAAATTTGGCAGTATAAAAGCTTCAGAGAGTGAAGCTGACTTTTGATCCCCTAGGCCTTTGATAATTTGAGAATGGGAACAAAATTTTTGATTTTTTTTGACTGTGTGTATAAATCAAACTTGCTGGACTGCGACTGACCCTGCTTGACTGCAGCGTGGTGGTGGGGTTTTGCTACCAATCAAATGTAGGGGCCTGGACTCAGTGCAGTGAAGTCTGCTGAGGGTGGGTATCAGCATCTCCCCCAGCTGCAATCCCCACACAGATCTTACAATGACTGAGACACTTTTCTTATCCCAAGCCATCAGAGAAAGCTTTCAGCCATTTATGTGCCAGTCAGCAGTGACAGTAGCACGTGAGTGGATTCCATCCTTTTTTACTTAGGTAACACTCCAGCAGAGCAATTCTTTGTGCCATATCATCCNATCCTTATGATAGGAAGGCTCTAATTATGAGAAACACCAGGTCATGGGATTGGCGAGTATCGGTTCCCAGAGAAAGGCTGGATTACTAAAGACATTTCCTGCAGCTCTCTCGGTTTTCCCCCAGAGTTGCACTTTTTTTCTGGTTGATTTCAGTGATGGCATATTTAATTGCTATTTTGTGTTTTGTCTGTTGCATTTTGTAGTGACATTTTTTTTCTTTTTCTCTGGAGAACTGTTGGACTGAAAAACACTTAATACTGAAAATGAATATGAGGACACAGTAATGTTTTTGTCTGTATGTGTCATATAAAACTGTTCAAAAGGGGAGAAATGCTTTCTGCTAAGCACTAGGAGTAGACTTTGCATTCTTATCCTTAACAAATTTAATTGAAGTCACGGGAATTCTGGCTGCATAAGCAACATACCGTGTAAGAACTTTTCCCTGAAAAAAAGTGACTTGCATGTTCA
The DNA here is from genome assembly GCA_013398855.1 of Mohoua ochrocephala. Classification (NCBI taxonomy): domain Eukaryota; kingdom Metazoa; phylum Chordata; class Aves; order Passeriformes; family Acanthizidae; genus Mohoua; species Mohoua ochrocephala. The sequence goes on along the minus strand of VZTA01007516.1, from coordinate 246,110 downwards.
GAGTCTCAGGCTCAAATATGGTTATTTAGAAACTAAATCTATTACATATGTATATTCTGGCATATCAGGATAAGACTTTTACCCTTTGTTGCCTTTCATCCAGGGAAAAAGAGGGCTGGGAAATTGCTTGAAAAAATATGACATAAGAAGCAGAGAAAATGGGCTTAGTGGAGATGGTGGTGTAAAACCCGGGAGGCATATCACTGAGTCACGCTGCGCCAAAATTAGATTTCAAAATTGTTTCTGTCATCTTATGAAAACCCACAACACTTTGTTCTGAACACCCGAAAGCTCTTATTACTTTTGTTCAAAAAGCGGTTGGCTGTCCTCATCGTTGTTCCTTCAGGTATTCGTACACATTAAGAAGCTGATATAATTTTGACACATTGCATTTGAATAAATAATGTACTTTTTCCTCACCTGATGGAAGAGAGCTTGTAAGCCTGAGAACAGCTGCCAGAGTCAACTGAAGAGTGTTACAAAATGCATTGGAACTGTATGAAAAAGCTGCTATTTGTTAAATTGGACTGATTTCTCCACCTGGTGCTGCCAATTAATTTGCCCAATTTAACCTTTTAAAATGTCATTATTTGCCCCCTCTTAAGGATACCTAACTAATGCATTTTTCCCTCTCTTGAATTCTTAAAAGCTACTGCCCTTTCCATGGCTGTAGGAACTTCTCAGGATGATTGTGAAAAGGAAGAAAATGTATTACGAAAGCAGCTTCCCTCCTGGGAAGTGAATGATAATTTTGCCCCACTTAAAGTCATTGTAATGTAATTAATTTAGGGCTTTTAATCACCTCAAAATATGAAAATGCAAAGCACTGAAATTAGAATTATTCAAATTTCCATTTAAAACTGGCTAGTGTCTGTCCATGGCATGGCAGTCCTGTTGGCATCTTGTTTTAATGAATATTCCGAATCCTTTTCCAGTTTAGAAAAAAAAAAATCACCTATTATGTTGATGTATCTGTAGACCCTGTATTTTTCACAGTTATGAATCTTGTATTATGTTGGGAGTTCTTTCTTCTTTTCAGATACATTTCACTCTTAATTCTGATGTCCATTAGTATTTCATTCAGGGAACTATGAAAAATGACGATACTAAACGCTTTACAAATAGGCTTTTATTCATCCGATTTGCCATAATGCAGAATGACGTGATTAGTAATGGTTTTTAACTGGCTTCTAAGAAGGTGTCATGTATCAGTTTTGTCATGTGAATTGTTGTTATGGTAATGAGAGCATATCAGTTATTCCTTGGAAGGTTGCATTAGATCAATTATATAATTAATCTGTCTTGTTTCTTTACTTATTTGTTTCTCCAGTAATTTCTTGAGTGCAAAAATATTGGTCTTACCATATGCAGTTAGTACTTAATTTTTCTGATCTAATTGCACAGATTATTTTACAAACAATACCCTGTGAGCGATTTTTATGTTTTTATTTCTCATGAAACAGGGTTGGTTTCACTCAGTTTTTAAGTATTTTTAAAAATTTTTAAAATAAATTGTTTACATCTTGCTGCTTTCTTAAAAAACACAAGTTTGCCAGTAACGGAGTTTTTCTCTGGCACTGCAAAGCACATGTGAACTGAAGGTATTTGCTGAGAAAAATTTGAGAGCTGTGGCAGAGTCCATGTGTCTCCTGTTCTAAATGCAGTCGCTAACCATCAGCTGTCACGTTGCTTTTCTGCCTCCACTGCCCACTTATTCTTGCCTGCACTGAGTCCTGCCTGGAAGGGGGAATGGCGATAGGCTGAGGTCCAGTCTTCACAGTCATGGTTTTCTTCGGACTTTGGTAAGAAGTCCACTTCTCTCCACCTCTTCTATGCCCAGAGCACAGACTCCAGCCGAATTTGGATCCACCCAGGCTTAGCTGTGTTGAAGAGCAAATGTTTTCCAAAATTCCTTATATCTTGCCTACACCGATCTTAAACAAAGATAGATCTGGATATTTCTGAAAGGGTGTGTAACTGAGTTATTTATATACGCAGAAGGCAACTATATCTATGTAAATTATCCCAAGACAAATCCTGTCCTGAATTTCCTCCCCACAGTAGAGAAAGAGCAGCTCAGTTTTCTGAAAATGGCATGATTTGATTAAAACATCCTTGTTTAGACTTCTGTAAAATACTGAAAAATCTTGTACAGTTTGATTTATGAAATACGCAACCTCTAAAGATGTGTTTGTGCTCAGAACAATTGCTTTTTTCCTGACATTTAGGCAGTGATATTTTGGACAACCCTACCTGTTAAGTGATAATTTTGTTAAGTTTTTCTGTCACTTATCTATCAAGACAGGTAATTACAACTATGCAACAGATAATGGAATAATTGTTCAAAGGTAACATTGTATTCATTCAGTGGAGATCAGCCCCAAGAAAAAAACAAATATCTTCCAGCTAAGAAAATCCCAACACTCTCTTGTAACATAGAAGGGGAAAAAACCTGAGCATCCTAGATCCAATCTCCAGTATACTGCCAGCTTTGTTTTGCCACCAGAGTAAATCATGACTCTGTACACCAAAGGGTGACATTATCGTGCAAATGGGGTTGTTACCAAAAAAGTGTACATTCTTATATTTATGAAGAGCCAAGTTCATCCTCAAACCCAAGTGTGTCTGCCAGGCCCAGTAATCAGGTGCAAACCTTCGCCCATGAATAGATTAAACCAGCTCCCCATGAGGGCCTGGAGCAGCCAAGCGTGCTCAGCACCCCAGCGCATCTCAGCTCTTGCTCAGTCTGGGCACAGCAGACCTGGCTGAGGTGGTTGTCCTGCCCCTCGAGCCACCAGGAGATGGTAAAGCACTTAATGCTTTGAGCCACAGCCACAACTGGGCTCATGAGATGAATTAAAAATGTGTGGGCTGGAGAGTTTTTTGTGCTTTAGCTTGCTGTTATCCTTAATCAGCCAAAAAGTCGGAGTGCTTTTTAAAGGGTATGAGTGTTTCTGGGAAGCAAAGTGGGAGGTTGTGGTAGCCAGTCCTTCAGGTTCTAGGTCCATAAGCAGCTTAAATCCCCCAAATTACCAGCTAGTAAATGGGGAGATACCAGTCCAGGTTAAAACTTAGCAACTTTTTATTCCTGAAGTGCTTTAACAGTAAGTATAAACAGTTAATTATAATGAGCAGTTGAGACTTTTTGTTTCTTACACTAATCTCGATTTTGAAAGAAATGAGATGGCAGTGGAGACCTACACTGTACCAACATGTGTGATTGTGGCTGTTCTCCAGGTGAATGTACCTTTGGGCTGCCTTTTTACCATGTGAGAGTCATGTCACTTCACACAGGTGTAAGTGACAGCTGAAAAACAAAACCTTAGAGAAGAGATCAGAAGTAAAGTTGCCTGCACTGCCGTGGTTATGTGGTTCTTCAAAATAATAAACGACAGAATACAATGACAGACTTCAGTAAGTGGTGCCCAAATTACCCGATTACCAGTCCAAATTTGATGATTACTGGTGTCATGGTCCACTCTCAGAAGTGGACATTTTAAGAAGATTTAACGACTCTATATTTTAAGATTTAAAGATTATCAGCTTTGGTCTGGCAATCATTTGTGCCTATTCAATTGCCATTATCTCAATGTCCTTCCCAATGCGACGTTATTAAAAAAATGTACAGTTGCTTTACCTCACTAGTTTCTTCAATATCGGTGCCGTATACTTAATAAATATTTGTCACCTTTACATGATTTCTCATCTGGTCACTATTAGAAAGCGAGTGCCATTAGCCCATTTTTGAAGATATAAAATTGAGTGTACGGAGGAATAATGACTCCTGTGAGGACTCAGTAGCAGAGCCTAAAATAGCACCTGGGTTCTCAGCTTCATACTCAGTAACTGAACCAGTTCCTGCTGCTATGATTTAGCATAGCTTGAAAGTGGTACTGATGTAACAATTACATATCTTTCTGAAGGAAGGCACAATGTATAGGGAAATCTATTGTCAAAGGAGTAAAAAAAACTCTTCATGATTGTATCACGGTGTGGTGGGTTAGCACTGACAAGGAACCAAGTGCCCCTCAAGTTGCTCTATCACTCTCCCCTACTCTCAGGGGTAGGAAATGCAATGAATGAAGCTTGTGGGCTGAGATAAGGACAAGGAAATCACTCAGCAATTACTGTTGTGGGCAAGACAGATTTCACTTGAGAAATTAATTCAATTTATTGCCAATAGATAACAGAGTAGGACAGCCATAAATTAAATTAAAACCACCTTACCACACTCCCCTTCTTCCAGGGCTCAGCTTCACTCCCACCTCTTCTACCTTCTCCCCCTGAGCAGCACAAGGAGTTATCAATCCATAACTCTTTGTCTCTGCTGCTCCTTCCTTCTCACACTCTTCCCCTGCTCCAACATGAATCCCTCGCCCAGAAGACAATCCCTCACAAACTTGTCCTTGCTCTAGCATGGACTGCTCCTCTCTTACAGCTGCTGCACAGCATTTTTTCACACTGTCTGAAATACTTTCCCAGAGGTGCCACTCACACCGATGATGGACTCAGCTTTGGCCAGCATCATTTCAATTTTGGAACTGACTAAAACTGGCTCTGCCCAACATGGAGCCAGATCCTGGTGTCTTCTCAAAAGAATCCATCGCTGCAGTCTCTCTGCTACCAGAACCAGGTAAACCCAATACACATAGCAAGGAAAAATGTGACCTCCAATGATTTGCCTTGCTTTTATTTTATTTCATTCTGTGTAGAAAAATTATCAACACCTTCAGAAAGGATAGGTAGTCAAATCAACTTCTTCACTTTAGATACTAGTGAAACACCAGTGGAACTAAAAATGAGTAAATTGTAGCTGTACCTGTGTGTTTTGACAGTCCTGTGCAAAAAATGCTACAGAACTTTTCTTTGGAAGCTGGAAAACATATGAACTACAGTGTATTTAAAACTTCTGTGTATTTAAAACTTTCAGAGAAAACTTGTCTTTATTCTTATTCTAAATGAGTTAATTATCTTTGAAATATTGAGAGTCTAGCCTTTGACTTAATATTACATTGCAATTAATTAATTCAAAAAATTTTTAGTGCTCTGGGACAAAGCAGAACATCGTAGCAAACTCTGCAGAGAGTTATATGTTCAGATCTTTAATGTGCATTTTAGTTACATCAGAATATTTTCCATTTGTGGTTTTAATATTAATTTAATTTTTTCTGTGTAGAGCTTATGCTGCAAATCTTTCCATTTATCTTTCCAGTTGCTCCACAAGATGGTTGCACTGATTCTCAGTGGTTCTTCTGGGACATGATGGCTATTCCCTTGGTAACACATTGCTTAATCCCTGGCTATTCTTGCTGCACTAAATCTAGGAGACTTCAGAGCCATGAATCTGAATGCTGAAGTAATTCCCAGTTGGTTTCATTTATACTGGGAGTATGTACTTTATGTTGGCTCTTTCTATCTTGGCTGAGGCAGTTTGCACGTGATACTCGTTTGGCTTCACAAATAAGCTTCACCAGACTGGAAAATAATAAGGGGCATTTTGTGACTGCTTTTTAGGGATATCATAGTGCTGAAACTGGACTCACTGTGGAAGGTACGGTCTAGTAATTGAAGTTTATAGGGTGATATGGTACATCCTTAGTGAAAAAAAGATTTTGTGAAGGCTAATTAAAAATAGTTTTACATGTCTCCTAAAAATGCTATAGTAGTAAAGTATTCAAAGAGGAAAAGTGTGTTAGTAAGACAACTTGTAATATCTTTGCTGCAAATTCTTTAGTGGCTCTTCACAGTAGAGATGTTTCTAATCTGCTAATTGTAATCAATAATTTGTATAAGTTACAGTGCCTTGGTTGTCCTACCCGAAGTCTCAGAAGATTGTTATTCTTGCTTTTTCTCTGATGAGTTATTGACTTTTCAGTCCCAGCTTTATCTAGTAAATATTTGATACTAAAGCAGTGCAAACTACATTTTATTTCAAAAAATCTTACATGGTTCTAATTTTTTAAAACCTAAATATATCTGTAATTCTTATTTTCTCTGTAATTCGTGGCAGCATGTTACCACATCAAACATCATCAAAACCTATCCTGAACTTTGCTGCCTTATTTTGTTAACCACCCTCGCTCAGTAGCTGTCTCTGTCACAGAGAAATTAACATCACTTAAACAACTAACTAGCAGCTAGGATCTTCCTTCTAATCTGAGTATATCAGGCCACCAAGATGTTGTTCAAAAAGTCATTGATTTATGCTCAGAAACAATAACTTCATGCAAGAGCCATTTCTGCTAGCTGTTTTCTCTATAAAGACTTATTAGGAAAAAATGTATTTGATTTAACAGCTCTCTGAGGGCCAGATGTATTTTCCTGTCCCATTCTGAAAAACAATGCAGTCACTTATGAATAGATTCTCCACTTGGGAGGGCATGCTTGTAATGGCACCCTTCCTTTGAGATTCAATGACTGGCTGGAAGTTCTGAGAGGGAGTGCATCTGGAAAGATGCACCCTAAGACACTGTGCCCATTCTTTTGACCAAGATTGCAAGGATTTCTCCTTTTAGGACACCAAAGTATTGTGCGTCTGTCACTGGAGCAATTCCACAGCTGAGATAAGGAATAAGACCTAGTTTTAATACTGTACAAACCTACAGAAACACTACAAACTTTAATACGTCCATGTATTCCTAGTAGATCTAGTTGGACAGAAATCTCTCCACGTGCTCTTTATAAATCCTTTAGGGGACGTACTTACAGTATTGATGGGAAGAAGTACTCACTGTCCGTTGTGTGATGTATCTGTCAGCAGTCTGTAAGTATCTTATATAAATACTTGGCCTATGCTTGTCCTTAATAATCACTGATTTGAGAACTGTAATGTTCCAATATCTGTTGAATTATAATTAAGACTTTAAAGCAGTCACATGTAGCCTAACTTACCTGGTGTTACCAAGTCTTACTGTTGTGAATTTTAGATACTCCAATATTATAATTTGAAAGGCAGCTTCCAGACCTATAATCATGCCTGTGTAAATCAAAAATCTACATGTATTTTTCAGAGGTAAGGATTCTAAATTTAACTAAAAATCATAAAAAGGCTTAGGTTGAAAGGAGCTCTAATCTAACCTCGGTGTAAGGAAATATCAGTGCAAACATACAGTATTGCCTTTGCTGAGAAAGTTACTTTCTTCTGTAGAACTAAGCTTTTCTATCCTTCAGCAGCTGATCAGAAGGTCAAATAGTTTTGATATACATTTGAACTTTTGAATAAATATATTTGTGACTCTTAGGTGTCTTCAGTTTCTATGAACAGTCATGCAGCTAATTTGCCAGCAATGAACATTCACAGAAAACATATGTCAGTCTCCAATCCTAATTTTCTGCATATGAATATTTGAACAAGAGGCAGGATACAAAGCCCATTGTAATCACCCAGAGAGACACCCACTGATTTCAGCTGACTTTCTTTTGTTGGTTTCTGGAAGTATTAACTTAATTTTCCAGTCAGGGAAAAGAAGTTATGGGGCTTTTAAAATTTCATTTAAAATCTGGCTAATCATAACTGATTCAGAAATATATAGCATGCTCTGAAAATAATTTGATATTTTATTGAACTTAGAGATCAAACATGTGTTCTCTTGCATAGAAAAAAACAACAAAGAATTTTCTGAATGCTTAATTTGCAGACCAGATGCACATTCACATCTACAATTCTGTTTATAATGACTTATATATGTAGAAGCTTGAGACCTGTTTATTAGAGCCACAGTGGTCTTTACTTCCTAGCAAATATTGTAAATGTTCTTAGACTTTTTCTTTTGCATTAGTGTTTTTTTAATTGCAGATAATTCCCTAGAGTGTATCTGCTTTAATTTTCTTGTGTTTTAGAGATTATTTTTCAAATAACAGACAAAGTTATTTTATTTTCAATGAAATTAAGATCTGTTCTATTGAGTGATACACATCTCTTCAATAAAACATTGAGAATAATACCCCACAGTCAACTGTTGGCAGTAAAATAACTGAAAGCTGCTGTCTTCCTAACTGATGGCTCCAGTCAATTCTCTGGACTAGCCATCATGGCTCTCCTTCCAGTGCTGCTGCTTCCAGCTGTGCAGAGTGACCTTTCTGCAGCAGCCTCTCATGTGGACCAGGTGATGGATCCAAGCTGTTCCAGCCAGTAACTTTGTACATTTACTTCTTGCAAAAGTGAGAAAACAAGATCTTAAACATTGAGGGAAAACAATGTTCAGTTTAATCGAACTGTTTTTCAGAACTGGTTGAATTGTCTACTCCTAGGTTAGTTTTTATGCTGGGGCTGGAACAGATTAGGAGTATATAAAACTTTGCATACCAACAAGAGTTACTTGTCATAAAATGAAGAAGCTGTCAGCAATGCTGACTCTTTTTCTCACAATGCTTCCTTTTTATATAGTACTATGTCTGGTTCCCTGACTCTCATGTCAGATGAAAAATTGCTATGCCTCTCATTTTCCATGTGTGATTGAATAACTTTCCTTCAAAGACTCATCATAACATATGTAGAAATTATGCCAAACTAGATAGATAGCTAATGAATATCCTCACATCTTACTGGAATTTCCATTCAGCCCTACTAGAGTTGAAAGGATTTCTGGAGTAATTCCATCCAGGAATGGAAAACTCTCAAACACCTATGTCCAAATGGGAAAAAGTTCATAACTGGGAACAGCTGAGGCAGGATGGGGCCTTCAATGAGTTTGTTATCATAGTATTTTGAATATATAATTTGTGGGCATCTAGCATCAAGACAGTTAGTTTGAAAAGTTCAAAACTTTCTTAAGGCAAACAATTCATATTTGGAGTGAAAAATTGCACTTTTCACACCAAACAGCTCTGTTATTCCTTCCAAAGAAGATGAGGAGGAAAAAAGCCTTCTCTCTTTTTAATGCACACATTTATGAAGAAAAATGGCTTTATTCAAACTGTGGATGGAAGAGAAATGGGTTTAAAATCTTCCTGTACTGGCTTGAATAGAGAGGTGGACCTCTTGACAGATTACATAGTGTTTAAATAAACTCATCCATTTTTTATTGTATTCATCTAATAGTTTACATTTTAAGAACTGAATCCTGAAAACATATTTCATCTTGCTGGATCCCTGAGAATGGGATTTTTATAACAGTTTTTCTCCATTAGTTTTTTTATGAGATACTACTCTGAAGAAAATCTAATGAAATGGAGGCTTTCTGCTCACCTGCTCTTGCACTTGTTTATTTAGTATTTTTGATTAATTAGGACTCAAGCTTCAAAATCATAAAGAAGAAGTTTTCAGAAGTTTTGTCTAACTCCATTATACCACAAAAATCACCATTACTGGTATTTTCTCAGAAGTAGACTGCTCTACAAACTGGAGGTGTTTGCTGTCTTATCTGCCAAAATTTGTAGGTCATTATGCAGTTAATCGTTAAGCAAAAGTATAGCACACAAATTTCTAAAATGAAATAATATTCTGACGTTAGTGTTGTTGACCCCATGCACTATTTATATTTGAGTCAGCTTGATGTTGTTTCCAATGATTCTGAGAGGAGATGGGAGCAGAATTGTGGTCTCTATAGCCTACATTTTTTTACTGTGATGTAATCAGTGGTCCTAGCTATTTTAGGAAAAAACAAAAAAAGGATGTTCTGTGAATGTTCTCATTGCAAAACATTTTTATACAAAAAGAGTCAAAACACGCAAAGTTACTGTTTTGAAGAGTACAGCATTCAAGGTGTAATCTGGCAGAGATGTAGACTCTGGCTCTACAGAAGACTTTTCATAAACATTCAATGGTGTTGCATAAAGACAGAATAACGGGAAAGAGTTCCTTTTTAGCCAGGCTTGAACGCTAGGCTGAAGTCTTAAAGTTTCTGATCTATCAGTTGAATTTCTTTGGGATCTTTTTAGTTTGCATATCATACCCAATCCTTCTGAAGTCCAAGCAACTTTCTCTCTTTTTAGTTATTTGACAACAACCCTTAGGAAGAAGTGTGACATATTTGCAGAAGCACAGGATGAGCCAGACGCACAGAGTTATGACTACAGTTATGACCTCACTCTAAGTTTTTCGTTGGGTTTTTTTTGTTGTTTCTGCTCTCCTTGCACCTGCAATACTGGCTTATGCTGGATAGAGACAAAGTCAAGACTTCAAATATCATCATACACAACCCAGCTTTTGTACTTCCCACCTGGTATGAGGACTTGCACTGAGCATGGGCCATGCTCAAAAAAGGAGTAATTTTCTTTGGATTCATACTCCCCTTCTGGTTTAGTGTCATAAGGGCAATCTTCAATATAATTTTCTTCAAGCATTAGAAAATGAAATTTTGTTTCCATTCCTGATGAATGCTTGGGAAAACAGAAAGAATCAAGCTCATTTTTCATCATGGTAATTTTGGGAAAGTAGATTCCCTACTGTTCTAGCAATAATATTTCAGACAAGTTAACCCTGAAACTTTCCTATAAAGTGCAACAAGCTAAACCTATCAATCAGAAAATGCATAAGAGAAAGAGACCCCAGAGGAGACAACACATGAGAAAAATCTCTCTGAGACCTCTTTTTTGCTCCAAGGGAACAAAAATTGCTATTATGCGATTGCATTAAGGGGACTCATTTGAGGACTGGAAAGCTTCAAGTGTCTGTAACTACGGTGCGATGGGTTGCCCTCGGCTGGATGAACGATCCCCACCAAGGCCTTCTATCACTCCTCTTCTCAGCAAGATGGGGGAGGAAAATAGGATGGAAATAAAACCCTTGTAGGTGGAGATAAGACAGTTTAATAAAGTAAAAGCAAAAGGTTACACGCGCACAAAGAAAGAAACAAACACAAAGAGATTTTATTCTTTACTTCCCATCAGCAAGTGATGTTAGACCTTTGGTCACGTTTGGGTCAGCTGTCCTGGCTGTCCTAGTCCCAGGATTTTGCCCACCCTCAGTCTGTCGGTGAGGGGGAGATGTTGGACATACAGCACTGATGCTGTGGAGCGCTGCTTAGCAGTGGTGTTACCTAGGAGCAGTTCTTTGTATGTAAGCAATGTTCTTTCTTATGGCATTTCTACCTCAGTTTTGTCAAGAATGGAAGAGTTTAGTAAAGATTATGAAAAACAGGCATGTGGGAGCCTAAAATGGTAGACATAGTCAATGTGAGATCGAAGCCATGATTTATACATTGACTGCCATTGTTTGTGTCCAACATGAGTTTGTTTTTATGTAAATAGTTACTAATACATCTTTTGAACAACTGAGATAGCCAGTAGCTGTGTCCATAGGGATGAAATCAAATACTTGTTCTTCCAGCAAAGGTAGTGTGCCATTCAGTGACTTAGGAATCAGTTGCAGCTCGAAAATTATGACAATTTGGCAGCTTTTTATCTGTAGACGTCCTTAACTAGACACGGATGCAACCTGACACATAGTCTAGAATTCAGACTTTCTTTTATTTGGTTGTATTCTGTGTCTCAGTCTGAGTGACTGATAAAGCAGAAGATGCTCAGATCTCAAGGCAGAATGGCATGCAGTTCTGATTATGACCAAAATCATTACAACTTTCTCCAAAATTACAGAAATGTAGTATTCTTTGAAAGGGCTTTAAGTTAAACCCTGGACAGGACCAGACATATAAAAGTATAATGCCCTACTTCATTACACTGGTCAGGCACGGGATACTTGCTATTGGGTGATTTAGCATATCTTTGTTTGCTGCTTCTTATACCTAAATAGATTTTTCTCCTCTTCCTTTCTCTCTCATGCTGCTTTGGGGGAAATTTCAGCTGTTTCCAGCTGCAGTGCATAACTGTGCACATAGAACACTACGTTTCAGTTCAAGCAATCTGTTTTGCTTTGGCTTCAGAGTGTTTGGATTAAATCTGAATTTAAGGTTCAACTTCAAACCCAACCTTTATATCCTTTCTTGATTAGTTTAGTTTATGTTCTTGCTTAGCAGCGGGAGATTAATTCAGATGTCTGCTCCTACTCAAGAGAAGGTTCAGCTCAGCCCTGTTTTTGCTCTTCTTTCTTCACTCCCTTGAGTCTACATTTATATTCCAAAGCTGTTTTAGGCAGAGAATTCTGTGAAGCTCTCCTATCAGTCCAAGGGTAAATGAGCCTGAAAATAAATCTTTCAGCAGATATAGGAAGTTCTGTTATTGAGTTGGACTCCATACAAATAACAGTGCTGTTTTTCTACACATGCATTTAATAACGGTTTTGAAATGATAAGTTTTACTATTAAAATACAAAGCTTTATGTAGTTTTTAAAAGGCTTTAATTTTACTGATAAAATTGAAATGAACAGTTTTATCTTTGCAACATGAAAAATGAAGACTCAGAAAATCCCGGTCATAGTTTCTTGAGGAAAGAATGTCATACATTTCTCTCTTTGACTTCCTTTATGTGTCACTGCACACTCATTCTCATGTGCAGTTTATGTATGATTTCTGTTTGGGTTCAGCAATACTCACAGAGAAGTAGGTAGGTACTCAGGAAGGGAAGAAATTTAATGAGGTTTCTTATCATATGAAAAGTCCTGTTGTCTAAGGGGAGGTTGAGACAACTCTGTTTAAAAGAGAGAAGAAAAGGCTAAAGGAGGATCTAGTTATTGTCTTCAACTACCTATAGGGACGGGAGCACAGGATTAGGATTCTTTCCTACAGCAAAAGGGCGAGAGGCAACCGTAACAAGCTGCAGGAAGGGAAATTCCAACTAGATATATGGAAGAAATAAAAAGATCACTCTTTTCTGCTCAAGCACTGGAATGGGTTCCCAAGAGGGATTTTAGTTATCTGCATTCTGGAAGTGTTCAGAGCTTGTCCTCAGGTACCTGCTCTAACAATAGTTTTGGTCCTATAGCTGGGACTGGATGGTGTTAGGACCACTGCTGGAACTAGTGGTTCTTTCCAAACCAAATTACCGTGCAAATTTGAAAACACAGAGGTAGAGCAAGTATGACAGAAACCTTATCCAATTTACCGGTATGTAGTGTTCCACCACACAACAATAATAGCAAAGGACCAGCTCTGCTCTGGGCTCCAGTTCCTTAAGAACTGGCAGGATGTCCAGCACCTGACATCTGTTCCCTGCTGTTGGAAGGAAGCTTCTGTTTGAAAAAATGCTACATAGACATGAGGGTCAGTCCCAGCTACGGACTGAGACACCTGAACTTCAGCATCCAGAATGTGGGTTTACTTATCTGAGTTTGGTGCCTCACCACCTGTCACAGCCAGTTGACTCATTTACCTAAATGTAGGTGTCTATCCCCTTCCAAGAACCCTTGCTGGTGTCTAGGTTCTGCTCCAGGAGTGGTCACCTGTGGAACCTGTGTCACATCTGTCAACCTTGTTTTCATGCAATGTTAATATAAAATTAATCCACGATGACCAGTTCCTGTGACTACATTTGCCAAGCATTTGACCTATATATTTTTCTAGGAAAGGTTTTCTTTGGTCTGTACATGGTAAGTCTCTGTGCCGGAACACAGACATATTCCTGAGAAGAGAGCTGAAGAGCACTCTGAATCCCTCATGCTTTGGATTTAGCCCTTAGTCTGCATCAGTTCCATATGCTGGTGGGGTTTACAGCAGGAGGAGAGAATTAATGCATTCCCACCTCCCCAGGTGTCTTTCAGATTGTTCCTGTTTGGATGAGTTTGCAGCTTTGCTTCAGCTGGTAACAGACACACGGGACAAAATCTAGGCTTACTGGTATTTTTCATTTTGATGAAAAAAATAAAAGTAAATATTTTCTTTCTTAAACCTCAAGATAAATTGCTTGGCAAGCTTATATAACCTGTGCATAGCATGCTATAGCTAAATTGTGTTTCTTTAAATGTAACTGTATCTGAAAGTATAATTATCCAAAACCACCCAAGGTTTTTTCCTACAAGTCTAAAAGCCTAGCTAAGAAAACAGAGTGATATGTACTGGGAGATGTTAGTGTTATGACTCCAGGATCTTTGGCTCCAGAGGAGCAGACTGATCTTATTTTGAATTGTTTAAAGAGCAGCATCAGCACTGATTGCAGAAGTAGCCTTAGAAGGAGCCTCTAGTCTTCCCAGCTAAAAGAGAATAGCAATACTACAAAATGGTGGTATCTGCCAAAGCAAGACGAAGGAAACAATGGATAAAATATTTCAGAATGCTTAAGAAAATGTTTTATTTTCATAATGTATAGAGAGGTTGGTGTGACAATATGTTCTAGATGCCATTTCACAGTAGGTATGAGTTTCCATCTACGCCTTTTCATCCATGTGGCATCTCAGGAGGCGTACAAAGCATTCAGTCCATTATGCATTGGCATAAAAGAGTTGCAATCTGAGATCAAAGATACCACCCACATAAAAAAAAAATAGACTCAAAAATGTCTTTGAATCACCCAGAATTGTACAAAAATGGCCAGGTTTCCTGTGAATAACTTTTCCTGTGAATTTCCAAGTTTTTCCCTTTTCAGGTAATGACACCGTAAGAAAAGCGTTTTGCTTTACATGTCAGTTCTGCTCTTTGAGCCAGGTTGAGTACCAAGTGTGACCAGAGGAGCAGTATGTGAAAGGATTCTTGTTTCACGACTGCCTAAAGATTTGAGTTATTCCATTTAACTGAGCAAGACAAAATTGTAGTGTTGGTCAGGTACTTTATGAAAGACTTACATTTCTGAGACTTGATGAACATCAGTATTTTCAGGTAACACTGGGTCAGCAGGATTACCCAGAAACTCAGTGATCTGCAGTAGAAGTTACAGGATGCTCCTCAACCAGTCACAAGGATTTTGTAGGAGTTTATGTAGCAAAATATTAGGGAAAGGCTGTATACATCAGTCTAGTCAGACAAGACATCTCTTTTGCCCTCAAAGCACTATGGAGCAGAGCCATGAAGAACAAAAGTAGCAGTAAGGTAATCGAGGTTAGATTTGTGACGATCCAGGATTTGCTGTCATTCATGCCATGTACTGTTGTAGAGTTTTCCAGGAGGAAAGGAAAGAGTATTCAGCTCCTGTTGCAGCGTGTGACATGCAATGAAGCAAAATATGGGGAGAAAGCACCAAAATATATTCAGACAAAAAGCCTGACTAGGTTCTATTAAGGTCTACTCTCTCGACGAAAGAAATAATGAATATTTTCAGAAAATTCCTCTGGGAAAATCATCTCCCTAGATGCTTGCATCACGCTTATCATGTTTGGAATTGAAGGGGTTGTAGTCTGTCCCTTGGAGAACTTTTTGAAACACCAAAGGCTCAAACAGTGAGACTCTTCTCAGTGATTTCTTCCTCCTAGAAGCAGATTCTTTCTTACCTTTTGTCCTGGGTTGCAGTGTATTCTATTACCATCCTCATGAGCTGTTGAAACCAGGTGGGGTAGTATTCCTTGCCTCCTCCCTCCAGACTATTTCCTGTTAATGGGCCCATCAAGGCCTTGCCACATGACTCATAGATAACTCGCTCCTGAACTATCTCCTGTT
>VZTA01007516.1:204497-230521 GCA_013398855.1 Mohoua ochrocephala | reverse complement strand
TGACAGGGTGTCAGGTTGTATTCTGACTCTGTCAGTGGTTTCTTTTCATATTATTTCTTTTATTTTTTTTTTTTCCCTATTAAATTGTATTTCTGACTTGGAGTCTCTCAGTGGCTTGTTTTCAAACCAGCACACCTTTCTTCTCAGCCTCATGTATTTCTAGACCTTGCTATACAATGATCCAGTTGCAGTAGGAAGACGGTCATCGCTTTAGTCAAGGACGTAGCCTGGTACTGAGCACCTCCTTCAAGGCATCAATATGAAGTTTTGAACAATTTTTTCCTTTGGCTGAGGTTTCATGATGAGGTGGACAACATATTACTACAGACATTTTTATAGAGAAGAAATTATGTCATTTTACATATGGTTTTCTGCTAGATCTTGATTAATTTAAAAAACCCCAACCAAACAACAAAACCAAACCCAAACTGTAATGCAATGTGCTTTACTGTATTACCTGAATATAACCTCCAAAAGGCAAAGAGAAAACATCAGAATTCAGATATTTTTAGTATAAGACTATTGCTCATTACTAGAATCTGTGTATCTATTTTTACTAAGTAGTAACATACACTGCCTACTTCAAATATGAATAATAAGACTAGAAGAAGATAAAGTTCTGAGGTGTGATAGCGGGTAAGATTCCAGCTGCATTTTACACTAATGTTTTCTAAGGTATTTCAGAATATCTTACAAAAGAGGTAGATTTTTATCATTTCAAATTGCCTTCAAGCTCTCACTCAGTTTTGAAAGACCATAAATTATATTTATGGATTTTTTCTCGCCAAGAAGTTTTGATCAACTTTTGATCTTCAGAAGTTCAGGAGCACTTAGTTGCTTCTGACATGTTGCTCTTTCTGAGAAGCTGAGAGGAAATGTAGCATTCTAAAGATGCTCGTTAGCTCCAGTTTAGCATATTTGGCAGGAGTTACTAGGAAAAGGTTCAAAAAAGAATGTAGAAGTTTGGGAAGGATTCTATAGTCTAGACTACAGACATTGTAAAATTGATAGGATGGTTAGGCATGTAACTGCTTCTTGAACTGGCAATTTTGGTTGATAAATAGCTTTGTGTGGGGATAGACAGACATTTAAGAACACACGTATTCTTAAAGAGGAAAAACATGAAAACAACAAAATTTATCCTGAGAACTACCCAAACTCTATTCTGTGGGCCTACGTATATCTAGGCAGTGTAAAGATAAACTGAAAACTGATAATAGGGAACTCTTGGGAGAAAAAGTTTGGGAAAGTTTGATATAAAAAAATTGATGTGATAATTTTAGTATGTGGCTTACAGAATTAAGTGTTTCTAAGCTATATGGAGACATTTTACCAACCTATTCACTGCAATTATTTATTCTGCTGCATGAACTGAGTTCAGGTATCTGCAATATGAAAGTGTTTAGAAGAGAATTGGTTTCTTATTTCTCTTATTTAACATTACTGGTTAATAGCTTTTCATAAGGTATATTTACACACACTCTCACACAGAGGGCTTTTCTCCTTCCTTTTAAGAAACTACATGAAAGGGTAACAGACACAGATCCAGTTAAGTCCTTTGAGGGTGCATCAGGGGTAGTTTGTGTTGCATTTTGTGCAGTAATCTGCCAAGGTGATTTCTATGGTAACCTCTATTTGCATTCTTTCAAATGATGGTAAATTCTGACACATTCCATTAAATATTGATAGCAGTGTTTCATCTACTGGAAACCCACATGGGAATATTTAACTTTATCTATTGTCTGAGACTATTCTTTTGTATCAGCAAGCTTTATACAGTTAAAATGTTAATTAGATTTTTATAACCATTTTTATCGTTCTGCTCTTCATCTAGATTGCTCCAAACACATTTATTTACAATTCCAAAAGGCTTCCATTAATATTCCACAGCATCTTACTCAAAGATTAGCTTAATAGCAAACCTCAAAAATGTACTTAAAGGCTTGTGAAACACCTACGGAATCATAATACTGTGAACTTTTTTGGCTAATGGCCAAGTGATTTGTAAGATCAGCTTTTAAGGAAAAGAGACAAGCCTGAAAGAGAAAATGTCATAATTAGTTTCAAAACTGCATTGGTTTCTGAAACATAAAACAGTACTGAAACTGTTTACAGGAAGGATTTTTTTATTGATGGGGTGGGGTGGGGTAAAGTTGGCTAAGAAAAATGGAAAAATAGAGTGCAGGTAGTTTTATCTTCATGAGTGACACGTGAAATATCTCCAAAGAATTAAAAAAACCTCCCAATCCTCCGGAAAAATAACCTTGCATCACACTAAGGATTATGTGTTCATTTTATATTAAACGGTGCTTGGGGATCTGGCTGGTGGCTGCTTTCTTATGAAGAAATTAGCAAACATGAATTTGCGGCAGAGGCTCTGAACCGCTACTGTTTTGTGTTTCGCATCGCTGCTTACACATTTGAATAGTAAATACACGCTGGATTTAAAGCACCACTGGGCAAGGAGGGCACCACTGCTGCTCACCAGCACGCAGCTGAACAAAGTGCCAGCATCTCAACAAGTGGTAACAGCACGAGTTCAAATTGCCATGACCTTTTGTTATTTGATCTGCTGGCCTACAGGTGGAAAGGGTTGCAGAGTAACGGGGAACTTCTGACCTGCTTTGCACTTTTGAGCAGGTTCTGTGCTGTGATGTAATTACAGGAGGTGCTTTTAGAAAATTGGTCCTAATATCAAGGTTTTCTGGGTTCCATTAAGGTCTGGAATCAGAAACCCTTGTGCTGAGACAGAAAATTGAAAATATTTGATACTAAGATTGGCTTTGTGAAGAGAAACAGCACTATACATGATTCCAAGCAGTGAAACTACAGTACTTTTGAACTGTTTACTTCCATATCCCACCCCCAGACCATCTCAATTACAGATGCACAGCTAGTGGGAATTAATCTGTTTGTAGATCATCTCATACAACATCATGGAATGCATAGACCAGGTAATGCTATCTTTAAGATCTAATGCATCATTGCCAAGAATTCTCAACCTCAAACTAACCAGTTTAAGCCATGTAATGTCGCTTCTTTCTCCTTTGTTTTTTTTTTTTCCCCAAGACTATCTTCCCGGGGAGATCATTTTGAAATCTGTTGAAAAATCAACGGTGTGATGTTACAGCCTTATACGATGCATTTAGAAAAATCCTTGGAAGTTTTGAAATGCTGTAAACAGTTCTCTCCAGGGTCTAGGGGCTACCTTCAGTGCTCTTTTATGAAAATCCAACTGTAGTTCTTTTATGATAGTGCACAACTGCTCAGAGCGAGGATAGAACATGTCCCTTTCCTTCCAAGACTGATTAGGGATAATGTAATGGAAAAGTAGGGAGGTAAAGGGAGTGGCATGGGGGTGGGGGGAAGTGAGGCAGGAAAGGAAAAGAGGGAAACCTAGAGGTAAAGGGAAATAGAAGGAAGAGAGAAAATGTTGGTACAAGTTTGCGCTGCCAAAGTTGATTAATGCAAATGAAGTGGCATGTTTCCAGAGTGAATCCAGGTTAAGTACTGTTAAGCACTACAACAAGGCTCAGAATCAGATCTCATAAGCCCCGTGGACTGGAGCCAATCAAATCCTATGGGCACATGGTCCTGTAATCACTGGGAAGGTAATGCTAAATACGCCTTTCAATTACACTCAGTGTTCTGTGAGGGTTATTGCTTTAGGAAGAACACCAAACCCAAGATGATTTCATTCTACACATAGCTTAAGTAAATAACCTGTGCTCTGTAGAGCGTAGCAGAGACTGCCCAAGCTCTGAACAGGAGCTAGCATGGTCCAGCAGAACCAGGGCTGTACTGCTGCTGTAGCCTGCGGGATGGAGGAGCACAAGGAGTATCTACCTGGTTCTGATGTGCTAAACTCATGCGGAGTAACGTTACCTTCCTCAGCAGCAATGAGTCTGTGCTTTGTCACAGAGTTGACCCAGGACTTGTAACTTTGGGCTCAGTGCTAAGGAATATAAAAATGAATCTGAACACAAAACATAGCAAATCCTTTTTGGTTGGTGCTGCATGGGCATTAACGAAATTCGATGGATCTGAGCTGGACCCGTACCACTTACCTCTACTGCGGCATGTTTCCCTTGCAGCTCACCAAGTGACACCTGCACTCTGAGCAGTGCTCACCATGCTGGACAACATGTGCTGTCTGGCTAACTAACTAACCAAAATGAGGGGCAGGTGAAGGTGCTTTGCACATTGCATCAGTCTTCAGGTCCTTAGCTAGTCATTCCTCGTGTTGCTTATTGATAGCTGACATGTACAGTACAACTATTTTGTTCATGAAATAGATTTACTATCCTAGAACCAGACCCTAACCCTTTTGAAGCCATTAAGAAAAATACTACTAATTTCAATAGGGACAGAATTTACATATTATCTTTTCAAAAGAAGAGGAAAATTGTTTTAATTCTATACTCTCACAGGAATGAAATGGCTTTGGCAGTTCAGAACTTAAGGAAGGTAAAAAAAAAATTCTTTTATATGTATATGTTTTATAATTGAGACATGAAATTTAATGGCTCTGTGAAATCATGTCCTGTTGGTAGACATAAACAACATTTGTTTAGTGGGATTTTGAAAAAAACACTGCCATGAAAGCGGAGTAAAAAGTTGCCACATTTTTAATCTAAAAAGTTTAAAAGCCATGTTTCTCTAGCATATAATTGTAGAACTAATTAAAGTATCAGTAGTTCAGTTCCACCCTTCTGCAGGGAAGGTGCTTGGATGTTCCCATGTGAACCTGAACATATATTAACTCACTGAACTCTGTGTTTTAGGGGCTTTCCTCCACCCCCAATGGATCACGACTGTGACCATCGCTTTGACCAACAGACATCAAAATTGCAACAATCCAGTCTCATTGCTGGATCCAGGGGCAGTGAGATCTTTCCTTATCCCTCCTTTCTCTTTCCTCCTTTTCCCTTTTACATTTTCTAAAGTGATATTACTATAGACAATAACAACCAAAATGTCTACATACATCCNGTTCTGAAATAAATTAAAAAAAAAAAAAAATTATAAACACCAATCATTCAGTGTCATTTCGCTCTAATCCACCTCAAAGGATCTATTAACAGGAACCTGAGTTATCCTTACCTTCAGAGAGAGGTCACAGCAGTGTGAGGACTATTTTTTCCTCTGTGTGAACTAAGGTAGATAATGATGACAGTGCTTTAGGCAGCTGCAAAATACTAGAGCATAATCAGGCTGAATCACTGCGAAGCGGTGAAGCTCTGGCCCTCATGTGAAGTTTTCCACTGTGGTAACTGAATGAACATAAGCTGTGCTGGTTGTACCAAATGCAGAATGGGAATATGTACCAGACTTCTAGCTGGTGTGACAATTCCATCTGCTCTGGGTTTATGTCCCAAAGCCACATAAGGACAAGACCAGTAACTCATATTAGCTCCTTTTCACGTAAGGAAAACCTGGATATGTGAGCCAGAGGAAAGACACAGAAAATTCAGTCACATTTCTACAAGAGAATCAGGACTTCAGGGTTTCTCTCTTTAAACATAGCCCAAGATAACTCAAAATTTAGCACTGAAATCAAGCATATTTACACATTCAGGCCGTGCATACTAGGTTCCCTCAACACAGACACACATATTTCAGACACTTTAGGGTCTCTGAGACCTCCCCATAAGACTGCTTTCTAGAGCATGCAATTAAGGAAGACCCACATTGCCCTGGCTGGAGGATAAGCAGGATCCCTGACGATGCCTGACATGATCCTTGACAGCTATGTTTGTGCAACTGAACCCTGTTCAAGATGTCTAGCTTGGAGAATTCCCTTCTGAAGTCCTTCCCAATACCAGCCAAAAGACAGACTTTTCCTTGGGCAAAACAATTCACAAGATGTGAACAGTGGATTTTTCTATGCTCTCTTGGAGGAATTGTCAGGGTAATGAGATCCCAAGCACAGGCAATTAGACACCACGTTGTTCACCTGAACAAAATCCTTTGCACTGTGAAGAGAATAAGGGGAATATACAAGACAGTGGGAGAAAAGAGATTGAAGGCTGGTATCTGTGTGAAGAATCATCGTGTATTTCTGGTGGGATTGTTAAAAGTTGACCACTTTGCCTATCATTTTCATGAGTAATTATTTCTTTAGCATCAACCAAGAACATTTAGATGAACTAATTCAGTCTTCCAAATGCTTTGAAGGGTGAGACCCTCTGTTGGGATGAAGCAGAGGGAGAGAAAGTGAAGAAATGGAGAGAAAGAGCAGCAGGAGGTAAGGAAGGATTGTCCAAAAGCAGAGCTGCCACCAACAGAATAAACATTTTTGCCTTGAGCAGGAGACCTGCACTGGAGGCAGCTATTCATTTATGACCCTCTGTTGTCCCCAAAGCAAAATCAAATGTTTGTACAGCTCTGCTCCAGCTGGGGGGCTGAAAGCTTCATGTGGTGAAGATAATCTTTGCTTCCCTTTCTCTCTCCCTCAGCCCCCAGCTGATTACAGATTGCACTTAAGAGGCAAAATTAACAGCTCTGCTTCCCAATGTCAGCTCTGGTAACTAATAAGAAGGGGCAAGAGCTGTGTAGCACCAACTTACTGCTTCTCTACACAGATCTCACTGATTGGGCAGATGTCAGCTCCTAAGAGGATGGACACCCTGAGCTACTACGGGAAATTTCATGCACAGCTCTGAAAAGTTGTCTGAATTATAGTCAGTAACCACTCCAGTATCACTTAAGAGTCCAGATATAAACTCTGTGATATTTCATTGGCTCTTAAAGCCATCCATTCCCTACAATTACTTTTCATTACCACTGTAGTTTCCTCGCCTTGCCCTGCCTTCCTGCCTTCCTTCTCTCTCTCTCTCTCTCTTTTCTCTTCCATTTTCTCTGTCACTTTTTCTCTCTTTTCTCTTTCATTTTCTCTCTCACTTTTTCTCTCTCCCTTCCTCCCTTCCTTTCCTGCTCTCTTTCTTCCTCCATCCCACCTTTCCTTTTACATTCTTCCTCTCATTCTTGTTAGGGATTTTTGACTCTTCAGATGCAGTCCCATGGCATTTCTGACAGTGGATTGTAGTCTCGTATATAACTTTCATGCTCTTGCCATTAGAAACATGTTATGCATGTGACTACACTTGCCACCCACAATATCTCATCTTCTAAGACGTGGTATTTAGAAATCCCACCTCCTGAGAGCAGCTTGAACTTAACAAAGAGATAAGTGGCAGTAAAAAAGAGAAAGCTAAGAATATTTTAAAGCACATCAGGTTCTGCTGTTTATAAATTGAATTTGACAGACTTCAGATTTGCATTTTTCCCTTTGTGTAAACCAAAAGGCCACTGAAATACAGTTATAAAACCTTAAAAATTATCCCACAGAAGTATTGCTTTAAGTTTAAGACAAATAGTTGAATCTGGGATTCAGTCTTGTGGAAGTGCAAGCAGCATTGGCTTTATATGTTAGGTGAAAGGAAACGGTGTTTGTTGACAGGGGCGGACAATAGAACTCCTTGTTCAAATCCTTAACCTCTGACCACTTGAAAATGAGGCTAATGAACTACAGCAACAAAAAGAGGATTGGCTAGGAAAAAACTAAAAAAGATCTTAAGCAGAAATGAGTAGGGGTTTGAGAGTACTGTTAAAGCAATTTTAAACAAGTTTCAAGAAATGTTAAGATTACATCCTCCTCAGTAAAAACCATTACTTGAACTTCAAGTGCCCTTTTTTTCTGTAATTACTGGAGAGATGAGGTTTCAATGAACACCCAAGTCTGGTCAAAACTTCTGAAAGTCTTGGAGAAAAGTGGGAAATTTTCAGTGTAAAGATATAGAGCAAGATAGTTAATTTGAGCTCTCAAAATAAGAGGTTGCTTTAGCTTCTGTAACTTCTTGCTAGCTGTAACTTTAGCTTCTTTCTAGCTGGGCTCAGGGTCAGGGAAAAAGCCGTGACACTAGTGAACTGACCTGGCCTGAGGTTTCAGCAATCCTGATTTTGCCTTGCCTTTTGGTTTTGGTCCCGTTAATTATCCCACTTGCCCGAGAAACCAGACAAATCCCTGGTGTTCTGATCCTATTTCTTGTCCACTGGTGTTCAAAGTCGGTGTATTTCTCAGTCACTGGAAGTATGTAGGTATGCATTTGAACTACTTTTCTGAAAAGAGATTTTTTTTTTTTTTTTAAACACAGGTGTTTTCTCAGGACAAGTTTTCCGGGTGAGCATGTGCTTCTGAGCTGCCTGACCTGGCTGTCAACAGCCCAAAGAAGTACATCCCCTCCATTTCTTCTCACTGTACTGGAGTCTTCATCTGGCACTGCACATGTGGAATATCCTTTAATGAGCATAACAGCATCTTTGTCCTTTGGCAACCAGTAGATTGGTTCATACGTGAATGCCCCACGTTCCTGGGTTCTAGATACATATTACAGTCCCCACTATACAAAGACACAACTGTACAACTGAAAGACAGCACATGCAAAGTTAAACCTAAGAAGTGGAGCCACGTGGAGAGCCACATACTAATTTCTGAGAGGTGTGTCATGGCACAAATAAGGCCAGAATGAGATTTTGCTATATATTTTGAAACTAGCCTCATTTACATGCTTTTGTAATAGAACATTGTGCACCAGGCTGTAACTGTGAATGATTTCTGCAATGCACCAGGACAGTGTGTTAATTCTGTACAGTTAGTTAAATTCTGGGAAGGAAATCAAATTCTGCAAATGGTATTTTCTCCCATGAACACCAAAAACCAGTGCTCCATCCGCAATACGTATTTAGTGTCACTTAGGGATACTATCCACTTTTTGTCAAGTTCCCTGCTTAGACTGTCTTTTAGCTAACCTCAAAGATGACCTGTTTTCTCTTTCCTACTTTATGGCTTATACAAGCTGAATAGAAAATCAAAAGCAAGAAAGGTGTTATTATCAAGGCACTGCTGTTTTTCAACTTTTCTCTTGTTTTTCTTCTGCAAACAGCAAGGTGCCAAAAAGCATCATTTGATAGACACTAAAACATGAAGAGCAGACATCTCATCTACATTTTTACGAAGAGTAAACAAGCGGGACATTGATGTAAAGCAGGTATTAAACTTCCCACTTCTTTCCCTCCCTCCACACGTTCTTTACTACTGCAGTTTTGTAAGGGAGGAAAGGTTCCATGTTGTTTTTGGGTTTTATCGTTTGGGGTTTTTTTTCTGCTGCGTTCCTGATATTTGTTTTATAAACAGGTAACTCTTTGGGAGTCCAAGGTTCTACAATTTCCTTCTACGTTGGTGGAAAAGCTTCTGGGCTGTCTTTCTTGAGAAAGTGTGTTGCAGGTGACAGTGAAGAAATGTGGCCGCTCTTATCTTAGTGCTGTCTGGCAGTTCCCTGTGTCTGGAGCTCAAGTGAGCCGTAACTGCAAACTCTATAGACTGTTTTACAGTGGCCTTACCTTGTGACATATGCTTTGCACTGCTAGCACGAGTGACCTAAACCATCATCCACCCCTTCTGCTCTTTAGCTTTGCACTTGGAGTATTACTTCACACGGAGTTTCCACTAGTTCTGAATCCCTGTTACCGCTATTTCTCTGATCCATCTCTGTAGGAAGTGTTACCCTATTCCCAGCAGCATATTCATGGATATCCAGAGGAGAGGGCACAGATAAAAATCAGTCTTGCGGTGTATAAAATGGAAAAAATCCTTCTACAGAATATTACATAAATTTAACTTCTTTTTTTTTTTTTCTCCAACAAGTCCATTTGGTGCATGCTTGAGAGAGTCTGAGCCAGGAAATGGAATAAGTCTCTGCAGACATGGCAGGTATATTTGGTGCAATAGAGGTAGCATGACAGGGCTGTATTACAGTAAATAATACAATTCCAGAAATAACCTATGCGGAACATATTGCTTCTGCTGCACATGTCAGGAAACGGACTTTGATCGATGTTGTTGCAACACAAAACCACACACTAAAACTTTTTAATTATGATGACAGTATAAAAGTGTAGACGGTGCTCACTGGCAGCGTTCGTAGCCTTTATAATTAACAAATGGACAGTGCAGATTAATTCTGCATGCTCTTCATGTTTCACAATTCTTTCTAGTTGCTGCCATCAGCACGTATAGAAGCACTAAGGCACGAGAGAGGGCCTGGTTCTCATCACCTCTGGGGTGTTAACAGGCATCCTCGAGGGGAGTGATTATCTCACGATAACCACACCACCTGGAGCTACCATATTGCTGCTATAAAAATTCATTAATGTAAGAGAAAAACATGTACTTTTGTGCTAGAGGATGGAGTTAGGAGTTCAGAATATTAAAGAGCTTTATCAGGAGCTCTAGTTTGCCTCTATTCAACTCCATATGAGAATATTCACTAGGCTGCTGTACAGCTTTCTCAGTTGTGTAAACTAGAACACCACTTTTGCAGCAGCCTAGTATGAGAGTCAACAATTAAAAAGATATGGCACAACCATCAGAGAACAGAAAGTCACATACCTCAGATTGCCTTCTCAAGGGGAATATGTCAGTTGGCAGAAGAGATTCTACACACAGTTTTTCAGAATAAAAAGCACAAGGAAATTACAAATCAAATTAGATAGGAGTGTCTATAATTTTAAATTTTAAATGACTAATTTCTGCTCAGCAATGCATTTAGAGTATATTTAATTTGAGTTTATCAGAAAAGTATGGAATGAAGTACATGGGAATACAATAACTCATTGTCTGCTGTTCTCTATGATAATGTACCAAACTGTTATCTCATACTCTAATGACTTTGATGTTAATGGAGTCGTACGCTCTGCCTGACCTCCTCAGCGCTGGATGGATGTGCATGCGCTTTTTCTGCCCATCAGGTTTTATGCTCCACTCTCAACTTTCCTATGAATCTTTCATCTTTGCTTCTGCTTCATTTCCTCTTTAGCAGGGGAGCAGATTTTATTTAAATTAAGAGTTTTAGTTCTACAATGGTAGGGATAATTTCTTAGACTTTAAAATCTGTAAATTTTGAAGAAACTGTTAAATTACTGATGCTGTGACTATCCACTCTCATCCCAAGAGCATTTCTTGCTCTTTCATAGACGTTTATCCATTTAATGAAATTTGGCTTAACTGTCACCCAGAGACAATAGAAGACACACAGAAGGCATCTTTACAAACCTCCTTTTGCTTACTATTTTCTTTTTTATCTGTGCTTAGCATCAGTAGCACGTCGTGGATGTAAAGATGAACCTTACTCAGACTCTGTAGATGGTGGTGGGAGACGTATAGACAGTCAAGAGAATGTGGCCCAGGGAGTGCTAAGTGGCTACAACGGCACAGAAGGGTTTAATTTACATCTGTCTCCTGCTCACCATATGTTTATTGTGGTTAGTCAGCACACACAGAAGCTGAGCTCATCCTTGGGGGCAGGGAGAACTTGAGGCTCATTTGCTTGTACAGTACCTCTTTAGACACTTGGAGTCCAGCTTTAGTGCCTAAATAACTGACGGCAACTTAAGTTTGTTTTTCATGAGTGTACAAGGGACTGTGAAATGTTAGACCCAAAGTATCTGATCTCTACAAAATACACAGGTGTTTAGGAGATGTCACCTGTGCTTGCTAGGCATCAGCTTATGGCACAACTGAAAAGGCATCTATTCTGTCCTTGCCATGGGGCAGGAAAACAATATATTATTGCTTACATAGCAGCAGCAGTTCTTACTGTGTACACAGTGGTGGCCCAGACAGCTTCCTTTCTGTGACGCAGGGAATGGCTAGAACAGAAAGTTCTTCTGTTAAGGCCACTGAGACTTAGGTTTTGTAGGTGGACTTGTGGTTTTATCAATGACGATGAAATTACACAGTACGAAGCACTCCACGACATTCTGTGAGTGTAGGAAACCATGAGAGAGAAAGGAGTCAAAAACATCTTGTGCAACGCCTTGCTTGGTTCCCCAGGTGGTGGCAGGGAAAGACTTGTGAAGATACATTTTTGCAGATTTCTGGCACTGCAAGAATTTGCTGGGATGCTTTCTGTGGCTGTTAACAGCTAATGCAAAAGAAAATGACTGTATAACTGTTCAAGCTTGCACTTGAGAGCATGGCTGTCACTTATGCCATTTGGCATGTGCAAGTCAAAATTCTTGTTTTTGTGGCTTGATCTAGTTCACCATTCTGGCTTGGAAAAGTAGCTGTATAGAACACACCAGCAGAGAAAGTCCTCTGGGTTTGTTTTACCCTGGATAGAGTCTAGGAGCATCAGCAACTCCTTGCTGATCCCACCAGCTGCTGGAATGGAAATCTAATAAAAAATAAATGCTGTTCAAGATCTTCATGCAACTTTACTATTATGGTCGGGATTGGAAAAAGGACAGAACTAGAGACATGAGAGCGCCTGTAAGATTGGTGCTGACAGGGGTTAAATGAGCCTGCAGTGCTCTGTAGGGAGCCAGGCACCAGCAGGGACCTGTCCATCTGTTTGGTTTCTCAAGATTGCTGTAGAGCAGCTGTGCCTTATGATTGATGTCCAAAGGAATAATTTCTTATAAATTCCAGAAGCTAATATGCAGGAAACTTGGCTTTTCTTCTCTCTTCTAAGATACCTAATGACAAGCTCTTTTATATTGCCATGGAGTGCCATCACTTAGTATTGGTTTCTATAATTTCCAGCTCTTGACTGCACAAGGAACTCTGCAGCCTGGAAAAATGACATTAGCTGATGTCTAAGGCATAGTGTAAAGGTAGTATCCAGCAACCAAATGTGATAAATTACTAATGCCAGTCAATCATCATGGGTTTGTTGTTTCACTCTGCTAATGGTTTACTGGTTTTTTGTGCGTCTAAGATGGTGTAGACCTGCAGGCTGTGTTGCCTTTAAATGTCACTACACAGACAAAAGAAGTCAAATAATTTACTGCATGACATGTTTGTCCTTCCCAGATTTTTAGCCTGACTGATGCTGTTAGTTTCTGTGACTTTTTTTTTCCTTTTTAAGAAGTGTTCAGACTTTCCCTGTGAAATACTGTTTTGTTCAAAATCTGGCACTTGCAGCTTTCACACGCTAGATTATATGGTTCATGAGCTCTGCCGTGTGAGTTTTTCTTCATTGTGTGCCGTAGCTCATGGTGAGCTTCACAGATCTTGAACAGCTCTGCCTTTGATGGATGTTAGTACATTTTCTCAGTGGCTGCCTTTTATTAGTTTCAAAAGATAACAGTCTATGTAGCCACACACTCAGGTGTTTATGCGTGTGAAGGGCATCAGGAGGAAAAATGTGAAATCTCCTGCTCTTTGCCAGATTTTGCCCTTCAGAATATTTTCATCTCCTTGGTATGATATTTAACACAATCATGAAACTGTAGGAAGCCAGAAGTGCCTCCCTGATATAGAGATAGGAACTGTTGATATTGAGTTCATTCATACTTTCTGAACCCCCAAGTCCCTCTCTGCGCAGAGTACAATAATATTCAACCCCAAAGAGTTTTCAGATTAATAATTTTAAAGAAAATTACCAGTTAGTCCAATGGAAATTCTGAATTCCTTTGTTACGCCTGAACATAGGTTGTTTGGATACTGGAGGAGCCCTTTGAGATAGCTGAACTGCCTATGCTGCATATGTCTGTTTCTAGACCAGCTCAAAGTGGGAGTAGCATAAGGGTATGGTTCTTGAGACTGAAGGCTGTACATAAAGTACAGCCATTTAATGTACATAGAAGCCATTTAATGTGTGCAAGAGCATTGCTGCATATTCTTGAGCACCATCTGCTGGCATTTTCTCATCTAACCAGTATTTGCATAATTGGAAGCATCTCTCTTTATAGAATGTTCCTGAATGAGGCAGGAGCTGAAGCCCTCAAGAAAATAAAGTCTGTTTCTTATGCATGCTTGGAAAGTGGCCATATAGAAAAGGTCTGGAAAGGGTTTTGGAAAAGATTAGCTAGATGGTGCATGAAAAACCCCTAAATGCAGCAAAAAGATTTGTACTGTGATGGGCAATTCCCGGAGTAAGGATTCTGGCATTGCCCATCTCTTTATTCTGCAGCAGGTGTGATACCAGCCATCCTCTCTTGTCAAAGTGGTCCCAAGCCAAGGAAAGGGACGGTAAGGGGTTTTCTATGAGTTATTCAGCAGTCAAGACGCCAGATTTGTTTAAGAACCTCCTGAGAAAACTTTCAGAGAAACGTGTGAGGAGGAGGGCAGCAGAGACGCAGGAAGGAATGTTAACATTAATCTATTTTGGATCTTTGATGCACGGATACTCAATATCCACGTGTGTCCTCTTTCAAGACCTAGAAACTCAGTACAGTCTCCAAAACTCATCTGAAGAGATTGTCTATAGCGTAGCCAATAAAAAACCATTTGAACACACGTGAATTATCTTTTAAATAGCTATCCCACGTGCACATACCTGTGCAGACACCTGTGAAGTCTTCAACACCAAAGCAATGTTGACTAGTGCCTATGTGGCCCACCAGTGACTCTGGTTTTGTCTCATTTCATGAACGTGGTTGTCCTACAACAAAACAACAACAGTATTTCTATATTACAGAAAAATAAGCTGCTGTTGTGTATGTGTGCATTTTTATTATTTTAGCACCTTTAATGTCTCCAAATGCTATGAATGTTATTCTGAGTCTTGCGGTGGTGTAAGGACTCCTTAGTGGCACCCTGCTGTATTTTGTACTTAGGATTTATGGCAATGAGAGGAAAACAAAAAGGAAACACAACACAGTGAATGCTGTTTCCCACAGAAGCCCTTATTTTTACTGGGGTTCCCTAGAGCTCAGTGGAGTGTCAGACATTGCTTCACCCTGCTCTATCCCTCGGTAGTTTTTTACACAGGTACAAAATGCAAGTGTTAGAATTTTCAAAGGTACCAAAGGCTACAAGATGAGAAGCAATCGTAGCTCAAAAACATTTTTTCAGACTTTTCTGGAGAAGTTAATTTATGGGAGAAGAGATGTATATGAGGAAAAAATATTATGTAGTCACTATGCAAAATACCAAACCACTAACAAGGATTTTAGACCCATGATTCTTTTTGATGCAGCTCCTTATTTCAACTTCAAGGGGTGTCTACCTCTTCTCAGGAGTTCAGTGCTTTTCCTGGAAGCAGGATGAGTACTGACATTCAATACCATTGGGTTTTCAAATGATAATATAACTCTATTCAGATCCATTTAAAAAGAATATTTATTGAACTAAAAGAATAGTCAAAAAATATGTACCATATTCTTATTTATACAGCTATGGTGTATGCAAGTTTAGATGCCTCTTACATGATGTGTGCTTGTGCTTTTTTATCAGCCTGATGCAGCTAGACCGAGCAATACATTTTCCATTGACAGGGAGGATAGAATAACCCATTAAATCTAAGCTTTTTAACTTTACCTTCAGCACAAAATGCTTAAAACTCCCCAATATTAATAAGTACATTCAGAATAGTGCATCGTCTATCAGAAACAAAATTACAGCTGAAATTCAGACTGTTTCCCATCCCCAAATTCCCCGTATTTTTTTTTCAGTCAATTGCTTTACTTTCCAGTGTAACATGTCACTGTAAGGAACTGCAACAGTACAACTAGTGATTAAGTTTGAGCTAAATCTTTAATTTGAATTCAAATCCTTCACACAGCTCTCTGGTTTTGTACCTATTTCAGTGAATAATCTTTTCTCAGTTCTGAGAGGAAAGTACTTACACATTACTATTTCTGTGTATGTGGAGAATTGTGGAAGGATACAAGCAGCATCAGTGTTGTTTATAATCATTATCACTGGTAAGTAAGGAATATTAAGCTCTGACATCTTTAGTCTTCAGATAAAACTGCTTTCACAAACCAATTTATAATGTCTTGTCCTGGGAGTTTTACGTAGAGATGGAAGAGATGTTAATGTAATAAAATAAAAAAGGAAGGTAGATTAATGGTCTTTTTACTCCTGAACTTCTCAGTTGTACTATGCATTTACTGTCTTCTCCGCTCATTTTTTCTAACCAGTGTAGAACTGTGGCGTACTGTGTGTTTGTACCAATTTTCTTGTTGCTGAAGGTGCACCAACAGTTTGTTACAAACATGGGTTTTCTGTGAGGAAAAGGAAGACTTTTCTAAGCGGTATTGATGGATGATAACTGCTTATGTGGATATCATTAACCCCTGTGTATGCAATGCAAAGTTTGCATTCAAGACTTAAGAAACAGCAATAAATTAATGAGCTTCAAACCAACCAAACAAAAAACAGAGGTAAAAGAACAATCAGATTTCCATTAAAATTAATTAGTTGTGAGGCAAAACTAATACAAACCCATCTGAAAAGGTGGCTTTTTGCAAATGCCAAAATGAGGACTGTGTGCCACATCACTTCTTCTTGAGCAGGTAAAATAGAGGTTAAGCTGGACTCAGGTGGACCAGGCCCTGTGCTGACCCAAGGCCACTGGCATGTAGGTGCCCTGTAAGACTGCTCAGACTGAGACTTTTTCACAGGTAAACCAATGGGTCCAGAATCTCCTTTTTCTTCTTATCTGAAGAGTATGGCTTATAACCTTATGTCAACTTCAAAGACATTTCGTCAGCACAGCGCAGCTTCTCTGCAGCCATTTAAGGTAAGGCAGTAAAAGTTTTTCCTGACTTGACAATCCTCAGACTTACCAACCTTCCAGTTTTCTCTCTTTAGAAAGGAGATCTAGAAAAGTTGAACATTTTCTTGCCAGGTTAAAAGCTGCCTCCATTATTGCAAACAATAAACAGTTAAAGAAAATTAAACAACCTAATGGTACACACACACAAAAAAAAAAAAAGCAAAGAAGAAAAAGACATTAAAACCTAGGACATTGTGGCAACTAATACTGCTGAGTACTGCTAGCACTATAAAACAAGTCTTAAAGCAGTTAAAAGTTAAATTACATAACTCAAGACTGCTGTGGCCTGATTGAAAACGACTGGAATTAATGAGAAGCCTCATGTTGTGTGCCTGCATTATGGGAGGCAAAGACCAGAAGTGAACTCAGGCTTACATTGTTTAAACTTGTCACACATCTTTCTGCTCACACAGCTAACTATTCACCTCAGCTCAGTGCCCAAAACCAACTCCGTATGGCCAAAAAGAAGACAGTCTTTAAGCCAGGTGCCATAGACTAGTTGTGTCCACCTTGCTCAGCAGTCAGTCCTAGTCCCCTGATTCCATGTGGTGCCCTGTGTGGTCCTAAAGTGTAATTTTTAATTGAGTGTGCTTGTGGGGTTTTTTGGTTGATTATTTTTCAGATCAAGGTGTGCCAAAGACATGAGTGCAGCTATGTCTTCACCTCATGGAAGTGACTGTGCATGTTGCATTCACTGAGTGGTGGCAAAGCCACAGCAGGCAACCTCTTGCTGCGCCTGTGAAAAAGTGCCAGTTTTAGCAGGACATGGACATGCCAGCAGAGTGGGTCAGCCCAAGACCTGGTCCACCTAAGTTCTTCTCCACCTGTATTAAATGCTGAAGAGGAACTAACATGGCATGCAGACTTCACTTTGGCACTTGCACAATATAATGTTTCTAGATTGGCTTGTATTCTTTTCTTACGGGTAGCTGGTGTGGGAGGTAGCCTGGGAATTGGGGACACTGTGGAACCAAAGGAGCTAGCTGCTCTGGGGTGCCAGGTGAACCTCAGTTCCTGGAGCGTGGAGTGAAGATGCCAGCCCCTGTGCTGATGGAGCTCCCAAGTGACTTGTAAAGGGCATCCCAGAGCCTAAAGTAAGCTTGGTTAGTGAGGTACAAGGCTAGCAATGGGGAGGAGACAGATACCTGTCTACATCCATGGTACCTATGACCTTCTACCTCTCTGAGTCCTTCTTGGTCTTTCCTGGTCCCCATCCTGAAGTCCTAGGCCTGTTGCTCAGCTGTCTCCACACCTTTCTTTTTCTCCCACAGTGCTACTGCCATATCCATTGCAAACTCAAATTTTGCTACCCTTCTTCCTCCACACACCATGAAAAGAAGGAAATTATTTTTCTGTAGTCTTGGAATAAAATTAATCTATGCATATTCTGCTGAAGAGTGCTGAGTGGCTATGGAAAAAAATCCCCGTCTACCTTATTGCTAAGCACAAAAACAGTTGTAAGCAGGGAATAGGTACAGTAGAGCCTGGGCAGAGGGAGATTTGGGCTGGCAATGAGCTTTTTTCGCATTTTAAAATAAGAAGGTTCTTGTCATGACAACAGCCTGTTTCTGTGTCCTGATCTGTCAGATCAGGGTCTTATCACTGAACCTCATCTTGAACCCGAATGGCAAATTCTCATCCCAAACAAACCCTGCCGAGTACAGAACGGTGCTTATGATCTCTGACCCTTTCCCCAGATAATATATTCTGTGTTCCAGTAAAAGCAAGTTGAAGTGTCTGTGATATGTTCCAGGAAATCAATATTTTTTTGAGGAGGAAAACAAACTTTTCTAGCTCCTCTGCCCTGGTCTGGAGTTGGAAAAGACCTCAAAGATCATTGAGTCCAACTGTTAGCCCAGCCCTGTAAAGCTCACTCTTAAAATATGTCTCAAATGCCAAATACATGTTCTTTAAATACCTCCAGGTATAGTGACTCAACTACTATCCCTGGGCAGCCTATTCCAAATGCTTGACAACCTTTCCAGTGAAGAAATTTTTCCTAAAAGTGCGTGATCACACTCCTCTTCTGCTCTCCCACAGCCCTGCTGGGTGCTGGCGTACTTTATGGAATTCCTCTCATGTTGTTGGGGAGGCAGTGAGGAGGAACAGAGCCCCCTCAGGTGCAGAGACGCACTTTTCCATTGATGCTATCTCTGTTCAATGGTTTATTTTAAAATTCATTGTGGATTGATCAGGGAGCACATTTTTCATGACTTAATGGGTGGCATTATCTGCTTCTGAGTTTAACAGTCCTCTAAAGCCACCAGTGCCCTTTAGGCTACAAATGGGATGTTGCTGGCAGATTTGTTTCATTGGATGCCTTTAGAAATCCTCCCTCTAGCCCCAACAATAACTTACTAAGTGAGAGGGATGGGAACCGGGTTCATGCTGCTGCTGGTTAGTACAAAACCTTCCTATCAAAGACACATTACTCTGGAAATCGAGGATTTAGTGGGTCATTTGAAGGCAAGGTAACCATCAGAAAATGCTACAGTTTGGCATCACAAAAGTAGCCTCAATCTATGAAGCTTAATCTTGCATGCAGTGATTCATAGGTACGCCATAAAAAAAAAAAAAGTGGCTCTGCAACAGTGAAGTAAGTTCAAGGCTGCTGCAAAAGGCAGAAGAATAATCTTGGTGGATGAGAGAAGGGCAATGAGCATGTATCAAGGAAAATTCAGGCTGGATTTGAGAAAAACCTTTTAAATGGTAGAAGTAGTGAAGCACTGCAATAGATTTTCTGGGGTGGATATGGATCTGCAGAACTGGAAATCTTTAAGAACTGATGAGACAAAAATATATGAGATAGGACATCGCTGAAGCTGATCTTGCCATGGCATAGGACAAGCTAGATGACCCCCTGAATTTCCTTTGGACTATTTTTATCTGAAAGTGTAGTTTTTATTGCATGGCTCTTGACATTTTATGCTTTGCTTGTAGTACTGCATTCTGGAAACAAGGACTGTAGCTGTCACTTCACAAGTTCCTAACCGTGATTCTGAAGATGAATTCTAAAGTGTGGCTAATAAAAAAGAAATAAAGTAAGTCCAAATGAGGAAATGGAGTGATTTTGAGCCACGCCTGTGTTTGTGAATACTTTTTATCGACAAAACTAGGGAAGTCCAAAATATAGGGTAGAGGAACTTCTTTCTGGTGAGTCTTACATAGTGTCATGAAACTTGCAGTCCAGTAAGAATTAAATTTTGCTAGAGGCAAGGATTTTTAAAGGCTTCCTACTGCCTGAAAAACATGGAGGCTGTATGTCTTTGCATATTTATTTATCCCCTTTTCACCAGGAAAACACTTTTACAGTCATTACAGCAGTGCTTTAGAGAGTTTAATATAATTGAGATGCTGTAGGCAGGGGAAAAAAAAATGTGCTTTGGAGGTGGAGCTCCCAAAGGAAAGCTGGAGTTCTGGCTCCAGCTACATTTTCTTGCTAGAATCCTGCTTTTTAGATAAATGTCAGACAGGAGTTCGAAGCTGAAAATAGAAGCAGATGATGAAAATAATTCTAATCGCTAAAGCAAGATACAGAAACAGCAGAAAAGGAAAGTGGTCCTAGGTGGAGCTAATAAATCCATGTCTGACAGCCAGATACATTGGAGTGTACAAATTATATGCTTTTATCCGGGGAGATTTTTTGAGCAAGATTGAGGTTTTAATGTGATTGCCTTCTTGTGACAATTAGAAGGAACTGCATTATTCGTTGCAGTGAGAGGGCACTGAGCTAAGGTCACTGAGTGCTCAGTCTTCCACGCTGCACTTGAATCACCTTCGGTAGCAAATTGCATGCTCCATTTTAAACAAGAAAATAGAGGCGAATCACAATAGCTGAGAAAGAATGGAAGCACGCACACGATCTTCTGAGTGTAGTTGAACACTGAATGTCATGCTAAGAGAATGGCTGAAAGACAGAAAGAAATAAAAATGACATGTCCTATTTACATTTCTTTGTCTATTTTAAAATATAGTTGCTCTATTCTTGTGTTATTGCTGAAATACATGGATATTTAAGTCACAGGAAAAAAACAACACATGAAATGCAACCCCTCCTTCCCCTATACCCTCCGTTTCAGCGATTAAAGTAGTGTGGATACTTTGATGTTTTAAATTCTAATTCCTTTGTTGTGATTTTTGTGGTGGCTTTGAAGGTTACTTTGTAGCTTTTTTTGTGTTTTCTTTCCTAATAGTTTTATCAAGACATGCTTCTATTACAGCTAAGGCACTTAAAGGAAATACATTATTTAAATGTGAAATGGAAAGAGAGAAAATGTAAGACTACGGTGCATTTTTCTTTGTCATTCTCAGACATAATAGAACAACTCAGAAGACATGAAATAAAATAATGCAGGAAACGGCATACTCTCATGTCTTATCTGCTAGCCACATCCAGATGTGGTCCTTCCACCTTTAACTAACATCAGCTTTGTTTTCAGAATACAAACAAGTAAGTAGCTTATATCTGTGTATTATGATGGGGAAAAAAGCAAGGCACTGATTTAAAAAAATGGCTGAACAAACCTACTGCCTCTGACAGTCGAAAAGGGTCTTTCTTTCTAACTGCTTCCATGCATTTATACTATGCCAACCATTCTCAACCCAATGCATTTTATTATAATAATAATTGTTCTTTATTGCAGTAACATGTAAGGATTCCAAATAGGGTTCAAGACCCTATTATTCTAGGCACCATCCATGTGCATAATAAAACCATCTCTGCTGTAAAGAGCTTACGATCTTGACATATGACAAGGCATAACAGTAAAAGAGAACAAACAATTGCAGGGGAGGGGTGGAAGAGAAGCTATCAAGGAAGCCAATACACGGGGTGTGCTAAGTAGCAGTGTCTGAACGCTAACTGATTAGCTATTGTCAAGGGCTTTGTATAATCTGTAGAAATAGTTTTTCACTGTGCCTTCTATATCACTTAGTTACCAGTTTATAAAATGCAAATGTGGCTGTTACACCTCTTGAATAAACTGCTGGGGGGGAGTGGGGGAAGGAAAGTTGAAAGATAGAAATTATATAGGATC
Source organism: Mohoua ochrocephala (assembly GCA_013398855.1). Classification (NCBI taxonomy): domain Eukaryota; kingdom Metazoa; phylum Chordata; class Aves; order Passeriformes; family Acanthizidae; genus Mohoua; species Mohoua ochrocephala. Next base: position 208,917 of record VZTA01007516.1, on the reverse strand, counting down.
TCTAAAGGGTAAGACATAAGGATAGGTGAGCTTGGTGCCAACTATACCGGATACCTGTACCCAAGTACGTTAAGGGAAATTTCACTGCTGTAATCTCTAAAAAGTCTAAAGGTAAGTGGGATCGTTTTTGATGTTAATACCTTTACCATACATCTATTGAAGATATGAGAAAACAATGCGTATACGCACAGTTTGTGGGTGAAGTCTCTTATTTTTTTTCCCTTGTTTAAGAGTTTTTAAATAGTGAACATAGTAATTTGGATGCATGGTAAAAGAAAGGCTGAAATAGCTTCTTTGACTGAAATGCAGAGATCGAGATCTCAATTTTCTCTTCCTATTCTTGAATTACACGATCATAACACCTCAACAGAATTTATATGGATTTCCTATAATACACATGGGTGCTAGCATCCTGTAAATTTTCTGCTAGTCAATTATTATGTGAGCATATAAATGAGAATGGATTACCACAGAAGATGTGAAAGTATAAATAGAGATAGCTGCTTTTTTTTTTTTTTTTGTCTCAGCAAAGCCTTAAGAGGAACTGTAAGTATTGGCAGTTCCCCAGTTTAAGCTATTAAATGTAATGTTTAGGAAGTATTATTATTTGCTTCTTTGAAGTGAAAAAGAAGTTGTGGAAAAAAATACATGGTAAACAAAGTACATTAATATGTCAAAAAGATATGTCATTTAGTAATATTTCTCCAGGATGTATATACAGAATCAGTATAAGATCATGAAGTCCTGGATGGGCCAGGAGAAACTATGCTCAATGGAGAAATTCTGTGATGCCTTTGCAAGTTGCTCATGTTCATGATGGTTCAGACAGCTCTCTAAATTTTCTGTAGTTTTCTCTTTTGCCCAGGCAGAACTGCCTGTTCCTCACTGGCACATGTGCATTTTGCCAACAACACCCCTGGGAGTGATGCTGCCAAGAACCTTCATGTCACACAAAGCTGTACAGTGATGGTAGAAGTGCTGAGGGTGCCTCACATGGACTGTCAGAGAGTTATCTCAGGTGCCTAGCGCTGAACTGTGCTGAGGATCTGTTGGCTGTGGAGTGGGAACACCAGGCCAGGAACTGTGACTACAATTGCCTCTTGGGGACCAGGATACTCCTGCGAGCTGCCTTGAATGTGAGAAGATTGAAGATGCTAATGTGCCTGCAGAGCTGAGGAGACAGTGTGGCTCCCTGGGGGACATGGCTGTGGTGGTGGGAGCAGTGAATAAGGTTCATGGGTCCAGTTTTTAATGACCAGACATGGGCTGAGCCACTTTCAGGAGATCATGGGTTGAATTTAGGCAGTTAGTCTCCTAACTAGCCTGGAGGTGGGCTTCTCCAGAGGGACATTCAGAGCAGACTCATGTGCTTTCTCTCAATCTAAATTCTGTGTCGGGAGCGTAAAGTTATTCAGCCCTGCCTCTGGGGAACAATCTCACTGAAAGTGAATCCTACAGCTTTGTTGTCTTGTTTTGTTAATATAGTCAGCATAAAATTTTACTATATGTTAGTATAAAAGTTACAATAAAACAATGTTTGCAAGTAGCTTTTTCCTTTGGGTGATGAGCAATGCTTGACAACCTTTACTAATTGTGCTGTGCATCCATTCTCCACGGGAGGATATCAGAGAATGGCCTTCTCAATTCCAGTAACTCTTGCTACCAACAAGTTTTGTCCCAGTCCAAGATAGCTATCACCTCCAGAAATCAGTGATCATTGTGAAGTGCTTTTCTCCTTCCACTGAATGCCAATAGCTCTGTGGCAGCTTAATCCAGGTGTCCTTTAGATGGGTAAAATAAACTGTGATGAATCCCACCTCAGTGCTACCTCCTTTGAAAGGATGTAATGAGTAATCAGCAGAAACTCTGTGGCAAAGCATCACTCCTTTTGAAGGACTTTTCTGAAAAAGCTTTCGCTGGAAAACTGAAATGCCTGGTGTCTCCATCTCTCTGGCTTAATGCGCTAAAAGCATTACATAGATGAGTCTTAGCTTTTGCTCTTTTCCTATATTTTCCTCCTGGCTAGATCAGGTGCTGCCTTCTTTGACGTGATGGCTTTGATGTATTGTTAGAGTTGTTATTTACAGATGACATGGGGAGCCTGGGGAACCAAATCCAGCTGAGCACTACACTAGGCAGTGGCTTGTCTGAGAGGTAGGTACTGCAGTGGTGACCGTAGCTACCATTTTCTCAGATTTAACCTTTCATAAATGACTGTTTTGCTTATGAATTTAAAGTTGCTCTTCTCTGTTTTCTGCATCAAACACACGTGCACACACGCACGTGTACACAGATGTGTACATACAATCCACACACGTGCACGCACATGTGCTTCTGCCCTGAATCTGTGAAACAAACAAATATTCTTTTCCTGCTCAGCTGAATTGTGTTCCACTGCTTGCCACTGTTTTACAAGGTGGATTTTAAGAATTTAGCAGAAAAAATAAAACCCGTAGGAAAAAAAGCTAGCTTTCAATCCAGTCAGTGTCAATTAAAAGGGAACCTCTGATGCAAATGCCACATCAGCACCAATTTTGTCACTAAGAACTTTAAGATCAGAAGCAATTACCTTCAATAGCACCTTGTTTTTATGTGTCTACCCTTCATAGCCTTGGCTAGTAACTCGGCCTACACCATAATTTACACTGACATCTAATTTCAGTGGATCTGCAAGCAATCTAACTGAAGATGGAGATACTGAGAGTGAGGAGTCCTGCTTTATCACTGCAGACATAAAGATTCATTATTTTTTGCCAATTCAGAAAGTGAGACTTATGGGAATGAAGCTTTTTTTCATGTGCGTATGTGCCTGTTTTGCATATCTCATTACTTGAATTATTTCCTGGTTTAGGCAAATGATTTCTGCCTTTAACTAGATGATTAAACACTCTAACAGCTCACAAAGGAAAAAAAAAAAAAAAAAACCAGCCAAGTGCTACTAGCATTCAGTAGATTTACCATTTTCAAGTGTCTCTGCAAAATGAGAGCAAAAGAAAAAGAGTGCATTCATTGCTAATCATATTCTTTGAAGTATAGTAGAGACCTGGCAATTTCATATTGTGCGCGAAAGTAACAGTATTAGACTAAGATTATTTTAAGAAACACTTTTATCATTTTCTAACTGACAGAGAGGGCAAGTCTGCCAGCCATGCAGGCTGATGTTTCCTCATGAAACAATGAAAGAACCCCACAATGATATGATTAATGACTTGCATCCATTTTCTCTGATCCTCAAACTTGAATATAGAAAGCAGAGCTGATCTCTACGCTATTATCCAGCCTTCTATTCAGACCAGGCTAATACCAGCACAACTTCTTTTGTGACGCTTGTTCCCCAAGCCAAGAAATTTGCATATCACAGGGAATAAGGTTATGTAACCCAGTTGTTGATTTCGATGGCGCAAAGAACTGTCAAGGTTGTTTTTGTCACAAAGAGTGTGGTTTTAAAGTAGGTGTTAAAAAACCCATGTATTCTTCTTTGTTATTTTACAGGATGCAAAACTGTTTATTGTTGTAAATACATAATTAGGAAGAGAAATGCTTGTGAGTTGTATGTCAGCATGTACCTTTTCAATTAGTGCTACACAGATGGTGAAACAAGACAAATGTTACTAAAGGCAACTCTTGCTTCTCTGTTTGAAAATGCAATTGCCCTTACAGCTCTCTTTCACAGACTGCTTTGAGATCGTTGTAGGTCACTTACAAACTCTTGCAGAACAGTTGTAAATGCCATAAATCAAAAGTTTAGGTGACTTATGCTTTTGGTTCATGTTCTTAAGGTCTGCCAGAGAAAGCGACCCGTTTCAAATTGGACCAAAAGACAAAGAGCCTGACCACTGAAGGACACTCCAGTCTGACAAGCGTTGCATAAGGACCATGACGCTGAGGGCAGTGTACTTGTTCAGCACATGACTTACCACTTTTGTTCGCTTGCACATGAAACGGTCACCATAATGGGAAGGAATAAGGAAGAAAGGACCTGCTGTGAAGAGGGAGAAGAAAAATGGGAGGGAGAAGTTCCTACTGATGCCTGTTGTAAAAGTATTGGCTGCAGGTTCTTAAAGTATAAAAACTGATGAAGGGATAAAAAAGGACAGTTTTACTGCTTTAGTTTCTTGCCATTTTTCCATGATGGGAATGCAGGTTTTCTAAAGCATAACCTGTGGTACAGAAGTTATAGCAAACAAGCAAATAAATACCAATGCAGATGAATATATAAAATTGACGCAGTCAGATTCCTGAGCTCCTAGTACTTAATCTTCTACTGTAACACAGCTGAATTGGCAGAAGTGGAAATGCACTTGGAAAGTTCAAGCATTTTTAATCCTGCTGCATATATTGAGCTATTAATTCTAAATTACAGGGAAAAAGCACTGTTTTGATCAGAAGCAGCATTAGCACTTTCCCAACAGAAAACATT
>VZTA01007516.1:119306-204468 GCA_013398855.1 Mohoua ochrocephala | reverse complement strand
CCATCTAGTATCACTTAAGTGGCCCTAATTAATTTAGTCAAAGGAGTAATAAAATTAACTTAAACACCAACAGTTAGATGCCCACACTAAGGGCATTTGGAACCAAAATTTTTTGGATCTTTCAAGATGCCTTTTGTTACTCTAGGCATTATCCTGTTTGCAGGGCAAATGATATACGTATGGAAACATAAATGGCATCAGGCCTAACTGCACCTTTCTTATGTACAGACCAAAGTCTTTTTGCCTTCCTGGAGGGCTGAGAAGTCAGTCACAGCCATATAACATACTCACGGGGATGGCTTGCACCTGGAGAGTAGGCAAAACACATCCCTCTCCTGCCCTGCACCTCCACCGTCCCCACCCGGAGAGATGTTCCAAATGGTCTCACTCCCCTCATCAGACTTCAATAACCAGGTCCAAATGCTCCAGTCTTTCCTTAGAGGAAGCTTCTTCTAGATACAAGGCAGCTTTCTCAGAGCTGAAGTTATTGAGGCAGAACACAGACCGATGACCATTTCACCTTCCTTGATTGATTTTCTTAGCGGTTACAGAAATGAAGGTCCTGAGAGCTCTGAAGGATAGCAAGGTCTTTACATCATTCTTCGGTGAACCGTCAGTCTTTCCCTTTGCTTTTTAGCTCTCCATTGACTTCTAATAACCTTTCTGAGACACCAATTTATTCCATTAGAACAGGAACTTTCCACGCGAGGGTTTCACAGTACTTGGGGTACAAGTTAAAGATAAGTTTATACTGCTGGTTTCAGAGGATGTAGACATAGAGGAAACCTCCTTGAGCCTTCCGGACAACCAGACCTAATCTACTTACTTTCTGAAATTCTTCCTGTTCAAGATTTTGAAATTGGAAACCTCATTACAAATGTAATTTTTGTGCATATTTTTAACATCATTTAAGGCAGCTGCGATAACTTCTTTCAACAACATCTTGTATGATTAGCTCTTCACTGCTGACCCAGAGATGACCCATCATTTTTGCCTTCACAGATTTTTGTTAAAGAAACTTGTCAAATGCAATATGCTGAAACATCTGGGCCTTTTTTTTTTCTTGACGTAAGTCCAGGTATCTTTTATTCACTATAGTAATAAAATGAAATCTTCATCTGAATGCAAATCTGATGCAGGGGTTTTAGAAAAATCTGGCATGATACCAGCCTTTCCTTAAAATAAGTTTTGATATAAACTAGTTCCACTTTATCTGCGCTATTGCTTCATATTTTTTTTCTTTACTCTCTGTCACACTGCTAATGTACAATGCAACTACACTGCCTTTATGTTTATTTATGGTTTTCTGAAGAAAGCCTCTACCTGCTCCCCATCAGGATTGCTATTTCTCTATTTTTCTTTTATAGCTGTTAGAGCAGTTTAATGTCCTGTACTATTCTCCGCTTTGTTGTCCAGGCTTTTTGCATTAATCTAGGAACATTATTTCTCTCAGAAATCATCCTATTTCCTACATGAATTAAATTCAGTGACTTCTATAAGCTGCATTGACTTATACTCTCATTTATTTTTATTTTATTGCTCCTTTTTTTTTGGGTGTGTATGTTTCATTTTGTGGGGGATTTTTTTTATCCTCCTGCCTTCTGTGCCTTCTTATCCACTACTACAGTCTTGTTTACCTGGCTTTTCTTTTCTCTGTGTATTGAAATGTCCCAATGATATTCTTAATTTCCATGTTTTCTCACAGTACCTGCCTGCACTCAGGTTGTAGAATCTGGGTACTCCAAGGATTTAATTGAAGTCAGTCTGATGAGAAGGTGCAGAGACAGCTTTCCTATTGCAAAGCCCCTGACTGACCTTTAGGGACTTATGCAATGCTGCATGCCCGAAACCCAGTGGCAAGGATGCCCATTGTTTTGCCACTTTCTAATGTTGGTTGGTGAATAAGAACTTCCATACAACTTCAGTATCTTCAGCATTACCTTGATGGAATAAGCAGTAATCTGGTTTTAATAATCATCAGATGTGTGAAATGTCTCACTTGCCAGTTCCCCGTGTTTACCCCTATAGCCAAGAAATGGTAAGATACAATAAATATGTATGAAATACAAATATTAATTAGTCACTTACTCTATTTAGAGAAAGGAGTACGTACATAAAAGAACATCCGTATATTAGATCATCTCTAAAAGGTTTCTTTCTTTCTTTCTTTGATCAAACAAGCTGTCAAGATGGTTATATGGACTTGCACACACAAGGATTTATTACACAAAATATTTCTCCAACAATATTGTGTTCACCAAAGAGAGGTATTTTGAAGATACATATTACCTGATGTGCCACCAATTCCCCATGAGTTTCTCTTCAGATTCAGACCTTCACATTGTAAATTTATATCTGAAGAATTCATGTGAACTCTAACTTGGCTTGGATTCTTGTCTGAATAAACTACTGAAAATGATTTATTGAGCTAACTAATTTTCATAAAAATTTATGCTCTGGCTATAATTTCTAAAGCCACTGATTATCTAGGCTTTAGGATGACTATCCTGGTTCATAACTAATCACAAATAAACAAATCATTAGGAAAATGCACCTTGCCCCTAAGTGAGTGGGAATTAACAGGCAAATAAATCTTCATCATCATCATCGTCACCATCATCATCATCATCATCATCATCATGTCCTCAGATTTTATTTCTAACCAACCCCGTAATTCTCTTTGCTCTTTTTTTGCGTATTTCTGTCCTTTTCTAGAAAGCAAAGATTCCCCTAAAATCACTTCAGAGCTCACTTCTTTTAATATCCACTGCAAACATATTACCATTGAAATATTTTGTCCAGAAGGGATGTCTGGAGCTCATTTAATCCTGCTCAATTTCAAAATTGCTCAGTTTCAAAACTCGACCAGAACCATTTTGAACCAACTGTGAAAATTTCCAAGCATGTAGATCCTGAAACCTCTCTGGAACTTGTTCCAGAGCCGGATGACTCTCACCAGGAACATGCTACACCTGGAGACAGTTTGAAGAGAAGTCTGGTTCTGTCTTCTCTGTAGCTCACTTTTAGGTAGTCGAAGGCAGCAACCTGAACTTCCCCCTCCCTTCCCTCTCCCTCCTCCCCCCACCATTGCTTTCTTATCTCCAGGCTGAACAAATAATTTCCCTTTGGTCTCTGCATATCATGGGCTGTAGTCTTTCTAGTAATCAGGTGGGAGAATCCAAAGATGGAGACTGTTTTGGATGGAGCTTCACAAGAGCGAAACAAAAGGAGATGACTACTCTCATACCTTCTGGACAGCTTTGCTGCTCAGAATGCTGTTATTCTTCACTGCCATTAGAGTGCACTGCTGCCCCACGTTCAATTTTCTGTCCACCATGCCCTTTGGCAGAGCTGGTTTCTAACCAGTCACCTCCAGCTTCGCTGTTACCTGTGGTTAATGTCATCCCATGCTCAGGACTCTGCCTTTGCCTTTGCTTTCCTTCACCTTCACGGGTCAGCTCTTCGTCCATCTGTCAAAGTCCCCTGCTTCCCCTCCAGTGTATCAGCTGCTTCCCTCTGTTTGGTGCTGTTCGTAACAAGATGATCCTCCCCCTAATGTATCTGGTAGTATCAGTCCTTGCACTGAGCAATGAGGAGAGTCAGTTTTAATCATATGCCTGTTAGATTCTGAACTGTTGACTGCAACACTTCGAGCGCTATGATCCAGCCAATTTTTCCCTCTCCTTGAAGTTTGCCCTTCCCGTCCACACCCATTCAGCATGCCTACAAGAATGCTATGGAGACCGCGTCCAAGGCCTTGCTAAAGTCAAGGTAAATGACACAGACCGCTTTCCCTTTGTCTGCAGAGCCAGTCATTTCATCGTGCAAGGCAATCAAGATTAATTAGGATAATTAAGGATAATTATAGATAAAGGATAATTATAGAATTTCTCCTACCTTCCATCAACTTCATGGCCACATTTTACATCCTTACTTTTGTGACTACACTGCTATTCCAGATTCTCTGTCTGCACTGGCGACAGACTTATTAATTTCTCTTTCTAATTAGTCCCCAGTTGCATAGATTTGACTCCCTTCATGAATCTCAGGTAGTCTCTTCCTGCTTCATCACTTCTTTTCCCTTGAAAACTCTGCATACCACCCACATTTCTCTTTGGGCTTCAGTCTCTGACTATCTCTGTCTCCTGTTCTTCTCTTGAGAGACCAGTTATCTCATTAGTGGTGCTGCAGCTTCTGCTTGGCTTTTCATTATACTTCAGAGCTTCAAAGCTCTTTATATAGAAATGCATTTATAACTTGGTTGTGTTTACCTTTGAGTAGATTACTGGCACAAATATTGCTATATGTGAACTTGGCATGGAGTTATGCACTAGCTTAATCATAGCTATTAGATATTTCAAAAATATACTTTGACTTACACAGAGTAGAACACACTTTACAGAGTTTACTGATAGGTAGGCTAACATTTAAAATTGGTGCACAAATTTAATATGCAAAAGATTGAACTGCACATAAGCTGAAATGCTCTATATGTTTGTAGTAGGGAAAAAATGCATATCTGCATTTGCAATTTAGTTGGTGGATGCACAATTTATATGCATAAGCTGCAAATATGGGCTTTAAAAGAAAATAGTAACCTGCTGTATATATTGGAGTTTTGGCAGGCTTTGATTTGCACCTAGGTAATTGTCTTATACTGCAGACCTGAAGGATCATTTATAAAGCTTTTAGATGGTGACCACCAGCAGTATTTAGGTGTAAAAGAGATTATTGTAGTAAATGAATCTTGTCTAAAAAATAGCAGAAGAAAATTTGTTTGGCATTCAGTTAAAAGCACAATGACTTTATCATTTTTCTTAACTCAGAATTTTGGCTGTAACTCTTCTAGCTCGCATAGTTGCAAAAGGAAAAAAGGATACATGCTCCCCTACCACTCTGTTTCTTACCCAGAACCAAGAAATTATGTTTTAGAAGAAACCATTTAAAGGACGAGCAATTTCACTGCAAGCATCTAGGCCTCCAGCAGTTTAGCATGACCCTTGCTGCAATGACTTCTACAAATATGTATCCTTGCTGCAGTGTGCCTCCTAGTGTTCCCTACAATTCTGTGTCAGAAACCACATTACTTACTGCCTGCCGTGTTCCATACTGTATTCCAGTGCTTTCTGCTGAAATGGACGTATTATGCTCACCAAAACGGTGGGCCTGGGAAGTCGGGTAGACACTTTGTGCGCCTGCAAATGCAAACTGTTCAGACTTGCGTGGTTTTATCTACATAAGAATGCATAATTGAGAGAAGTGAAGAGATTTTGACGGATATATATAAATATATTTCTTGGGACACAAATACATCATGGCATGTATAGCATTCTCATTGTCCAGGGTATTACTTTTGAAATACATACCTTCTTTTATCCTGACTGATGACTTGTTTCAGAAAAATGGTCTTTTTTCCCCATGGAAGTGGATTATGATAAATGGATAGAGAGTGCTGCTTCAGGTAACTCGATACTCCCATTGAACATTCTTGTCCTAAGAGCTGACAGCATCTCAAGAGCGGGTGGCAGAGATCCTACTGCGGGTACCTAGAATTTCATTCTCTCTACTTAAGACAGTATATATGGGGCCAAACTGTTTGTGCCTGAACTGGGAGAAAGGCATTCTAGTCCCCACTGCCGATGTGTATCTGGCAGAGCTGTTGCATTGCAGCCTCATTCCAAAGGATTCCTATGCAGGGCCAGAACTTACATCCGCCCACCCCACTGAATGCCAAACCCAGACATGCAATAAATGAAACAGACTGAAAACAGCTAAAAGGCAGCTAAATACAGCTAAAAGGCAGAAAGGTTCTCATGGAAGTGTTGCCAAGCTGAAACTCTACGACATATAATGGAATGCAAATAGTTTTCTGTATTTTAAAAGACACAGCGAGGAGAGATTGGAAAGGAATCTTAAAATTAAAGAATTCTAGCAGACCGATTGCATAAAGACCTTTAATTTAGCCCTTTTTCTATACACGTGATCCTGCCTTCTTTTTTTACCAGATTAAGTACAATTTTTTCCCTAGTAAGACCCCATTCTTTTTGTCTTAAATTGAACTTTTACACCCCTAACTAATCAAATTCCATTTTCTCACCTCATTTTTCACTTTCTCCTGTGCTTTTACACCAAAGACAGACTGAATGATAAGTTTGGATTTTTTTTTTTTTTTGAAGAAAAACTCACCCTGGAACAGGCTTAGTCTGAACAGGAACATTAGTCAGAACAAAATGGTTTGTTCAAAGTTCTGAGCATCTCAAAGCAGGGTTGTGTACTGGGAAATACTGGGCAGGTTTAACAGCAGGTTTATTTCCAGTACTGCTTGGTGTATCTAGTTAAAACTGGGAGAGGAAAAGAAATAGCTTAAAACCCAAGCAACCCAAAACTTAAATAGTGTCAGTCTCACACTTTCATTACACCATGCCCACTTTTCTTGTCACTATTAACTGTCACTGCTTTTTCTGCTAATGCTAGCAAATCACAGGATTCAGATTGAGAGGAAATAATGGTGTAGCTGTCCATCAAAGAAAACAAGGAATTGGTTATTTATGAAAAGTGAGAAGGCCAATCTGAAGGAAGTTCGAGTTCTCTGACTTTTGCTCTGTGGCAGTATGTCATCAGTCTGAAGCTGAAATCTTTGAAAGTCCAAGAGGAATAGTCTGAGTATTTCTCTGATATTGGATAATTAGGACAAGATCCTTCCGAATACTTTGCTAAATATATTTGAAAGACAAAGAGGTAGGAAAAACAACACGATGTGTACACATGACTGTTCTCAAACTAACCAAATCTGTATTTCACGTTGGCATAAACTGTGGATCTAACCAAAAGCAGAAACCAGAAGTCTGAGAAGAAAACATTGCAAGCAATGGTGGAAATGTAGTTGAACACATGGATAGAAAATGTGTCATTGATGTAACCAGATACAAGGAAAGTAATTTTTTTTTTTTTTTGTAACAGAATTTTGTATAGGATCACCAAGGCCTTGTTTCCTTGTTGGAGAGACACAATTCAGGAGAAGTTTAGAGCTATCTCAAATTTAGACTGAAAACTCAGGTCAGGTAGCAAAGTAGAAGAAACTTTTATTTTCCTTTTGGATTGTTGACTTAGTGAATGACTTGACCAAAAAGCCCACTTTAATAATACAGGAACACCAGATGAACTGAACTCGACAAATCAGTTGCAAATGTTACCTCTGAAGCCTTACCAAGTAAACAGCCACTCGCAAGCAGCTGGAAGGACTCGTGTTTTCAAAATGCAAACAGATTTGTCAAGTAAGGGCAGGGCTCATGCCGAGAATTTTGACCTCACGTTCTGATTTTAGCTAATTTCCACATGAGAGACATTCTAGTGCTGCAATGGATGGCTGCAGTCTGCTTGATTGGACCTTTGATTACCTCTTGACTTCCCAGTACTGAAGAGCTAAACCTAAAACATATTGCCATTATTACTGGGTGAGTTTCTATTGATACTGGGAAATACTAATTTATGCTAGCTATGCTATAGTCGAAGTAGGACAGCAAGGGTTATGTTTTATTCCCCTTTAGAAATGAAAGACACTGGAGGTCTGGATGAGGAGTGACTTAGAAACCAGCCTCTTTCAGACAGTCTTCTTAAACAAGAGAGTGATGCTCACAGAAACAGCTACTCTGGCTTTTGGACTTCTACAAAGTGAAGAGAGAAAAAATGCCCATTCTATTAAGTTGTGAGCAATAGGTGTTACCTGGATACTTTGCAATCTTCTGGGCTTTTCTAGTTAATGGGATTTATGCTTCCTTCTTTGCAAGATTTATGTTTCTCTTATGCTAAGAGATACCGTATTTCAGTGCTGTGAGACCTAGAATGATGTCTTACTGCAGCAATGAATCTATGCAGATGACTGCGAGAGGAGAAACATAGAGACAGTTAATTCATTTTGAAACCTATATATAATTTTACATATCAGCCTGAATCTGGACCTATTTAATAGTATCATTTGCATTTACTGTTTCATATATGTGCTTCATTAGGTCGGCATTCAGATTGATTTACGTGACTGCAGCCACACGAGCAGACTTTTTTGAATCTCAGGCTCCCTGTGGCTTTTTCAATACCTGTTTGCTTTGATTCTCTTTATTACAGTGGTTAAGAGGTGACACTGAAAAAGAGCAAAAAAAGTCTTGAATGTACTTAAGGACCTGATATGAAATTATAGTCAGGGACACATTCTTTCTACCTCCACAACAGGAAGAGACAAATTATAAATGACAGTACTCCAGATGACAGAATGCACGTAAGATTAATAAAAGTGGGACTGCTGATTAACTGGATCACTCCCTGAATGATGATATAAAAAGTCTCAGAAAATGCCGGAGTTTTATTTATCAAAAATGCTTAGGGGACTGATGTTGGTGTTTGTCCTTTTCTGTTGAATACACTTTAAGGATTCAAATTCTGCTGCAAGCTGATTTAAAATAGCACTGTAGTTATAAAATTAACTTCTTCATAACATCGCTCTTGAGAATTAGGCCTAATTTGCCAAGATAAAAAAGTCACAAATGTTGATGCATCATTATCTGAAGTGTACTGCACACTTAGTTTTTATGTGGAAAGATAGCATTAAGGAGCCAATTTGAGAAGCTGGATGAAACCACACCAGTAATAAATATGGATTGTTTGCAGTTGAAATTGGTTTTAAATTGCCTCCTTCAGTTTTCCTTTTTTTTTTTTTTTACAGACAAAAATGTTGTCTCTTTTAAGGAACAAGTACCATGTAGTATTGCTAATGAAAATATAGAAATGAAAGAGATCTAATAAAATTTCTCTTATGGGTTACTCCCTAGATATTACATCTATAAAATATTTTTTCAACTTTTTTTCAAAGCACAAATGCCACTAAGTTACTAGACTATTTTGACCTATCCATCTGATTTCATATTTCAATGGCAGTAATTCACCTGGAAAGATCATCCTCTTAACACCTTGAAGTTAATGAATTTGTAGTCTATTTACCTTGGAAAATGTGAAATATTTGAAATGACAAAAAACCCCAAATGACCTGGATTTAATAAATAGAAACAAGGCTAGGCAGCTTTTAACCCTTATTTTCTGTGGTCAAAAGTGCATCTTATCTTGTCCAAAATCTAACAAATCAAAAAATCATGACCTCTCAAGGTAATAAGGCACTAGTACTTAATGGAATCCACTGGATTCTTGCTAGATGAAAAGATATGATCTTATTAAACATTTATCCTGCTATGTGCAGTCCTAATCTTAAATGCAACAGGTAAAGAGTGAAACAGAGCCAGACACCATTTGCACCAGAGAACTATAAGCCACATTTACTGTTTTAGTTTTTTTAGGCTCTGTGAACAAATGGATGCTTTTAGGCCCTCTCACTTGTAGCTCTAGTTTCATTTCTGTGCTCAGTGGGGACTTTTGTTGAGAGAAGGCCACTTGGGTCTCAAAACCAATTCTCAGTGCAATTCAGTGAACTGTGAAGCCTCCGTGAGGTTCCCCATCCTATACCTAATCAAATCCTAACTGTAGCCAAAAATTTCTACAAAGAACAGAATAATATGGTCATTATTATTTCCTTCTGGGACAAATCCTTACTTTGAACTAACACTCCAAGATCTATATAGATCACTTCATTGGAGGAAACTCTTCCCTCATTTTACGTTGTCATCTAGTGCCAATTTAATCTTCTTCACCTGCTGTTTTTCCAAACCATACTCGCAATACCAAACCTAGCCTGGACAGAACCCACATGTTTGTTTTTCTTCTCTTCAACACAACCTTTCAATCTCCACTGCCAGAGATTTTGCACCCAGCAGACTGTGTAGCTCTGCAGCTTCTGCTTTCTCTGACGAAACTCTTACTCTCACTTACTATTCGTAAATATTGGCCCAGAGAACCAGTTCCCTGGAAAACAGAAAATAAAGTGTATTTTTTCTGGAACCAGCCTTCCTCCTTCTAAAGGCAGACCTGACAACAAGAGGCATCAGTAAGAGAGTTACTCAAAGATCCTTATTATGAATTTAACTGGAATCTCCTCTATGGACAATGTTAAAATGCAAACTATTTCCTTTCCAGAAACTGCCTTCTTCCTCAACGGAGCCTCTTTGAATATTTAAACCTCACATTTTTATTGCACCTTTCCACAGCCGAAAATCTAAGCCCTAATCAACATCCAGAAAAAGAAAATTTAAAAGGTCCCTTTTTCGATTTCCAAAGCCTTAATTCTAGACTGGTATCATTTGCAGGTTCAAATAGTGAAACTGTCTCTTCAAGATTTGCTGTTTGTATCAAGGATTTCCAACTCACTAAGGAATAAATCTGTGCCATATGCTCATGAGCTTCACAGGATCTTAAAGGAATAACTCTTTGGTTTGTCCAGTCCATGATCTTAGCCATAATTATGACCCCATCCCTAAGTTCTCAAATAGAACAGAGAGATGGGCAGGGGGGAAAAAAAGGAAAAAAGATGAAATTCTCTTTTTTGGCCACAGTGGAACAAAATGTCTCAGTGAATCCTGAAGGGTAAAGAAACATGAATTTATATTCATGGCTTCAGGCCCTGTTCCCAGGAAAGTTAGCATGAACCACAGTTCTACTCATATGTTAATAAGTTTGACATGTTTACAAGAACAGAGCCAAACAACAAAAATCTTCCAACGTGAAAAGAAGCTTTCTTCTGGGTTGGCTCCCTGAAACCTTCTGCCGTGCAGTGTTCTGTAAACATCAGCAGAGTCAACTTCCTGGGTTTGTGCTTCATGGCGGCAGACCCACATATAAGGAAAAGCAAACCAGAAACTGTTGATTTACAATTCAGGTATCGGAGGGTACATCAGTAAAATCCCCTTTCCATGCTTTGTTCTCAGAAACTTAAACAGAACTCAAGAAAAAGAGAACATTAGGGTTCATCTCTACTCCATCAAAAGAAAATAGAAATAGTTTCTCAAAAGAGATGGCTGAACCTCCCAGGATCAACCAAAAAGGCTGAATCGTAAGAGGAAAAAATTGTAACCACAGTTTGAGAATACATATATTTATAGGACTAGAGGGGAATTTTCTGGCACTGATGTTTATCATAGGCCAGAGAAGGTCCATTCACTCTCTTTTCTACCCTATCTTTGCTGGAGTTTAAAAATATCCCCAAGACATGAGCTACAAAAAAATTGAGCAATTCTTTACAGCTGGCATGAAGCCTCATCCTAGGTCACAGAATCCTCATAAACTGTGCAGTTATAATAGCCTGCATCTGAGAATAACAGGATATTAGAGAAACTGTTGTCCTTGGCTACCCTTGTTGGACTAGAAGAAAATATTAGCCATAGTCTGGAATGACTTCCAGGACTTCTGCCACAAACCTGCAGTCCTCAGTTTTCCTGCGCTTAAAAACATACTGCATACCCTCCAAGATATTTTAAAAAATACATTAATTAAATTGCCTTGGGTTTTAGTCCAGGCATGAACCAAGATAAAGGAATTTTTCAGACGCTATTGTAAGGTGATGCGTATTCATGATTCAGTCACTGCTAAGGTTAGCCTACTCCACAGGCTTCTGCTTTTTTCCTTCTCTTTTAGAGCAAGCCACAGTCACAGGGGAAAGAACAGGGAAAGAAAGTTGTCACACAGACTTCGGTAGTCATAAGTGTAGCTTCAGACCCCAATCTAAACCAAGCAAAAACTAGAGATTTCAGTAGAAATATGAAGTGGTCTTTCCCTCTGACTGGGAGATGCAGGATCTCAGGCTGCTTCAGAGCAGTGGTTCTCTATAACCCTAGCATTAGCCATTCAGCAGCAGCTATATTCCTGTTCCCAATATTCCATCTGCAATTTTAAACTTTCCTGTTACGCTGTGCTTAAGAATGGAGATACTCAGCTCTTGGGAAGTGAATGAAATAGGAAATACTTTTTTGTTGTAGCACTAGGTCGTATTTTATGTTCCTGAGCCTTGAAAGGTCCAGTAATAGAGTAGGTACTTCATTCCCTCGCCTTTCTAATCCTAACCCCAACTATAAATTTCGTAAAGGGAGCCATCTTGGGAAAAATCACTCACAGCGACTCACCTTTTTACCATGAGTTTACAGAAGTTCTATACAAGGAAGAAAATGAAATAGGAGCTACTTTCTTGCTGTGACATCTTTTATCAGTTTGCATCACTGCCAAGATGAGGGGGGAAAAGAAACTTAGAAGTCACTATCTTCTTCCTGAATCATTCTTTACCACCTCCAAGCAAGTCCTGCAGAATCAGCAGGTTCCTGCTGTCCATGACCCTGAGCATAAGACTTAAATCGGAGTTTAACAGTAAATCAGAGATCTCAGAGTAAACTACCACTCTCTGCCTTGACTGAGAGGCTTTAGTCAGCAGTAATTGTAGTTTTTAACAGACTGTTCTGTTTAACCAAAGCCTGAAGGCCCCTAAACTGACTTGTCAACTGTAATTTTGGGAAATAATGGTCCTAATATTTGATATAAGGCAGTTTTAAGATGAATCCATAATAAATCGACATCTTTCTCTAGTTCTGACCCAGTCCTTACCCTGTTTTTGAGGGTAATGCTTATTCAATATTTTTATTACCTTAGATAAAAACCAGAAAGCATTCGCCCTTCCAGAATCATCATTCATCAATGACTGATTAACTTTGTAGAATTCAGAATTTCTCAAGACCTTCCCTATAATCTTAATTTTGGCTTAATGAAAGATTCCTAGTTCAGGTGTTATAACATTAAAAATTATTCTTCATTTATAAACCCAGCATTGTATAACAGTATTCAGCATTCTGGTAGCTGCAGCACTTACTTCTAGTGCTGGAGCGCTAATATACAGATCAACATTATTGAAGAGACTGAGAAAAACTCTTTCTTCTGCCTCCAGGATTCATTCTACTCCAGAACAAGCACCCAGGCATGTTCGGCAGAGGAAAGCCCTTTGGTCATTGTCCTCCACAACTTCCACAATCTTAGGAAAAACCCAGGGAACAATCTCTGGACAGGAAAAAACATGAAACATTTACTTCTTTCATACCCAACTTTCCACAAAGTGTAAGTCGTACAAGAGAGGAATATCTTATTTTTCTGAAGTTCACAACACAGCTCTTGGTGAAGCATAGGCTTCAGACATCTTAGTCTAGCATTCAGATTAAAGTGGAAAAATCATACAAGTTACAGTTAGAAGTGTAATTCTTCTGGCTTTGAGGTTTTTTTTGCCATAGCAATATCTTTGGTGTGAAACAGCATAATGCAATAAACAACAATGCAATCATGCTGTCACCACCTTGAGTGCACTACATGCCCTGATCAGTCTCAACAGGGACCCTCACCTTCCATCCATGGGCCGGGAGCCCCATTTCAGCCTGTATTCTGGCTCCCTGTCCTGAGCTGAGAGGTAGGTTCTGACTTCTGCTGTCCTCACTTGCTGGCTGTATTCCTGAGTGGACCAGACTTTGCCCTGCCTGACGATTGCTGGGCTGCCAGCAGAGCCTGTTACCGTCATCACCCCTGCCCTGCTTGAACGTGATGGGGCTGTGCCCTGTCGGTGCAGCCGCTGCCGTGGGTTCACTCCTGGCTCTTTGGCCCTTGGGAACAGCTCTGCTCTTCCTGTCCCCTGACACTCTATGCTCAGCAACCATAATCTTAATTCCAATTCCTTCTCATCTCGTTCTTGTTTGAGGTCAGTGAAGTGTCCGACTACATCAAAAAGTTAAGGTCTCCTGCCTACTATGAATCTTTGTCTGCAAACCAAACACTTCAATCCCTTTAACCTAATCCACGGACCATTTTTTTCTTCTTGAAGCAGCCTTTGCTGAAGTTCAGCAGGCCTTGAGAACAGACCTTATTGGAATTATAAACTATATAATCTCCTCACTGTAAGTGCAAATGGAGTTTTACCCTTAATAGTAACCCAATAAGTGAGTGCTGAGTGGAGCAAAAGGCAATTTTCTCCTTCTGAAGCTTGTCTTCATGCAGATTCAGGGAACCTGAAGGAGTTCTGAAAGGAGCTCTCTAAGTCTGTGCTGCTCCTTTGCCTGACCTCCCTCTGCACTCTTCCCTCAGTTAACAGCAATCTAGTCTGAAAAAAACCCCAGAAAAGTTATTAGCTTTCCTCATTTGCCTAGTTCATGTTTCTCAATGTAGTATTAACTGTGCAGAATCTACTTTATATAACCCTGTGTTTAACCACAGCGCAAACTTCAAGCTAATAATATACCTTAACAGTAATAGTTAATCACAATAGCTAATAATAATTTTGCAAAACTCAGCTGTGTGTGATCCAGGTCTCAATTTTGAGAAATGCAGCTGTGTGACCTTGTCTCAATTTTATTGAAAACAAAAAAAGAACTTTGTGAGAACATGTCTATTCTGCAAGGTAACAAAAGCAAAAACCAAGGCAGAAGTGAAATCACTTGAGCCAATAATAGCAGTTGCTCGGGAGAAAAATACTGGCCTGAAGGAAAGATATAAAATTCTGAGAGAAATCATAGAGAGTAGAAGAATAGCAATTTAGCAAGATCAAGGATCATTCTGCTATAGGCAGTAACTTGATCTGATACTTGCCATCTGGCTGATGACTGCTGGCCAACAAAGAGCCATTGGGCGCCTGCTGCGGGACCGTGAGCGTTTCCACTAGTTCCAATTATCTTCCACGTATAGAGGGTAACTCTCTTGTTCTCATTAGTTCTGTATAATCATACTTACAAATCCCCTTCTTTAACACCGTTAAAGGTGCTCAAATAGAAGTGGTCTTCTAAAGAAAGAATTATAAGTCTTCTAGATAGTAAACAGAACACCAACTATAAGAAAAACCTGTAACAGAATGCACCGTAAGTCATCTCTGTCGTATCTGGACCAGTCCTCTGTTAAAAAGGGCTTGCAAGAACCCAAAATAGAGCCTTTCTGTCTATAAAACTTATGCTTATGACAGCTTGCAGTTTAAATGAGGGACCTAGTTATCCTGTCTGGCATTAGAGGAAAACAATGACTAGTCTTCTTTTCTGGGATTTAACACTTTCCTATCTCAGGGAGGTTGCATGGGCAAGTAACAAAGTTCTTCAGCCCCTGAAGTCCTAATCAGGGGCTGAAGCTAGAAGCAGCTCTTTGTTGATCTTTAAGACATTGCAAGATCCAGCATTAAGAACTTCAGTTCTTAGACTACTGATGTAGAGCAAGTCACTATCATGGGATTCACAGGCAGGTCACAGGACTGTGTGTCTTTTGTATGGCAGACAGAAGATGATACCACAGGGCTTCTGGTATGGCACTGAGTGCTTGTGCTTATTCATCTGATCTCTAACACTGCAGACTTTAGCCCTTATCCAGACTGCAACCTAACTGAACGGCTGAGAACTAAAGCCTTCCGTCCATTCCATTAGTGGCCATTCAGTGTGACAGCAAGGGAGTCTCCTGAACCTCTGAAAAGCTCAGAGTGCTATGGAAAGGGGTTGCTGCTTCTGACAGAGCAGACATTGGTGTTTACAGACAACACCGATTTTGAAGTTAGGTGGTAAATCCCAGCCTAACAGTTGCCCTCCTATTACTGACAGTAAAAACGAAGAATACCTGATTAGTTTTGAATTTCATGCCTTTTGAAACTCTTTTTACATTTCTTTTGTAGATCTTTTGGGCTTGCCACATCAAACAGTGACATGAAAGCCTTGCTGCATCAGTCAAACTTGCAAAATTCAAACTTGTGAAGCATCTCTCCTCTGCTTTTATCAGATCGGTGGCGTTAGGCACTTCATGAGATAGCTGCACACATTGGTCTAATGTGGTGTTATCCTGATATTTTATTGCGATTTCAACAAATCACAACTTTAAAAAAAATGTATTATTTGTAGAGAGTATAGCTGAGTCTGATATTTTAAGGAGTCCTTGACACTAACAAAAGTAATTTCCCATTGATAAGTTACACATGCTGAACTAAGGAAGGTAATTCAGTGACACTGTGCAGAGTGCCAATTGAGTGCTGCTGCAATTCCAACACTTTCCCTGGGCTATGGGTATTATTACACTATTTAAGGTATTTATTTGAGAAAGAGGTTTGGAATAGGAAAAGTCCAGCATAAAAAATGTGTATCTTCTACTGTTAGGTTCTCAGAGAGTGACACGGATACGGCCACACAATATGCTGTAGTTACTATGATTTTCATATGTGATCACTTTGTTGATATGCCTGTTAATTTCCAGTTCAAAAATGTTTGAGCAAATGTATTTTTATTTGCACAGCTGTTAGGGGCACAATAGTTTTTTAGCATATCAATTACTATTCTTGTCTAACCAAATGTAGTTGTTCAGAAATAGGTTTATTTCCCTTTTTTTTCTATTTCTTTAAAGAGTAATTTAAATCCTCACAACTAGAGAGTGCAAGTATTCACATGTGACTCTAGTGACTTGTTATCCATCATAAACAGTAAATAGATGAAGTGAGCATTTAATGAACATCTTGAATTCTTTGGTGGTTAGAGACTTCATTGAGAGACATGGGGCAATAATTCAAAGTGACTGAAACACGAATTAATCTTATTGTTCCTCCACAATAGAATGAAAATCTTTTTAGGGCAAGGACCGTCTTTTTGTTCTCTGCTAGTACAGCATCTAGTGCAATGACATGTACTCGCTTAGGGCTCTGAGGTGCTTTTGCATTATAAATGGTAATCATAATAATCTTCCAATAGATGTAGTAGACTTAATAAACCATTCTCAATGCAAACTCTAATTTAGAGATGTCATTATTGCACACACTTTGAAAAGTCTATTGAGGGAATGTTGAGTGACTGTGTCTAGGAAAGATCGGAACGTTTAATTAAATTTTATTGGCTTCTCATTCTTGACAGTGATTTCTATGGCAATGCAGTATCTAAGAAGAGGGTGGCATATCCCCCAAAAGAGACACAACAATGAATTCTGTGTATCAGTAAGATACGCAGAATCTTTCATTCTTTGAAAGAGTTAATCAAAACAGCTGTGAGGAATGGAGAGTTCCTTTTCACGGAAACTGGGCACACTTCTGGGAGCGCGGTTGAGACAATCAGCTCTGTAGTAAGAGCACTAACTCTATAATGATTTTCCTACTTCATGGACATTAGATACTGCAATATTAATGAATTTTGATGAATGATGGAAAAACCAGTGCTGAAAAATTAAAATCTTAACCCTCTGGTAGAAAAGTGAACTCCTTGAGAAACAAATAGGAATAGACACACACCACTGTATACATAAAAGAGTGAATGCTTATGTGTGTATAAAATGAGTACATATACACGAGATACATATTCTATCATTCATTCTCTCTCATAATCTCCAGTTCTAAAAGACCTAGAACAAAGGTGATTATCTGAAACTGATCTGTAATTTTTTTTTTTTTTAATTATAAAGACTGCTTCAGAACACAAGCTATCATAGAATCAAATGATGGTTTGAATTGAAAGAAAACTTTAAAGATCTTCCAGTCCAACCCCTCTGCTATGGGCTGGGCCACCTTCTGCTAGACCAGGTTGCTCAAAGCACCATCGAACCTGGCGTTGAACAATTCCAGGAATGGGGCACTCACAGCTTCTCTGGACATCTATGCCGGTGTCTCACTAACCTCAGCATAAAAAATTACTTCCTAATGTCCAATCTAAATCTTTCAGTTTAAAACCATTGCCTCTTGCTGCCAGTAAAGATCTTGGTAAAAAGTTCTTCTCTGTCTTTTAAGCCTCTTTTAGCTACTGGAAGGCTGCTGTATGGTCTCCTCGGAGCTTTCTTTTCTCTGGGCAGAACTGTTGAACCTTCTCCACTCTGAACATTCTCAACTCCCTCTGCCTTTCCTCACAGGAGAGATGCTTAATTATCTTTGTTGACAGTCTCTTCATCATATTTGTCCACCAGGGCCACCAGGTCCTTCTCTGCCAACCTTCTTTCCACCTAATTGAACAAACGCTTCAATAACACTGGATCAGATTCTAAGCAGTACAAGACATACTTTATAATAATATTGCTAGAAGCTCACTGGTGCTGCTGCCAAAAACCAAGTATGTAAAAAGATATAGCTTTCTAAATTTTAATGATTACTCCATGTAATAAAGAGGATAATACAGTTGAAATGGTAATAATTTAACCTGTGGCCCTGAAACGAATTTAATCTCAAACTGTGTCTACCCACCAATCCACAGCTGGCAAAAATAAAATGACAATGTAGAATTGTGGTATTTAATCACAGACTTGGCTTATAAATATGATGCTCTATTTCAGTTCTTATCTTTTCACAACTCTTGGTTAATAGAAACTGTAGTGAGAAATGACTGCTATTTGTCGTGGCCAGCCAGATGGCTGCGTAGCTTTTTCCTGGATGTGGTCTAGTTGTAGAAAGTAGTTATTTTAGTCCAAAAAAGCTAAATTACTTTCTGCGTGGAGTGAATGTCCACATAGCAAGAATCTGAAGATTTCTGTTTAGTGTGTCAGCATTTACCCACTTTAGCAAACTCACTGGATGCAATGGCAGCATGTGCAAAACTGACGGCACAAAGAAGGGCTTTCATCTGAACAAGGGGAAACATTTTCATGGGTGGAAAACCTCACTTCTGTCTTCCCTTTAACATGGCTAGAAACTCAAGAATCTTGTTTTACTTAGCCAGTGTAGGCAATGTAAACAGGAAAAGTAAGCCAGAAACCAAACCAGTGATCAAATATTAGAACATAATTAGCAACCTAAGAAGTAGAGTTAGTTAAAATAGCAATGGCTGAGCAGGGAAAAGGTAATGCTTCACTGCAGGGAGGGATCTACTGGTCCAGAAAACCACTTCAGTAACCTTTTTTCTTCCCATTAAAGGAACAACAAATAATTAAGTTTCTAATTTTCACTCAGTTGGTTGCCTTCCTGAAGTTTAACATTTTGCAAAAATAGAAGGAAAAAAAACTAAATCAAGATAAAACAGGGAAAAAGGGAGATCTCTGGAGATCTGACACATCCTTCAAAGCATTGCTCGTAAACAGGACATAGCATAGAGCACAAATTGAATTAACACAGGCAATCCCATCTTTTCCTACTACTTGACCTCTGCTTTGGAACTGGCGGTAAATACTGTTAAAAGTAAAGCACACAAATTCCCTAAGAGTCACCTCTGAGTCATTTTCCAGCACTATTATGCAAATATTGGTTTCTGCTCATTGCAGTTTGTATTTGTGATATATGCAGGCTGAAGAACATCGGCGCTGAGTCATCTGCTTAAGAGTCCCACACTATAAATGTGATGGATTGTAACATTTTGCAGAGCACAAAAGGTAATTGAGTGGAGTCAATTAGGAAAGTAGGAGGGCTTAGTGAAGAAGAGGTGAGCAATCTGTAAACTACTGTGACATCTTTTTTTGGCTATGCTTTCCAAAACAGCTTAGTAGGCCATCTAGCCTTAAAATTTAAGGGATAATTGGAAGCAGCTACTTTGAAAATTCTGACCTTTATACTTATGAAAAAATTGAAGGTCTGTTATTGTAGAGGGAGGAATGCAATTTTCAGAACAATGGTGGTTGTAAACAAATGCATTCCTTAGAAATGTGAGATGCTTTGAATGCTATTAAAAACAAAAGTTTATTGAATGCAGAGTCATTCGTTACAATAGCTGCTATATTTGCAAGTTAAAAGCAGTGCTTCTTGCCTTAACATATATTTAGAAAGCAGCTCCTTATAACAAGTTACTTCTCTTTGGTTAGGTCACATAGTCACTGTGCTGTTGCTGGTTTCTTTACTCTCCTGACCAAAATAATATGCCAGTTGCTTAAGCAGTCCTAGTTTTCCTCAGCATATTTGTTTTTGCAGGGACAGGAGCTGGACACAACGATCCTTATGGGTCCCTTCCATCTCAGCATATTCTGTGATTCTGTGAATTAATTGAGGAGACATGGCTGGGATCACCAAAAGAAAATGACTGACTGAGCTCTCCAGAACTTTCCTTAGGGATGTCCTTAGCATGTTTCTAATTAGAGAAAAAAGATAACATGTGACAAAATGCTACTTTCATCTTACATTTTAGAGGTATTTCTTCACAGCAGCTGACTTTCTAAGTTATAACTTTGAAAGGCACTGTTTTAGCACTGTCTCTCTTTTTCATAACACCTTAAATAAAGGCTTAATTTTAAGAGGTAATTGCAGAAAACCTTAGGAGATCTAGCTGACAAGCTAACAAAAAAACAACAGAAGAGCCATAGTGCGTAGTCACTACTGATTATTAATAATCAGTACTTTTAAAATCTTAATGAGGACATAAAATGGCACAGGACTCTGGTGCCCAAATAACAAGTTGTCTGTCAAGGAGCCTTATGAGAAGTGAATTGAGGAAAGAAAAACATTCTTTAGGCTGAAATAAAGAAGTAATTTTATTCTAAGCACTAAGTCCATCCTTTTGAATTTATTTTAAAAAGATATTTAAGATATGAATATGTCACCAGCAGAAAGGAGGTGCCTTGTCTTACTCTTTATATACGGAAGGCTTACTTGGTTCTTTGCTGCAAAACACATGACATAATGTGGAAAATGGCATCTGAATACCTCACTTCAGAAAACTGTTAAAGTTATGATAATTTTAAGAATAGGAATAGTCTGCACTAATGAAATTACACATGTCTTTGGTTTTTTGAGTGGGGGTCACAGTGGATAAAATGTTTCTTGTTTTGGTTTTCTTATGGAAACACTCACCTTGATAACCGGAAAAAAAAATCCCCAGCTCCGAGTGCAGTCAGTCTTGGCACAACAGAATTTATAGTGCTCTTCAGAAAATATCATGTGCAAACAGAAAATCACAGTGCCTGTATGAGGGAAAAGCAGTTCAGAACAAAAAGCCTTTCTGTACTTATTTATCAATAATAATATCTTCATTGAAAAATTCCTATGTCAACTCTGATTATAGCTTTAAAGATTAGGTATATTGTTAAATAAGATTAGATCTGAGAATAATAATCAGCCTATGCATAAGAATTATTAGGGTGTGAAATTGTATGTTTGTGAATAAAATTTGGCTATATTCTCTGCTGCTCTAGGTTGACTTTTATTTCATAAATATCTATCACAAGAGAATTAGACCAGGTTTTTTTCCTCTTATGTATTTCAGCATTTAGCTCTTGATAATTTTAATGCTTGAATGGTAAAAACTTGCTCTGCATCATTATTACTATAATTGCTGCCGCTGTTACTACAACTGTTACTATTATTATTATTTCTTATTGAGTATTTATTCTTTTTGTTACTGTAAATATGTATACTATATATATATATATATATATAAAACTTGTCACCCATTCTTTTAAAATAGTTATACATACAATTATTTTACATAGTGGTGGAGTACAAAAGCCAAGTATTTAAAGGTAGCTATTTTACAAGGTTTTCAAAATTTCACCACAGAACCCTCAGAATTCATTGCAGGCTGTTTTACAACTCCCATCACATCCAACCTGAAAAAAAGGACTCTGCAAATGTAAACGATTTGCTGCCAAATCTATATCATTGTGTCCTTGACTGTCTTTACAAATCTGTACAGTAGGTGCATATTCTCTGACTTTTCTGCATAAAGATGGAAATCTAAACAGTTCAAATGGGCAAAAATTATCAATCTTTGTACAGGGTGAACTTGCACTGCTATTAATTGAAGTTTGTTCTACACACAGACTGAAGGATTTAATCTCCTGTATTAAATATTCATTAACAGAAGTATATATTTTTCCTTAACATTTCTCATTAATGTGAGAGAAGAGGTGGAGACATCATGTAAAACACCAGCTTCTGATTGAAGTCAAAGTAGTAGATAAGAAGCTAGACACTAGATTTCTGTGTAAGTCAGTATTTGAACAAAATAAATAGAAAATTATGTCTCAGACAAAATCTTGAATAGGAAATAGATAGTAGAATTTTATGGTAGTTCTGCAGTGGCATATGACACGTGTGTAAGAAGACATAGTTGTTCAAAACTGCCTCAGAACACTAGAAAACACAATCATTTACCATCTTCTTTTCTCATATTTTCTTACTGTGATAAAATGATCGGCCGTAGTCTTACTTTAGACTAAATCATTGCTTGTGCAACAGTTCCCATAATCCTTCTGCTTTGTGAGACATATCACAATTGTTCTGTCAAAGAACACATTCTCATTACTCCTTCTAGCCCCCACTACTGCAAACCCAAAGGAAATGCAGCTGATGAGAAATTATTGTCAGGTGGGTGCTCAGCTGGATTTGGTCTTGGCCAATTTTGTTCCGCTTTTTTTGCTAATGACTTGGAGAGTGGAAAGGATGGCACTTTGAGTGTTTTGTCTGACATCAAACTGGGAGGATTACCACCTCATTCGAGGATGGGTTCAGATTTCAATTACCCCTTGACAAAAGACGAGCAGAAAGCTACACTTGACCAAGGCTAAATCAAATGCACAAATGGGGAAGGACTGGCTAAGCCAATATTTGGGCAAAGGCTCTCTCACAAACTACGTACAAGTCAGTGCCATGGACTTGGAGTGTTGCCTTTGTCTCAAACCTTCTTCATTGCTTACTGAATAAAGCCCTTTTCTCTCAAGCTGTGATGATTATTCAGTCTGCACAATTGTTTCATGCAGCTGAAAGAAACTTGGAGATACTCCCAAAGTTAAGGCAATGTGTCGGAGTGGCAATTAGGTGAGCTGATGTGCTTATCTTTTTGTGTCTTTCATCACATCCTAACTGTACTTTTCATTTGAATGAACTTACTAATATTTTGTCTGCAAATTGTTTTTTGGTACTAAAAATGTCTTCAGGATAAATACAGATGAATATTGACTGTATCTATTGCAGTGTATCCAGCGTACCCTATGCCTTTCCTAGACACTGAGGTCTACCCTTGTGCATCTAAACTTCCTTATGCCAGAGCTTTGTAGCTCCAATTAAAGTAAGAATGAGTGCCTGACGTGTCCCAAATCATGCCCTGGAACTACATGGGAAAATGACAAGGTAATACGGGAACACATTCTCCCTGTAACCATGCCAGGGAGCTGGCGTGGCTGTGTGTTGGTACTGGTAATTGTGTCCCAGTGTCCAGCAGTACGCCTGGGTCTTGCTTCAATTAGAGGAGGACACTGCTCCTAATGAGTTCAGGTTCTCATCCCACAAGCAGTGGAAAACACAACTAGGGTTTACTAAGTACTCTCAGAAGAGTGCCAGGCCCTTGTGGTTTTGGGAATCAGGAATCTGCAGACTGCTGTAAGATGAGAGGCTGGTAATCCAAGTTGCCAAGTGAGAGAGAAAAACTACTCTTTGTAAGATACTCATCAGATCCTACAGAAAACCATCCTAAAAATAAAATGGGGATATGAGAATGGACATCACCTTGGACTTGTTACAGAAAACTTTAAGTTGCCATTGAAAAGGAGGTAAACCCAGGTAATTTTTATATACATTACTAGGAATATTTTATAAGAGACCATGAATAACCTGGTGAGGGATGGTAAGGTCTCAGAGAGAATATTTTTTCCACTGTTTGGTTAATGGTCTTAAAGTAAGATGTGAGCAAAATGCATCAGAGTCCAGGAGAGAGCCCAAAGACAGCACAGGGATTTAAAAGATATGATCTATGAGGAAAGCTTGAAATAAGAGCATTTGTTCAGTCTAGGAAAGAGGAGGCTGAGTCATGAAATGATGTTCTTGTGTTTAAGGGCTGTTATAAAAAGATAGTGAGCAATTGTTCTCTGTCTGCTGAGCAAGGACAAGATGGAATTAACTCTGTTTGGATCAAGGATTATTTAAACTGAGTACTAGGAAACTATTGCTACTAGGATACACTCAGACAGTCCATTTAGAGAGCTCCTTCTCACTCACTGGCTTTAAGAATTGTAAGCAAACAGCTCTCTCAGTCTCCCATTGACTTGGCCTCACTTAATGTAGCTGATTTATGTCTTGGCCTCCTTGCTGGACAGTTGTATGTCTACAACTTGATGGTAAAAATCTCACATCCGTTCCCATTCAGAAGTATGGGAATAGGAATAGGGGGCTTTTACCCTCTTTCTCTCCGCCTGCTCCCTCTCCCCCTCCCTTATGTTGCTGTATGAGAAATCCTTGTAGAATTAGTGGCTTGCATGTCATAAAGGACTTTTATTCTCTGCAAATTGCAACAGGTTCAGAGAAAAACCTACTACAATCATGGCACAGTCTGTGTAGCAAGATCAGTGCCTGAATCCCCGGATAAATTCACCTGAATTGCAGTTTAGACATGGAGAGTATTATTGGCAGTTTGTTGCTGCTAATTCAGAAAGCATAAAACTTTTTGCAGCCTGATATAGCACAAGGTACATGTCAGTCTAAAACATTTTCCAGAAAGGCCCTGTTTCTTGAGGTTTAATTGGATACCAGGGTCTGTAAGTGCAGTGGATGGTGTGTGCTACTTTGAATCAGCCGAAGAGGGTCAGGCTTTCAATTGTCTCACTGTGACAAGTAGGATGCACCATTTATTTTCAATTATGACATGCTGCTGAGTTTAATGCCTTCAAGTTGCCAGTATTAACAGCCAAATATTATTTTGTTTAACAGGAACTTTTGCTCAAATTTTGCTTTTGTGGGTGCATAGAAGGGGACAACACTCAGGTTTTCAGACATAACATTGAGGCATTACTTTCATAGGAACAATTGTTATACCAAACTTTTGCAAAACTTCAGCAAAAGTTGCTGGTATTTTTAGTACTGTAACAAAATAGAAAACCGGGATTTTCAACAGTTTCTGGCCAAAGATGCTACATTCTTTATAATTAGACTGTGTCATTCTGGCTAACAAGTTTCTCAGACCTTTATATTTTGAAAGGATGGAAAAGGGCTTTGCTTTGACCTTATCAAACCATGGGTGATCTCTGCAACAGGTTGCTGCACTGATCATCTACACTGGTTTGTGCCTGGAAAAGCTGCAGGAAAAGGGAATCTCTGGAGTAAAAGCTTCTCTCTTTTCTGTCTCTCTCTGTTATGGTTGTTGTTGTTGTTTTTGTTCAGATGGACTTCCACTCTGATATCAGGTTAACTGGGTGAGGTACTGTTCATTCTGAGATAACTCACTGCCTCAGCTGCATTATCAAGACACTGTTTTGAGTGATAGTTTTCTGCTGTTCAAAGTGCTCTCTAACAAGCTCTATCCTTTCATACGCATCCCTAGTTTAAAGGCTTGGAGGAAACTCAAAAGACCGACATTCTTCATAAGGTGCAGCAAATCAGAGATATCCATAGGAAAGCACTGCATATCAATTATGGAAAGTGTTAAAAGACAGAAATTGAAACTGCAGAGCCGTCTGTAAATACTTAGAGAAGAGCACTGATCTCATTTACTGTTATGGTGCTTTAATGAGTCAGTACATAATGTAGGCAGAAATGTCTAATTTAACATTGTCTCATCAGGTTGTGGGAAGACATCCAGATGACATCATTAAAACACAGCAGTTCTTATCTGGCCTGAAGATTAAATTCTTCAATGACCTAAAATAATTTTGTGCCCTTGGACATGTTGTGAACCTTTAAGATAAAAGTTATTGGATGTAGCTTTGTCATCTCCAGTGTTCACCTCCTACTGTGGTGTACAGGGAAGGAATTACAGACCATCAGCAAGAGATGCAGGGGATGGTTGGAGGAGAAGGACTCTTCTATGGATCATTCTTCTCCAATGCCTTTTTGAACAGTGTAATCTCTGTTCAACCTCAGCTAAAAGCAACATTTCCTCATGGGAGACCTGCTTCCTTGGTCTTATTATGATCCAGTAACTTAACAGTTACTGTAAAAACTGGTATAAACCGGTCCCTCAGGGTCTTGAACTAACACAGCAGATAATAAACAATCTGGCCAGATTTTCCTTGGTCCCAGTTATGATACATTTGTGCACAAATCTGGCTTTTAAAGTATTGAAACCAAGCTAATTTGTGTCTCATAAGGTATTGTTGTGGTCATCCAGCCACTGCTGGCCTTGCAAGAATCTGTTCTCCAAAAGGTCCCAATACTCTCCTCCACTATCTGTGAAGTCCAACCATTTTTCACAAAACTCATTTTTATCCATCTGCCAAACCCTGATGTCCATTTTGGCACTATCTGTAACCCTCATCAGGTTCTTAGATTCCTCTCTGACATGTCTAGCAATTTCTCATGTCATGTGCATAGTTTTCCACATCCTGTTCAGCTCGCTTCCACCTCAGGGTAGGACAAGGCCAACTGCCCAGTCTTTTGTCTGCCAGCCTAATGTGGACATACTGAGTATTTTACATCTCCCATGCAATCAATATGCCATTTTTCTTTCAATGGAAATCAGGGAGAAAATGAATGGGAAAAGAAGGGAAAATAAGGGATATGTACATATATATCTATATCTATGTCTATGTCTATTATCTATATATATATATATATATGGAACCTAGTTCAACCCAGAAAATGGAGCAAGGAAATTGTGTTCTCTGTTCTAACCTCAGTATTCTTGGCATCGAAATTTATTCCGGTTGACAGAAAAAGCTCCTAGTAGAGTCTAACAAGATCTTTGTACATTCCAGTATATTTAATTCTCTCATTTAAAATACATGGATCATATCTACTGATTTTATATAAAAGTGACTGCCCCTTGGTAGGATGCTGAAAGTTCAAGGGGAAGGTGTTGGTAAACTTTACCACATTTTACAGGGTTAATCATAAAATGAGAGAAAAAACGAAAAAAACTGAGGTCTTGCAATGTAACAGAACAGAACTAACATCTAACAATGTTCTCATTAGTAAAACATTGCTAAAAGCTTTTCTATACATCACAGTATTTTAAATTCTACCTATTTCTGTATGCTAGACTCAGTATTGGAACACTGAATTTACTGGGTTTTTCAGAAAGGAAACCATATTTGTAGGGGAACTTGTTCTGAGTTTAACCTTTATGAAACGTACAATAAGAACTCCCTGACCGTACTGATTTAGCTTGTCCCTCCACAGAAGCCTTTTTCCAGCACAAGGTAGAACAATGACACAGCACAGGTGGGTTGATCCATGCAGGAATGCGCTGTGGAGAAGCTAATATACATCTGAGAGCTCAAAATGGTTTAAATAGCTGTTTTTCTCAAATCAGAACTCTTTCAAGCTACAAGTAATACTCATACAGATAGGCATAAGCAGATTTTTCTCAGGGAGAGCACTCAGGTATGGGATTCAATCATGGTCATCTCATGGTATCATAAATGAGTGTGATAAGGTCTCTTAAGGAATCACTGGCAAAGTTATCTGCAAAACCAGGTTTAACATAAAAGCAACAGCATGACGAAGTTTCTCAGATCCTAGCGCAATCTGGGGTGGGGAGGTGGGATATACCTCCACTACTGGTAGATCTCCACTACCACTTCACTTGAAAATGGAATCAAATGTGTTATTTTTGACAACTAAGCTGTACCTATTTCTTTATTAGCTTCTCTTATATTTTTTTCCCTGAATATAGGATACCTGAAAAAAGGGCAAGGCTTAGAATACACAGTGATAATATTCTCTATTAACAGAACATTTATATTGCTAAAACATATTTATCCTCAGTTTGAAAACACATTATGATATTATGATACAAAAGTGCTCTTACTGCTTAATGATGTTCTACTCAGTCACAGAAATCATATCATAACTCTCCATTGTCCCTGGACACAGCTCATTAAATTCTAGAAATACTGTCTGAAAAACTTAAGTCATATAAGTCTCCATCCACTTGCTATAAAATTCTGAAAGGCAAAGAATGCTTAGGTGGGAAGGATCCTTAAAGATCCTCTGTTTCCAACCACCCTGCCGCAGGCACCATGGGCACCATTGGCAGGGACACCTTGCACCAGCCCCATCCAAGCTGGTTGCTCAAAGCCCCATCCAAGATGGCCAGGAACACTTCCAGGGATGGGGCACCCACAGCTCCTCCAGGCAACCTGTGCCAGTGCCTCATTACCCTCAAAGTCAAGAATTTCTTCCTAATGCCTATTCTGAACCTACCCTCTTTCTCTTTAAAGGCATTCACCCTTTTTTGACTGCTATTGTAGTAATTTTTGAAATTTGTAATGCCCATTGAGCTGTTTCTTTAGCACTTTTTACTATGACTTTTGGGATTTTTGTGCTAGTAGATTTGTTTTAAGGTATTTGTGATTGTTTAGTGGCCTAGGTAGGTGTTTTGGGAATAATTCTAAACTTGTCCCTAATCATATTACAGGAAGACTTGATTAAGTGATGTAAGTGACTGTTTCCCATTTCTCTGTCTTAAACGGGGGATTTTGTTGCTAATAAAGATAGATTTTTTTGGTAGAGAATACTCCCTTTTCTTTGATCATTCTCTTTGGGTACTGAAAATGACTAAATGCAAGATGTGATAATTAAGTCTATATCACCACACAAGAGAATGCATTTATGATGTTTAAGAGCTCAGAAGAGTGCAGCTTATCTGCCTATGCATGTGATGACTGTGTTCCTTCTGGTCTAATGTGAACAGTGTGACTTCTACTGCTTGTTCATTGATGCCTTCTTAATGTGAGGATTCATCTGTTTTGAGAAGCAGTATGAATACTTGAAAATAGCTAATTTTATAATCATAATTCTTCAATAATATAATAATAATTTAATAATAATAATATTTTAGCTCTTAAAGAGTAAGTGAATCTCTTTTTGAAAATAGACATTGGTTCAAATGAAGGGATTTTTAAATTTTGAGTAAATTAACTTATGCAGCTGAAATATTTTGTTAAATAAATGGCACAATGAACCTAACTATGAACATCCCAGAGGGAAATGATAACCTTGTAAATAAAGTTGTTTGCCATTTTGATATCACTTTGTAATAATTTTTCCTAATAGAAGATTTTAAGCATTAATAACCAGATTAGAGGAACTCACATTACCAAAATTTCCTATTAGAAATTGAAAACAAAACAGAAGATTGTGCAAAAAGCTTTCTCCCTCATGTTAACTTCAATTCACTCTAATTTATTGGGCAGAGATAGAAGATAGCCTTACCTGTCTGGTCATGCAGGCACACACATAAACATCCATCCATCTAAAGTCAATGGAAACAATCTAAAACTTTAGCAGCATTTCTCTTGAAAGAGAAACTGCTTTGCTCTGCTTCTTTTTCTTGTCAAACTGATTAAGCAAAGAATTGCAGCACAGAAATGAGTCGTGGTATACTTCTGTATCAGTTTTTTAATGTATGATTTGAAAATCTTGGTCTTAACCAAGAAATAGATTCCCCCAGCACAGTAAGTAAACTTCAGTGTTGTGAATCACGTAAGACTATGTGAAGGAGCACAGACATATAATTTCCCCCTCCTTTCACCATCCTGTGAGCACAGAAAGCCTTCTTGTAGTAAGAGGGAGTCTGTTCTGTAGATTGGCATGAGGGACATAGGAGGAGGATACCTGTTCATATTCCAGTAACTAAAGTGTTGCAGCAGCTGGATGTGGTTCCCTTGTTTATGTTCTTCAATGACATTCCAACATGCATTTGATTCATTAAAACTGGGTTGGGAGAAGACCTTAGTCTTCAAGTTTGCTTTAGGGACACCTTGCAATGGAACATCATTTTCAT
Source organism: Mohoua ochrocephala (assembly GCA_013398855.1). Lineage (NCBI taxonomy): Eukaryota > Metazoa > Chordata > Aves > Passeriformes > Acanthizidae > Mohoua > Mohoua ochrocephala. The sequence goes on along the minus strand of VZTA01007516.1, from coordinate 174,952 downwards.
ATTCACAAATGCACAAGGACAACAATTTGGTTAAGATAACACATGGAAAGTTATTGTGTTTTTAAGTTTTAAAGCTTGAGAACACCCAACTTAGCAGAGGGAAAAGCAGAATGTTGTATGGCACTTGCTTGTTATTCCTTATGCGAAGAATCCTTCAGCTCAGTATTTGCTCACAGTCATTTGCTCATGGTAAAAAGGAAAACACCTGCCATTTGCCCACCAACAGATATTTTCAGATCAAAAGCTTTTTCCTGTTAACCACATTCCTATCTCTTTCCAAGTCACTGTACCTCATAACATATAGGCACCATTCGTACCCATGAGAATTTCAGTGATAAAAAGCTAATACGAAAGAAAAGGAGGGATGCACTTCCACAGAGAAGGCAGCTTTACTTGCATTTGGAACCCAGGAACAATTGAAATTGTGCATTTGCAAAAAAGAAATTTGGCAAGATAATGCTTGTAGACAAATTCACATACCTCTGCAGGAACTTCAGGCTTATTTGAAATAGTAAGTTTGAGAGAAACTGGTGGGAAAAGAGCTTTTCTCAGTCTGTGAGGACTCATCCCAAAGTGCTCTTCTTTATCTGTTGTGAGGGAAACATTGCTGTGCAAGTGGCTGTGCATTGCACTCTAAAATGACACAGATCAAATGGGCAACTGCAGAGGTCCGCTAGACCTTCACGCCTGGCTTCATACCCTGCTGGTGTGGATGATGTTTTAGTTGGTAGAGGGGCTCCAAAAGACTGTTAAAAATTTTTTTTCACCTCAAGAGAAAGTTGTTGATTAAATTCTTGATCATCACCCTTTTGGCTGATGTCAAACATGTGGCAGAAAAGTTAGGCTAGGATGTAACATTAAATTTCTAATGACTTGGACAACATAATGCTTGGGGTAAAGATCAGTATGAATTCTAACTAATGCACTTCTGTGCCTCACTGTGCAGCAGGCATAACTTTCATAAAATTTAATTTGTAACATTTTATGCTCTGCTTCTTCCAGTTTTTTCTCTCCTTTTCCCACAATTAGTAAATTTTTTTTTGAAAGGAATACTTGATGTTCTTATGCATTAAAAATGCCTGCCATCCTATCTGGGCAAGCTGATGTGCTGTGGCATTTTAGAGCAATCTGTAAGGAACAAGCAAGAAATAAGGTCAACTGAAAATATCATACATTATGAAAAATTAATCATTATTGCTTTAGTCTCTTGTCTATCTATTATGCCGAACTTTGTATGACCCAATGAATTCATAGTATTTCACAGCGTTAGAACTTTTGTAAAAAGAACCTGTGTATGCAGTTTGATCCTTTTCCAGGTTTTGATGATAATTCATATGAAATAGCTGCGGAAGTATAAGCTGGAAAGTGATCATTAGATTCATGGATCTAGCTGGTTTATTTGGGGTGACTAAGGAAAATTAGTAAAATGAAAAGATTTGCTGAAGTGCAGTAGCTGTACTAGCCTTTCTAGCTTGTTCAAAGAGTCAATTTTCACTGGAAAATTTCCCGTGTAATGGAACTCATGCTGTTTGGCTATGCTTAAATATTTCTAGCAACACACAGTTGCTCCAGGACCAGATGTCTTGGCCTTGTCTGTGAACTGTCAATATGAATGACTTTTATGTGGCTCCAGTGACCTAAGGGAGAAGCTGAGAATTAGAGACACTGGGCATACATGGAACTGACTGTCACAACCCGTTTTGCTGCTTCTGCCACCACTGGGAGCTCCTGCCATGCACTCGCACAGGTGCTGCAAGCTTCCAGAGCAACAAGGAGAAAGAAGGTGCTTTACCATAGAGGAATGCAGCAGAAGTGGGCTCAGGTGCCAGCAAGTGAGGCAAATAAGGACTAACACATGCCCTGAAAAGTGGTGGTGATGATGATGATGGTGGTGGTGGCAAAATACACATGCCTGAATTAGTAAAGACAGGATAGGCAGAATGAGGTGAAGTTGGAGGCCAAAACCCACCTAACACAATTTCTGCTGCAGGCACACAGCTGTAGGAGAGCACAGTTTTTGTGACTGCAGGCTGCTTAGATGAAACACTGCTAATCTTTCTGAGGTCTTGAAAAATTAGTTACTTGTATTAAACTTATATAAAGTTCCCCACAACTGTGCTCTTCCCCTGGGCAGCAAGGAGTCTCTAAATTGTTTCTCAGAGCTGTGCCAGGAAACACTTTTAAATGTTGGAAAATATGACAGATATTTCTTTAAAACCTTTTCTGCTTTTTTAACTCCTGGTTCACCCACCTCAGCTACAGAACAAAGACTGTAATTTAAAAAAATTTCTTTTCCTCTAACACATACAGAAAAGATGTTTTAATAGTATTAATTCATATGAATTGATTTAGGGCTTCAGTCAAAGGCTGGGTTTTTGGTTTTTAAAAAATTACTAGTTTTTATTATGATAAAAGGCCCTGTAAACCCCCTCCCTAAATTATCCAACTATCATATGATGAGAGAACTAACATTTATGCAAACTATTTTCTCAGGAAATGAAATAAGTCTCAGTACAATAAACAAAACACCCCCAAACCTCATCAGGGTCATAGATTAATTTTTTTTTTTTTTACAATTTCCCATGTTTGGGATATTATACTTAGGTTTTTCTGGTTATAATGTGTTGCTAGTATATGTACACAAAAGTTTTAAAATAAGTTTGGAAAGTGCAGGATGGTTGTGTGAAACAGAAGCTTGCTAATCATTAATTAGCACTGCTAAAGTTAGAAAGTGATAAAGCTCCTGTCAGAATCAGACTCATTGTTGCCAGCTCTTGTGGTTTTAATGCAATAAGTGCCTTTTCTTGAAGGCCTGCCATAAGTTCAGTGATTACACTAGAATTTCTACTTCCATTAAAAAACCTGCAAATTTAGATGTCTTATTAAGCAAAGAAGCTTGAAAATATGAATTATATATAACCTAGTATGAAATGAAAGCAGCTCATGATCTTTAATACAATCTCTTTATTTCTGAATATTAGAGAGCCAAACATTCTCAGCTGGGGAAGGAAAGCTGTTGTTTGGCACGACAGGACTTCAGAGTGTTCTTTTTGTGCCAGATTTGATTTCTTGTTGATTGGTGGTTTTGCTGCCACAGTCATTGTCATCTCTTAGTCTTAGCTCACTGTTAACTACAAATGTCAGATAGCAGTCTGTATTTTTCAGGTACAGAACTTGTTTTCACTGGGAACTTTCCAGACAGTGCATCAGACTAACACTGTTATTGACTGTGCAGCGTAGTTCATAATGTGAATACAGGGTACGTACATATCTTCCTTTTCTTTTTTCCACTGCAATCAGTGAAAAAAGTAATTCTCTGTATTCATCAGACGCTTTCTTCAATCTATTAAAAGTGTGCAAAAAAAAAAAAAAAAANAAAAAAGCATTAGAAGGGAGAATGTCAGAGAACTTGGGAACACCAATAGGGAAATGTCATCTCTTTTTTCTTCATCATTGGTCTCCTTTGCCTCAGAGCCGCTGTGAAACTGGAGTCCTCCACAGCATTCTGCGTAAAAATTTTGTGAAGCTGATTCCTTGACATTTTCTTTCTATCAATATTCCTAGACCAAGAAGAGCAGGCTCTCTTGCTCATTTCTACTTGTGAAAACAAGGGTGAGCCTTTGTTGACTTCATTTCCTCTGTGTAGCACTTTACAAATGAGATGCCCCACCAAGGCGTAGTGTTTCTAGAGCAGGTCTCAGCTCAGAATTTGACCTAACCCTTCTCTACATTCAAATCGACACTGGAAATTGAACATACTGGGTCTGGAGAGGTGCTGTCCATCTATTCAAAGCCTCGTTCACCCCTGTAACATGGGTGTGAGGGTCATAATAAGGTGCTTGGGAAAGCTAAAGAACTTCCTCTTTTTCTGGTCAGCTATATGTAATTTGGATGACCAGACCCATCACTGTCCCTCAAGGGCCCGTTGCATGGCTTATGTTTTCATGCTTAGCAGGAGTCATCTATGTACTTTATTCTAGCAGGAACCACCATATGATGCAGGATATGTGATTTTCAAATGAGTGGAGGCTGAAATACTGAGTAGCTATTTCACTCAGAGAAGCATTTCTGTTTGGAAAGACTAAAGAAATTGTTTTTCAGTGAAATCATTTTAGCGTCGAAAAGCCCACAAAGAGATTTCCCTGGATGCTCGAGTGGAATAGGTATGCCATATTAAGTATGATTTAAATATATTTGTCTGTGCGTATTGGAATACAGTACAGCAATATATCAATACAAAAGCAATAAAGTAAAAATCCTGAGCAGAGTTATGGTTCCATATTTTAGTGCAGTGCTGTTGTTTTTTTTAGTGATTATTTTTTATTATCAATATACCTACACGCTCTGCTCACGGACAGGGAAATGACTATGCGGGCATAAACAGAAAGATTCTTGTTCTCCAAAGACTTTACAGTGTAATTGTACGTCAGCTCTGTGCACTCAGCGTACTCAGTCAGAGAAGCTGAGAGACACCCCTACTGTATTGCTCCAGTGGAAAGATGATCTCCTCCAAGAAAAGTGGTGGAAAAATCCTGTTTTGATAAACTATATTCACACTATTTTGTACACAGTGCTGCTCCCAAGTAGTTGGATCTCATTTCTGTTTCCTTCTGAAGAGTGCTGGGGTATGAAGACAACCACTTAGGTGGGCTGGTCACAGGGAGTCCTGGGCATTTGTCAGTTCATGTGTTGATTGGGTTGATTTAGGAAGTGGGAAGTTGGGATGCCTCGGTGGGGGCTTATCAGCAATAATCAGTCTTTGATAGTGGTAGTCTTAGGTTAGTGGTCACTGCAATGATTTTGAAGACTCTTGTTCAAATAGTTATGTTATCACAAGAGAAAACTTTTATGCAGTCCAAAGGGAAGTTATTCAGGTGTTTTGGTAAAGATTTAAATATATGTTTATGCAGGTAGCTTGAATATTTTACCTTTAGATTTTCTGTACATTAAAAGAACCAGAATAACCCATGACACCGAGCAAGTGCGAGATACTGACTTTTGTACTTGATGAGCAGAATGTGTGGGAAGGTAGACTTCAAATATTTTTATTTGTTTTTGTTGGTCCAAAATACTGGAAAAGTGTGTTTTATATTTTAAAAATATTAATTGCCATCCATATTAGATAAAACATTCTTTCATGCAGCATTGGATGATAAAGTATTTTTCCTTCAAGCTCCGTGATCCTAACAGCTCTCAATTTTTTTTGTGCCTCAGTTAGCCCATCTTCTTAAGCTGATAAAATGTAGAGAGAAAAATGGATAAAACAATACAATTAACAGTAGTTGGGAACCTTCTCGGCAGTTATCAGAGACTCAGTACCTATAGCTGGTCTCCAAAATGTATGTGTTTGTTTCACTCAGCTCGATCGAGGTATAAATCACAGAGGAGAGTTCTTCCCACTGAACATTTTAAAGACAGATAGAGATGCAGATGGGTTCAGTAAAACACGAGACTGAATCTAAATGTGAAATGAAATATAGATGAAAGCGACTTGCCTCAGACAGTTTTAATATTAATACCAACATCTCTTGGATGAAAAAGACCAATATTTTGTGGTTGTGACATTTTCCACAGGTACAAAACAAGCAGATTTCCTAGGGATAATTCTGAACTTGATGGAAAAAAAATCTATTTTGTAAATGGTGGTATGATTTTAGATTCAGTCTAGAATGGTACATTAAGTTCTATTATCTGCCTACATTTTGGGGTTTAAAAATAAAGACGGAACAACTTTTAATGGGTTTGAAAGTAGATATACAGCACTCTGATTCTGCAATAACTGTTGAGTAAACTTACTTGTTTTTGTTGCTTATGTAAAAATTCTTCAGAATCAAACATTCCACACAGACGGAGACTGTGAATTCTCTCTTTGTCCTAGATAGTAAACACACAATTTCTAATGGAATCGGATAGCATTAATAATATATAACTTTTCCACCATCTGCTAAAGAAGTCTTGTGGGAAAATTTTTTAACACAAAACAAGGTCTGATTTGTAAAACCTGACTGCAGATCAGATGTTCTGGGTGTTCGATCTTAAAATGAACAGTAGATGGCTTCAGAGAACGTTCCCACCAGTGATGGCTAGCTCCAGAAAAAGACAGAGGACGCAGCCACAGAGCATACAGAATGGCCACAAAGAGTTGGGGTGGGAAAGTCAGATTTTTTTTTTTTTTTTTTGCATACACTGCTAGTAAAAAAAAAAGTTAAAAAATAGGACTGTTCGACTAAAATGCACTACCAAAATTCCAGAACATTTAAAACACAGCTGTACCGGATTACACTGCTGAGTTCTACTGAGCCTAGTGTCTCCTATGAGAGAGAATCTTATATGACAAGGGTAGGGAAGAGGTTTCAGAAGAGGATGAGGGTTTATTGAAGCTGACCTTCACAAGCCTTTCCAACTCCCTTTGATTTGTTGTATCCACAGTGTTGTGGTAATACCATGTGATGAACCTTTCTGCAAACCTGCCTTTGAACACACGATGCTGGTTTCCATCACATTATAGCAATGAACTCATAGTTCAGGGATGTACTTCATAGTAAAGTAATTTTTAATCACTCAATTTCATGACAATCATGACTTCATAACTGCGTCATGTCTATGTCATGATGATGTAGAACCTGAAACTGTTCCTGATCCAGCTGAAGTTTTGAGCAGTTTTCTCAGTCTTCCTCTGTTGTTCAGTAGCTTTGTTCTTTCTTGTCACCTTCTCTCTTTCCAGTTCTGCTATTTTTTGAGATAATGTGATGGGTAGGTTTGCACAATGCCCCAGTGGCACTTTATGGTTTTCTCCTTTGCTCTTGTTTAAGGCAGAAAACCACAAGTGTTGTATTGTCTGCTTCCTTAAAGCAGTTAAAGTGGTTAAAACCCACAGCAGAGCACTAGTAAACTGAATTATGTTAGAGATGCTTAGACCCTAAATAGAATATTGCTAGGTGTGAAGACATACCTTGCCCCAGATCTTCAATTTAGTATTTGGATACGCAGGCATCTTTTAGCTTTGTGTCTAAAGAAAATGTCTAAATCGTCTCACAGTGTTGGAATTATTCCAATGTTGGGCCAAAGTATTTTGTTCCATGTAAAGAATCAAGAAAATCTGCCTTTTTTCCCCTCACCTACATATATTCGTGTACACTTTTGTAAGTATATGAGAAAGGTTTTATCTTCTTCACAATTAAAAAACAGATGTAAATGCTACTTCAGAAAAAAACAGTGCTCCAAATAAACTGTTTTTTAATATGTTAATACATTTAATACATTTTCTTCTTAAAAGTCTACAGTTATATAGTCTTGTGGCCTGTCATTAGCAATGTTATTTCTCTTGAACCTTGAGATAAAATGAGAACATACTCATCTCTAGCATTTCGAGCAAGTACCTTTCTTTGTAACATTGCATTTATAAAATGCTTCAGTAGTCATTCTTGCTATTGGAATTTATAGACTGAAAATGATGAATTTATCTGTAGAATTGGAGACCAGCTTTTCTCATGGTCCAGAAGGTTATAAAATGAAATAAACACTTGTTTACCAACTGGCTGATACATTGCTGTTCTGTGTATGTGTTTTTCTTTTCCTACTTAGCTATTGTTCATCAGTTAATTAGCTCTAATAAGGGATGATTTTCTTCTCTTGTCTGTAACTTCCTGTATAAAATTGCAGAATTTACTGCTATATAAACAATTTAGAATTATGCAAATAGTTTTAAATTATAAATTAAATTCCTTCTTTAAAGGAAGAAAAAGAATATGAAATCTGGTGGCCTTTTATCCTACTCTGTCTCTTTTCCTCTCCTCATATACATTTGTGTATGTACATGGATACACTCACATGAGTTTCTTTGTCTAGCTTCAGAGGCCAATAAATTCTATCACCTGGAAATTTATGTAATAAAATTCTGGGGAATTAGTTACATCAGATAGATAGAATGAACCTGTTTATAAGTACCCCAAATCTCCTTTCTGCAAAGAGGGGGAAAAAAAAAATCTATGTGCATGGCATTAATTCTGTGCACAGGAGCAGTCTCCTCAGAATTCATTTGCATTTTTGAGGAGAACCATCATACCTGCCTGTGCTGACCATCAAATGAGTGCTGCCAGGGATCTGCAGGTTTGCTGAATCAGGGCAACACGTTCCCTGTCTAATGCCTCCCTAGCTCCTCGGATGATGGATATTGACAGCAAGGAAGCTGCCTGGTTGTGTTGCTAATTTGTTATTTTATTTATAGGTCTTTTGTGTGTGTGTCACTTTTATGTATGATGTATTTCCATTGTTGATGCTCTCTTCCTTCTGCTCTCAATGGTGTTCCTGTGTCCCAGCAGATTCATGTGTTTGTGGCAATGAAAGAGACAGAAGTGACAACTGTCCTCCTAGGACACGGCTCATAAATTATCCCTTACAACCAAGGCACCAGACAAAACAGTTTTTTCAAGTGGTCACAGATGAGCTATGTCCAAAGGAATTTTCTTTTTCAGATGTTAATGCATCTGTTTACTGATCTAGGGCATACAAACTGCAAAAAGGTCATCATTTGCAGGTGCAAATGCATTTGCCCAAAGGCCTCTGGAGATCAGCTTGATTCTGATCACAGCGGATGCTAGGGAAAAACCCAAGGTCTTAACCAGCTGGTTTCAACTGTTTTTTCTGGTTGAAGTGCTATATTGAGTGCAAAATTTTGTCTCTAGCATGGAGAAAGCACAAAGTAAAAGATGAGAGAGAAATGGAGGCAGAAAGTAGAGCAATTAATATTACCAGCTGTGACTAAAGCTGCTACGAACACGGTGAGCTCAGAATATTTAATATATTTATTCCAAAAGATGCTTTAAATAACTGTAATTATATAATTAAATGTCTTCCCGTATAAAATTTTATCACATAGAATTAGAGATAAGTATATTCCATACAGCAAAATGAAGGCAATAATAAGAGGGGAACAAAACTTGGGATATTCTTTCTGCGAAAATTTTGAAGGATGACAAAAATGAAAAAAGAAAAGCAAAATTAAAAAGATACCAAAAAGTCTCTCTCCTGGAGGCTATTTTCTTTTGTACATGTAGGAAGAAAAAGCTGAAAGAGTTGGAACTTGGAACTGGGACAAGTTAGTCTCTTGTGCTGCTGAATTCCAAGATACTTCATTTCTGGGGATCTGAAAACATAGTGGAGAGTCATCATATCAAGTAAGCAGCAGGAGATCAGAGTGTCTGACAGGACACTGGTTGTATTCTATTGTATACCCTTTGCAGCTCTTATGAAAGTGGGTTTTTTTGAGGAGTTGGTACTTGCAAAGCAGGAAAGGAAAGTACATGGATTTTTTTAGTTGCCTCTCCCCCCTCAAAAAAAAAAAAAAAATAGGCTAAGAGCTAAGCATAAAGCATCTGCATTTGCCTAAGGTCACTAAGCATACTTCACCAGCTAGGCTCTCCTTTCTCCATTCTTATGCTGTTGCCTTTGGCATAGGCACTGAAATCTTTCTTCAGTTTACAAATGTCTTGCTGAGGAAAAAGATCCATCAGTGCCTGTGAACAATTATATTATATACTTTTCATCAGAACACCCTAATTTTGTAATTGGTGCGTAGCAGTAGTCTATAGAACTCCTCACACTTCTTGTTCTCATTGGATTTTTCAAAGTAAAAGCCGTGGGTATGTCTACACTGCTCTATGCACAGAAAAAGTCAACAGTGAATAAATCTAGCACTCCACCCAGGGATGGCCACATGGCTTAATTTTCTGCCTTGCTGACTCTGTTTTTTGCACCATGTCAAGTTCCTGAGCAACCTCACCAGCCCTTCTGGCACAGATGGATGAGCTCCTGCTGCCTACTTGGGCTGAGCTGAGGAAGAACCAAGTCTGCAGATATATTGTTTTAGCACCCCTGTAAAAGACATTTTATTTTACTTATTCAAGGTATCGTTGTACAGGATCCCATGTAACTTTGTAACATTAGTTTTTAGTTTTGCAAGTGCAGGTGACGTGTAAAGCTTGTGCATATTATGAAAGCTTTTCCTAGAAAACCAGTGGAATGGCCTTACATTGCGTGAAAGGATATGAAACAAATCCAAGCAAATGATATTTTGTATACTTTATAACACTAAAGAAAAAAAAAATCTGTTTTTTAAAAACAGCATCTTTTCTCATCTGAAATCGAATTTCAAGACTTTTAAGATTGGTGATGTGGCTAATTGGGTTTAATTTCTGCTATGGATATTTGGTGAGAGGAAGGAAAATGAGACATTCCCCTAGGTCCATCTATGAGGAATTGATTGCACAAAGAGACGGAGAGTGACTGCAAACTCTCATGGTGCCCTAATTCAGGTCTCCTGATGGCTGCACCTGGAGACAGTTTTGGCCCCTGCTGAGGACTGTGTTATTGTGAACCCATTGTGAAAGTAATTGATGCAGGCAAAAAGCAGCATTCAGACCTTGAGATGTTTCTGCTGTTTTCTTCAGGCCACGCAACACTTATTTTAAATCAATGTTTTTTTTTCAGCAAAAAGTAAGGAGGAAAGCTGAATTCCCCTGTTACATGCAGATTAGCTCTCTGCTTGTTTTCACTATACATATCAGTTACACAAAGCTTGGGCAGCCCTCTTTTAAAGGTCTGCGTACACTTTCAGCTTGTACTTTTTCTTGTCATTTTCAGTGGCTTTTGGTACCTTTCTGATTTCTTTATTAACCTTTATTCACTGTGTTTTATTTGTCCCAATCAATGGTAAGTGCACAACTTTCTGTTCTGGACTCTCTGTAGACTATAATACAGTTTTGTTCCCCTGATTGAGTTTTTCCATTATCGCTATTTCTGTTTTCACTCTTAAAGCTTGCCTTTCTTTAATTCACTTTAAACAAACACCTGAATAGCTTTCAAGGGTAGATGATACCAATACTGTCAAGATCCCATTGATCTTCCAACTGAAGCTGCTGGAAGGCAAGCTGGCTAGCTTCTCCCTGTCTTTCGGTTCCTAATTTTCTGACTATTTTGATAGCTTAGAAGTTTTAGTAGCAATGAAGGTGAACTCATCCTTGCCTTTTCATGTACACCTCCTTTTTGTGTTAGTCCCAGACAATATGGCACTGTCAGAAAGTGTTAGATACAGCTTTTTATGTTGTCTGAAACAGTTTCTCAACCGCAAGCTGGAAATAGCAGTTTGAAAGCCTGTGTCCCGGACCGAGTTTAGCATGTTGTGTTAACACTTATCTTCATTATGGTTATTTCTGCCAAATGTGTTCTGCTTTTCAGACAGTTCCAGACAGTTCAGTTTTCCTGAAGGGGAAGATCTGTTGGGCATTAGCCGTGGTGGTAAATAGATGGTCACTAAGAATGCAAGAGGACAGGATTAGCATGTAATAAGTTATTTTTGCATACACAGAAATTCTGTTATATTGGATTAGGTACAGGTAGCCATGTTCTGCATTTTATATTTTTATATTATAGTTTTTAGTATGTATTTCAGATTTTAAACTTTAAGAAATGGGCCCTTTCTAGGATAAAGAATGGTGATGACCCGAGGGTGGGTCTGCACCATAGAGAGAAGGGGCTGCAAAGGTCCCTGAGCAGTTGGAGCCCTGCACCATTAAGTCTTTAAAGCTCAGCATTGTCTTCAGGGTCGGGTGTATGCTGTGCTCACTGAAGACTCTGCTTTTGGGGTCAGACAAGGAGAGCCATTTCAAAAATCTGTGCCCCTTATGTGTGAGGTGTAGCCCTGGCTTTTGCAGTGATGTTTACGCATCAGGTTCTTCCAGCTGGGCCAAAAAATCAGAACTTCACACATTCATTCATTGTAATAATGTGCTTATCTGATTAAGATGGCCTGCAGGCTTCCTTGCAAGAAATTAAATAACTCTTACCTTCTTTGTCTGAAGCAGGATAGAAGAGTAATGAAATGGCTCTATTAGGTTTGTCATCTTTGGAATCCATAAGGAATTTCCCTCTGTAAGATTAGTAGGGATGTTTTCTATTGTCGCCTTGTAGTGTGCTGAGATCTATGCTGCAGGATCATTTGGCAATTTGTCTAACCACACACATGGGGAACAGCAGCTTCAAGGACTGAGTCCAGGCTGTATTTATCTTATGCCTTATTATGTGGTGATTCTCTTGGTCTCTTCTGTTCCTTTCTTCTAGCTCTTCTTAGAGAACTTGAACAGTGTGAATGGATCAAATAAATCTGAGTTCACCTCAAAATCTCAGTGGAGCATGAGCATTGTACTGAGTCCACTATACAATACAACAGAAAAGGTCTTGAAGTCACAGTTTAAACTCAAGTCTCTCTGCATGTTAGCCTATATCATCTGACATGGTTGTCCTACTCTGGCATAAAGTCAACCCAGTGAACGTAAAGAAACTCTTAAGCCTAATAAATACTACATTAATGTAACAAAAAATCCCCGAACAAAACAAACACACACCCCACCAAAAAAAACCCCAAAAAACCAACCCAAAACAAAACCAAACAAAAACTCAGAAACAAAACCAATCAAAAACCCCAACCCAAAATACTCTGGGACCTCAATAGCACCAATTATTTTACTTCAGTATTTTTCTAACTCTAAGACGCTGTAATTTCCTACATAATATCATGAGCTGAAGGCACAAGAAAGCTCCTATGTCCACTGACATCTTCACAGTACTTCAACTTTGAGGGATTTGAACTATCAAAAGCTCTATGATTGGCTTTAGAAAAGCAGAGGCCTGCCTGAATGAGAGCTGTTGATTGCAGATTCAGAACTTCCAGCAGCTATACAGATAGTGTAATTTCTATGTATGTATTTTTTTTGCATAGAAAACACAATTACAGTGAAGCATGCAGGCTCTTGTACAGTGCAGATGGTGTGATAAAATTTGAGATGCATGAAAAAAGGAAGAAGAATTTTTCATTTAAACTTATCAAAACAGTAAAATTATAATGGCGTCAAGCTGTAAATATTATTGAAAACGGCCATATATTAAACTTTGAGTGTTTGCATATGTATATATCCATGCCTACAGACTTTATCTCACTGATTTTTCTTTGTGTCTATGTAACAGCTGTACCTCTTTGTGCTGTAATAGTAATGTGACCACAGATACACAGTTCATGTCCAGAGTTTCAGTCTGTAAAGTCAACTGGCATCAGTTAAATTCACTGCTTCTAAATCAAGGTTATTATGACCTTGCTGACACTGTAGCTTTAATACTCCTTGATCTAAGAGATACATTGCCAAACAAAGCATCTTTGAACTGGAGAGGGAATAAGAAAATGAGGAAAACGGTCAGAGTGTAGTGTGACATTTTGGAAAGCAGTGTTGGAAGTCAATTTGGGATTATAGAGGACAAGTAACTAAACTTGGCTTTGTGTTATGCAGCAAGGAGCTGGCAGATCCTTTGGTGTATAGGTGGGGGGCCACAAATTGGAGCAGCAAAGTGATTTTAATTCTAACTCGCAGCAGTGGTGAGCCTGGTACAGAAACATCGTGTGCTAGTCTGGTATAGACATTTTCTAAAAGAATATTGGAACGGTGGTGCAGAAAAGAACTGTAAAATGCCCTTTGGAGACTGCACAATCTCTGAGAGATAATTTGATTATAGTGTTTAAGTATCTTCAAGGGAAAAATACAGAACACTGAACCAATGACTGGGAGCTGCAGACAGACAAGTTAAAATTAAAATGAGGTACAATATTCTTAAAAGTGAGATTGATTAACCATTGGAACAAAGGAAGTGCTTGAATTCTCATTGTATCCCATTCTTCAAATCATGGCTGAATGTCCTTTCTGAAAGTCAAACACAACTTATGGGACTCAGAGGGAAGTAACCAGCAGAATCTGAATGACCTGTTTGACAGAGTCTGCCAGAATAACTACAGAATTTACTCTCTTCGATTCCTCAGTTCTCTAACATGAAGTCATGTATTTCACAACTTCCCTCAGACAAGTTGATTTTGGGGTCACATGTCTCAAAATCCCCCTCATATCAGACAGAGAATTCAGCAGCTTTCAACTCACTTTCTCCCTGAAAATGATATCACATTTCTCTCTGATTAACAGAGTTGATATCAAAATACCTCTTGCACCGTTGAATGTTTCTTACATTGCCTCAGTGATGAGTATTAGTGATGATAAACGTATACATGATATGAAGGCTTTCTGTGCTAAGTATATGCCTCACAGACGGAGTGAAAGATACAAGAGTCTATGTGTGAAAATTGGTTGTTCAAGATCAGTGCATATCCAGCATAGTGTAACTCTAGTGAAAACCTGTTGGACTGTGGTGGAATCAGGAAAGCCCTGCCTCCATAAGTGAAAGGCTGTAAGTCTATGCTCAGAGTTACTTCTGGTATTCACAATTTATGTTGCACCTTATGACATTTAATTTAGGAACTCCATTGTAGCCTAGGCCTACTATGTAAACACAGACAAAAAGTTTATATATATTAAAGTACCATTCTATATAAAGTCTTGCTTGGTGCACCATCACATATAGGACTGAAACAGGCCACCGCTTTAATGGCAGAGAACAAGTTACCACTCATTAGCTGATCTGTGTGAACTGTCTGCACACACCATCCGACTGAGTGCTAATAACTTAAATCCCAATTACCTGGCCTTTGCTGTGGGCTAGGAGCATATATAGGGATAGTAACCATGGACCAGTGGATGCATGGTGACTTGCTTCCCTGTGATATGTCTGTTTCAAGTCTGTGTTTCTCCTTTTAGCTCAACACACCTGCGGGAGTTACTCAACTCAGGAAATATACACTTATGCATGTTCAAGTGAAACAGTAGAAATGAAACAGCTGATTGCAGCAAAAAATGCTGTGCTTTTTCTTCTTACTTCCTGCACAAGTAAGAGCTGCTGTTACAAAAAAAGTCTATTTTCTAGAAGTCAATGGCAGATATTGAACAGACATCACGGTACATAACAGTACTTCTATTCTTATTTGCAAAGGAAAATATTAAATACCCAGTTTTGAACTGTTTTTCCTTTAAAATATGAAAATATTTGGCAATTTTGCTGAATTCTTGATATAGTATATCTTGGGAGAAAAGGAAGCAGCTATAAAGGAGTGACAGAACTGGAATTCCTGAAAAATAATGGTACAGAGCCTATAGAGTTATGGTTGAAAGCGCACATCACCTTGGAGTTAGCAGCAATGGTAAACAAAATAATGTTAGAAGCACCTATAGCCCTTGAAGAGACAATGGACAATGAATGTTTATTTCTAGACAAATCTTCAACAAGATCTTCCCAAGCACATGAAGCACTGCCAGCATTTTTACCATCTACTTTCTGGTTAAACTCTGAGAAGTGAGTCAGATGCTGTAAATGCATCCAGAGAGTAGTGGTCAATGGCTCAAAGTCCAGATGGGGATCAGTGACAAGTGATGTCTCTAAGGTGCCAGTGTTAGGACCAGTGCATTTAACATCTTCCTCACTCACATAGAGAGTGGGATCAACTGCACCCTCAGCAAGTTTGCAGATGACACCAAGATGAGTGACGTTGTTGGCACACCTGAGCGATGGGCTGCAATCCAGAGTGACCTGGACAAGCTGGAGAAGAGGGCTCATGTGAACCTCATGAAGTTCACCAAGGACGAGCACAAGGTACTGCACCAGGTTTGGGGCAATCCCTGGTACCAATACAGGACGGGGATGGACGGATTGAGAGCAGTGCTGCTGAGGAGGACTGGAGGTGCTGGTGGATGAGAGGCTGGACACAAGCCAGCAAAGTGCACTCAGCCCAGAAAGCCAGCCTGGGCTGCAGCCAAAGCAGTGTGGCCAGAAGGTCAGGGGAGGGGATGCTGCCCCTCTACTCTGTTCTCATGTGACTCCACCTGGAGTGCTGCATCCACCTCTGGGGTCACCAGCACAGAAAGGACATGGACCTTTTGGAGTGAGTTCAAAGGAGGGCGACCAAGATGATTAAAGGGATAGAGCACTTCTCATGTGAGGAAAGGTTGAGAGAATTGGGTTTATTCGGTGTGAAAAGAGAAGGTTTTGGGGTGACCTTAATGGTATCTTTCAAGACTTAAAGGGGTTTATAAGAACCGTGATGACAGACTTTTCTGTGGTGGGGCCTGTTGTGATAGGACAAGGGCTAATGATTTTAAACTAATAGAAGATAAATTAAGATTAGATATAAGGAAGAAGTTTTTTTTATGATAGGCATGGTGAAACACAGGAACAGGTTACCCAGAGAGGTGGTAGATGCCCCATCCCTGGAAACCTTCAAGGTCAGGTTGGATGGGGTTCTGATCAACCTGATCTACTTGAATATGTCTCTTCTCATATAGTCAGACTAGATGACCTTTAAAGGTCCCTTCCAACCCAAACTATTCTCTGATTTTATGACTGCATGATTCTATGATGATCTTTCTCCAAGCCTCCTGTAAAGTACAAGGAAAAAACAGAAACAACAAACCTTTTCAAGTTATAATGGATTGTATTTTCTTTTAAACTGATGGTATTCCGGTTTCATCTTTTTAATATGTAATGTCTAAAATACTGTTTTAGATGAATTTTGTTTCCTTGTTCTCTTTAACCTCACAAACTTCTTTTCAAATTCAGACCTGCTGCTTATGTCTTATTTAAGGTATTATACTACCATTTTATTATTTGGCACATACTTCCTAAAAATTCTTTTGAAATAACATTGAACTATTTATATCAAGTGCTTTTGTAGCTGCATTTTCAAAATACTGAGATCTAGAAACTAACTTTAAAGCCCCATTTGGCGTGAGTAAGAGGTATAAATAGCTGTTTTCACAGTTTGCTGTTTGTAAATGGATGGATACTTCCCTAAACCCTTTAATGGAAGAGCCCCAGCAAATGGTGCTGCAGGATTGGATCTTACACTCGAGTACATAAAAGATAGGAAGAAATTCAGTTATGGTCATGGGGAAACGGAGCTAGGGTTATTTATGGGATTATGCACCTCTTCCTTTCCCAAATTCACATTTCTTTACCTTTTGTTACACAAGTAAAATGACTCAGCGAGGTCAATGCACTCTGGCCCAAAAGGCAAAAATGATTTGCTGAACTGGATGAGGCTGGGGTCTTTTGGTTTCCATTTCACTTCTTGTAGGGGCTTTCCTTATTGTAATGTCTATCTTCTTGATTCCCCATGGAAGCCCACACTGAATAAAATTTTATTAATAAATTTAAATGGACTCAGCTGCATAATACAGAGTCAACCTGCTGCTCTCAAACTCACAAACCATGAAAGTTGATCCATTTAATTCGAGTCATTCAATAACGTTTAAAGACATTTTCCAAACGAGAAGAAAGTGGAATTTTCAGTCCTTAAAAATCCTAAACTGAAATTTGTATTAAAGAATAGGTGTGTTCAGTTCTTCAATATTCTTGAGGCACTATTGTCATTTCATGGTCAATGCCAGGTCTGTTCTGCTAATAATTTTTATGCCAATTATCATCCTGAGACTTATCTGGTCTATTACTCTCTCTCTAAAATAAAGATGAGTTTCACTGGCTTGTGTCAGATATGGTCCCAAAGAAGGGAATAGCTGAAGGCAATTTATCCCAGAACTACTTCCATCTGCTTGCTTTGAACACTCAGGGACTTTCAGTTTCATGTTTCCCTTGATCAGGGACTGTTAACTCCACTGAAGTACTGTGATTTCCACAAATGGATGCCAAAATGAGAAGATCAAGCTAATTTTCTTTTATGATCCAAGCCTGGATTTGAGTTTGGGTCTTGAGGAATGTGAGGACATAAGGCTAATACTCTTTTTCATTCTATTGTTCAATTGCTTTTTGTTTCCGCTTAGCTACCCTGTGCCTTACTCATAGATTTATGTTACAGATTTAGGTCACTTCCAGGGTTTTACATCTGGAAATAAAATTTTGCTATAAAATAGTAGCAGTCATGGGAAAGCCTATTTTAATGTCACAACATAAAAGCTGCATATATTATTTTAGTTCAGAGATAAAATGAAGGCTGGTGCTGTGAATCTGTGATACAGTAAAAGAGCAGATGAAGAAGTTACATCTTGTTCTGGTGTCATACGAAACAACAAAATAGACAACTGAGCTGAGGATTTTCATTTCAATTTCCAAGAAGCTTTTCCATTTCAATATATGTGGAAATGTGGAGCATTTCTTACTTCTGTCTGACTGCAGTCTAACCTAAATAGTCAAGGGCACAGTAAGAACTGAGAGAATGGAGTATTAATTTATTTATTCATTCATTCCTGTAAAACTTTCATTAAACTAATGTGCAGATACCACTGAGGGATATGCTCCATACTTTTCCATTTCTTATTGAGATTTTTTTGTATTACATATACCTGCTCATGGTATTCAGGTTACTGTGAAGAGGGATTCGCCTTAATAGATGAGCAGCTGAATCTCCAAGACACTACACTGGAAACAGAAAGATTATTTGTGAGGCTCGTTAATTTGTCTAAAAAGTGTGGTATTCATATCAGTGATTTACTGATAATGGCTTAATTGCATATCCTGAACAATACTTATTTTGTACCTTCAAGTCATTAGACTGACCATAAGTGGCATGTTAAAAAATATGTTTACAAAGGCTTTTGTAGATAAACATGAAACAGTATCATGCTAAAGAAAAAGCACTGAGACTAGTGGTGTGGAATATACATTTTATGTTCCTCAACTGATGTGCTTACAGAAAGGATTTTCTTCAAAGGCTTTATCACAGCCGTAGCCATAAGCATGTACATTCAATTCACAGCTGCTTGTTGTGATCTAAGAATTGAATTTATATTGTCGAATGAAATGTATGAAATTATTTCCCCAGTTTTATGGTTTGCTTTGATCCCACATTTAAAGAAAAGAAAACTAAACTGTTTTCTCTGCTACTAACCCCGCATTTTAGTAGTAATAGTGATTAAAAAACCCCTGAAGACTCTTAATTTCATCCAGCCACACTTTTAGATGTGTTACCTTAAAATCCAAAATTGCCCTGAAGTAATCTGACTATTTTATGCTTCACACCTCACAGAGTAAATAAAGAAAAAGAGAAGACCTGCTCTAGCTCCTAAATAAGGGCCTCTGGATTTGTATTATGACAGCTAAGATGCTAATGGCAAGGAAAGATCATCACACAGAATCATAAATAGATCTGTCATTTTAAAACAAGGTGAAGGTGTTATGTGCTGGTATAATGATGCAATTCAATAATTAAAATGATTATACAACAGGTGGCATTCAACAGCAGATAAAATCCTGTGCATCAATCATTCAGGAAAGGCAATCAATTAAAGTAGTTAGCAAAAATGTAAGACAGAATATTAAAGTCTTAAAGCTGCGTTATAAAGGCTCTATCTAGCTCAGGTTTCTTTTCTGTAATTCAAAAAGAAAGAGTTGAAAGAGAATTTAAAAAAGATTCACTGTAACTCTGGGGCTCTATAGAGAAATCAGTGGTCCTAAGTACTTGGTGAACTGTGCATGCCACAGTGATATTCTATAGATATTTTTTTCAAATAGCAATGTAGAAGTTTGAAGTCTAAATATGAAGTCCTTAATTTATATTAGAAAAGGATTTAGTTTGACTATTTAACCGAGCCTAATCATAGCAATTAGATTGCCTTTGGTATTTGAAATAAGCCAAGACTGCAGTTCCATTTGTGATGGTAGCCCACAGAAAGAACAAGGCTCACTGACACTAATACACATTCCTGAAATGCAAGAATAATAGACACTCTCAAAAAGTTGCTAGTGCTCATGCAATTCTTTTTTTTTGGATCTCAACTTCCCTCACTCTCCCCAATTTCCCCCCCTACTTTTAACAGTCATTCAAGAAGTGTTTCATAACATAATTATTTCTAAGCACAATAAGTACAAAACGCCCGGCATGGTAACAATCATATCATTGCAAAGAATGTTAATAGCTGCCATATCAATAACCTTCCACCACATTTAATAGAAATAATGTTCAGAGCTATAGCACTGGTAGTGTCTGAAAATGGCATGGTTTACCACCGTGGAAGGTGATAGAAGCCATCTTTTTTTGACGAGCAGTCCTGGTCTGTAACATTTGTCCTAGTGATCAGATCTTCACTTGTACTGGTCTGCAGGGGCCAAGCTCAAATTATGTGTCTATGTGTCTGTGCAAGAGGGAACAGGGTCAGGGCCAGCATATCTCAGTTCCAGAAAAATTATTCCCCTTGACTTGTTCTAGCCTTCGAAATCCATCTAGTTAACTGTAATGGGTAGAACAGAAAGATTTGCTTTCAGTGCCACAGAGAGAACTGTAAAGGAACTTTGTTTTGCGTTTCTCCTTCTGCTGTTATTCTGCCCTTAATATAAATTTTCTTTTCTGACTGTATATGTTATGAGACTATCATTCAGTACTGGATTTGGCTGAGATAGAGTTAATTTTCTTTGCAGTAGCTGATTTGGGGTTATGGTTTGCATTTTTGCCGGAAACAATGTTGATAACTCATGAAGTTTTTTGTTACTGCCAAGCAGTGCTTGCACAGAGTCAAGCCCTTTCCTGCTTCTCACACCCCATCCCACCACGGCAGGAGGATTTGGCAGGGGACATAGCTAGGACAGCTGACCTCAACTGTCCAGAGGGATATCCTACACCATATGACATCATGCTCAGCATGTAAAGTGAGTGAGCTGAGCGAGCCTGGGGCTGAGCTGCCCACCAAGGCTAAACCCACACCACCTCACCCCGGGAAAACACACACGCAGCTGTTTCTGTTTCACGTACCCTGGTGTTTTTCACTCTGTGTCTTTGCAGCACACCGGCTTTGCGTGCAGCGGAGATGTGCCCAGTGGCGCTGAGGGAGTGGCTCTTCACACTGCACTGCCTCCCGTCTGTCGGCGAGCCAGCGCTGCGCCCGGCTGGCTGACACTGTCAACTTCACGCCACGGTAGCCAGCAGCAGCCCGTGACCTCCGATCCTCTGCTAATACCTCTTGACATCTTCCAGACTTGCCAGCTAGCCTTAAAGAAAAATAAAAAAATAAGGAATAAATAAATAAGGATAATTTGCTGTGTTAAAGTGCATTGGTAAGAACAAAGAAACGAATAAATGGTTGACCCTGCAAGTTATGGATTGTTTCTTTTATTTATCCAGTCAAACAGGAGAAATTACCATAGTATATACTTTTCTGCATGTAAATTATTCTTCTTAATAAATATTCTGGGAATAGGTTTATACATTTTGGAAGCTCGAAGTCCCCTGGTTATAAATCATCTATGTTCCATATGGCACTGGCATGTTTTAAACAGTGTACCCACTGGAAAAAGCTGTATATTGTTTTTCTGAATGCTTTTCCCTTGCCCCCTAAATTTATAAATCATACTGTCACCTTCCTAAGTGGTTTGTGGTTTATTTTCTAAATTTTTGTCTGTCTACAGAGAGGGGAGAAAAAACAAGAGGTACTGGGTCTTTTCTTGTAACTGTGCTATTCCAGCTGGTAGAAGTGATGAAAGGCTCAGACTGTATTAAGGATTCAGCTCAGTTTTCAGATCACCTGCATTGCTATTGAATACCTTTCCTTAAAACAAGTGCAAAGAGCGTTTGATTGCCTACCTAAAAATAGTGCCTTTTAATGGAAAGTAGGAGATGCTGAACCTGCAACGGAGAGTGTAGGAAGCAGCTGGGGCTGTGCTGGCCTGCATGCAGCCACAGAGATGCTATCAATAGAAACCTGGGTGATTTGGTCTGATCCCAAATGATTAGGCACTTATGACAGTCACAACCCCTGCCAGGTTTTAGCTCTCCTTCAGAAAATGACCTTCAGGATGCCTTATAGCAGGAAACCTCTCAATACTACTTCTGGAAAAAGGAAAAGATTTCCTTGATTATTATTTTATTTCAGCAGCTTACTTTTAATAAAATGCTCAGACTGCAGATTAATGCTTGACATAATTATATTTCTGTCCCTTGGAAAGGATGTACAGATTGAAAAGGTTGATAAATGCTTTGTTGAAACACCATGCAGCTATTTTGGCATTACTTGTACGGAGTGCATTGCTCTATCACAAATGTTTTCTCCAGCTTCTCTTGCTGCACTAGAACCCTCTGCTTTCTGGTGCATGAGTTACAGAAGCTCTCAATTTAGAATTTTGCTCCCATTCGCATGTATAAGGTACCCCACTTCTGGGAATGGCCCAGAGGCTCATCTCAATGATTTTATTACCTCTTGTTTTATGAAGTTGAATCATACAGAAGAATATCTACTGTTTTGACGATAAATAGTAAGAACATAAACAAAATATATCCTATTACAGAGGATATATTTTTATATAATAAAATTTTAATCTCTCTCCTAGTCAGAGATTACTCAGGCAGGGAGGATTGTCAGCTTTATACAAGCCCTAGATGTCGGAGTACTCTATAGTAAATACAACCACCAAAATCTTACAGACATCCAGCTTCAGATTACTTTTCTAAGCACCCCTTAGAGTGATGGCAGGCGCCTTTCATCTTTCCCCTGTTCATTTCCCTGTCTGAGCCTGTGAATTTGAACCCACTTGCTCCCTAGAAACTTCACAACTTCAGTAGCAAAATACTATTTGTGAGAACGAAGTCTCACTAAAGACGACGGTGCCACCACTCTTACTGCACGAAAGAATAAGATCTTTGTCGTGCGGCCTAAAGCTGAAAAAGGAAGCAGCAAGTGAGATTCATAAAAGCCTGCCACCCGAAGCAATGTGGGGAGTAAGTTGCCAATTAATTCCATAAATTATAAATAAATAAATAAATAAATAAATACTTTTTCCTGTCTCCACCTCTTAATTGTGTGCCAAGATGTAGAATCTCTCTCAGTTCACAACTATCACGAACAACCATTTCTTTAGGAAAACAAACCCTCTCCATTCCCAGGTCCCAAATGTTAGAGACTTGAGTTAATTGAAATATTCCTCACAATTCCACAAGAAAGTCAGAACAAAGACCATGACGTGGTTCCTACTTCACAGGAAGTGGTTTGAAATCACCTGTTGATGAGAAGTAGAGAATAAATATTTTGTTTTCCTTTGTTGGCAGCCTTTGCTTTTTAAGGCTTTATTAAACTGCCTTTATCTTGGCACATGAGGTTTTTTTCCATTTTATTTTCTCCCCTGACTTGTCCTGCTGAGGAGGGGAGTGAGAGAGTTGCTTAGTGGGCACCTGGTGCCCAGCCAAGGTCAAATCACCACAGTGTTGTCAGAAAAGAACCCCACAGACTAATCGAGTGGAAATAAAAGAATTCATAGTCTGCCAAAAGGTGCATAAAGCTAGAGAGGGAAAACACTTCAGTCTTAGAAACAGAAAGAAATCTATAATGAAATAAAACATATGAAAAGGTGTACACTTCATAGGAAAAAGAGTGACAAATCTAAAGATTCATATGCTCTAAAAAATATAAAAGTCCTTATGTTCACAGTTATAAGACAAACTGAAAACAAAAATCTCTTTTTTTTCTAGGTTACCAACAGTCACTTTGAGACTGTCATTATGCTTTTTGGTATATACTCTCTCCTGTTAATACTGTCTGCGTGAATGAATATGCAGTAGGAAAAGAAAAAGAAAAAGAAAAATAGTAGGTCTTGAACTTATTGTGTGTTTCCAAATCTTAATTTTTGTGGATTTCAGAATTTTGGCCAGATATGTATCTTCTCCCTTGGGGAAGATGAGAGGATGAGGATCTTCTCCCTGAAAGGGATGAGAGGAAAGACAGCAACCCAAGAATTACATAGGTTGGAATTAACCACCTGAGCAGAGAAGCAATATTGGACATTTACAACCCATCTTGTATTTTTGCTACAGTGTGCTGTCCCTAAGCCAACAGGGATGGATAAGCCCTGTCTGCTTCCCCAAAACATTCTCTGTAGGAGCAAATCCACAGGTTACAAAGGCTCTGATTCTGCCTGATTCTTGTGCATAATCGTATTGCTTTATTATTACAGGGGATTAGCTCAGTGAAGAAGTCAAAGCTAAAACATTGATCTGAGATCCAGTGAGCTGTCACTGGTAATCTTTGAATCTTTTTTAATCAAACCAACATCAGCAGCATGAAGCAGCTCTACAGTGTTACTGGAGGTCTATTGCACTCTCTGGCTCTTAATACTTTGCACTCACAGCTTCCACTGACTGTAACTGCTGAAGGCACACCTGTGGCTTGGCAGCCCAGTGCTTAAACTATTCTGTCTCTACTCTTGATCTCAGCAAGGTCCAGACAACACCTGTGGCTTTACTTCCTAAAAATGGATCTATTTACTTCAACTGTGGATGTTATTTGGATTCTTGACATTATAGCAACTCTCCCCTAGCTCCTCATAGAGCCCAGCAGTAACTGGATGCCCAATTAGTTATCACCTTGTTGGATACACGCTTTGAAGAGGGCAAGCAATGATTGTTAAGGGATGTACTGATTCTATTTTGTGATTCAGATTCCCTTGCATTTGAGCTAAAATAGTGTTTATTGAAAGGTTCTTTATTATTTGCTCTACAAAAGACAGGCAAGTTAAGGTGACTTGAAATAAAATTGTCCAATGTGCTTGAATACAGTGAAAAAGAATAGGGAAATAATCATGCTGCGTAGTTACTGTACATGCAAATTTGAAAGGGTTTGTCTTCTTTCATCTAGGATTTCCAACACACTTTCAAAGAAGAATTTGCATAATGCTATATGCAATGACTAAACTTTCCACAGTAGGAATGTCTCTACTCATGTTTCTTTTAGCAACATTCCTTCACTTTTTTTTTGGTGGATGATTGAATTAGATTTAGGTCAATGAAAGACAGAAGAGGATTATCTTGCTGGTACAGCAAGAGCTGTACATAGTATAAGTATACATAGAGCTTTGTCCGCCTTCATTCAAAGATCTCATGGTCTGTTTGGGGTTCAGTAGCTTTTATTACACATCAGGTCTTTATTTTGCTTAAAATGGCACAGTATTACTGTTGCCTGCTCAGTTATAGCTGATGTCTGTCTTGGTAATCTAGAGCAGGAAGACTCCATGATTGTTAACCTATTTCCTTCCCTGAAATTTGCTGTATATATTATATACAATTATTTAAACTAATCTAGTACAAATTGAGATTAGCTGGCATTGATTTACAAATAACAAGAGAAATCACACTTATGGTACACTCTTGTGTTTGTGGGATATAGCCTTCCTTCTGAATCAGAAAACAGGTTCTTATTATTAAACAGTTTCTCTTGTGGATAGAAAATTACTCACTGCAGAACACCATCACAGCTGTGAGTCTATCTGCAGTTGGATAGAAGTCTGCTCTGCCAGATAAATGTCAAGGCCTGAATAGCCCTTTTGTGTCGAAAACCCTTCTGGGTGGAATATGGAACAGATTTTGAACAGGAAAGGAAAGTATTTCAGGCCAGATGGTTAATCTGATGGAGTCGTATTCTGACAGAAGGAAAGAGTAGTATTGTGTAGTTTAGCAGTTATGTCAGGGAGAGAAGAAAGCCCTTCTGCTAAGTTAATGGAGATCCATGATTGTGCTGGACTCTAGGGTAATATGACAGTTCCTAATAATACATAATGGGAAATAGCTAATATAGCATGATAAAATTTTCATGCTGTTTTACTGTTTCAGCATTTCCTCAATGGCAATGGCTGAGAACCATATTCTGGCAAACAATTCCTTATTATTTGAAGTGTGTGTTTCTATCTCCATATATGTGATCTGGGTTTGGTTGTCTTAATCTGTTCTCATAATTCTTGTAAGATGCATCGCATTCATATGAAATTCTGGAGAGGGGTTTCCACTAGATTGTAGAGCTAGAAAGGGTTTATTCATTCTATGGAAAAGATTGTAACTGAGATTACCAGCTCCTATTATAGTGTGTCTCACTTGTCATCAAATGCAATAATTTATAATACTGGATTGGGGATCAACAGCTTATTAAAGAAGAGCAAAAGCCCTGGTATAAAGGCTAGTTTAGGATTTTAGGTAAAAGGGCTAAGAAAGCCACAGCATCTTGGGCAAGGAGGCAGTGAAAGGCAGCAACATGCTGGGATCCTCATTTTCTGCTCTCCGGGCCTCTCAGAAAGGCTGATGCACTTGCTGATAAGACACCTGTGGTTTCTGAGAGGCAGTCTTTTGGTCCTCACTGATATTACACTTTGACCTCTTTGATGTCCAAGTTAAGAAAGAAAAATGCAGGCTGGCGTGCTGCCTCAAAAGATTGCCAACTTTCTCATCAAAGAGTGGTCCTTGAGAAAGCAGGACCTAGTTTATATGTTGGTGTTTTATTAGTACAGAAAATGAACGTAAATCTGAAAATAAAATGCATGAATAACAGGTTTCATTACAGCATCATAAAAGAACCCTGATGAGAGAGCTCAGTGGATTGTATTTGGAATACGTCTGTGGTAAGCACCCAGGAATGGAATTTATTTACAGAATATTTAGGCAGTTTATGGAGGTTCTAATTAACCTCTTCATCTGTAAATGTGATCTACGATTCTGAAGACCAAAGGCATTTGAGAATACTGTATAATATTACTACGGTACCACTCATTAGAAAAAATAATCTCAGTGTTTCCTTTCAGTGTCTTACATCTAACATGCAGGTCATATTCTTCTGACATGTGCTGTGAATTGCTGGAATGAGACTTGAGTAAGAAACAGAGATGAAGGAACAGAAGTTTTTTAGCATGTGGATACAATTTAAAAATAAAAATAGATAAGATGTTAAGAAACCTGGAAATGTAGACATCAGATTTTTCAAGAGCACCTCAGAGTTAATTCTGTGAGTATTTACTTATTAACTGAAATAAGATAGTGAATTTTAACTCTTCTTTCAGATCATATTTCAAAATTATCAAAGGAATTAAAATAAACAGGTTTTTTATTTTTCACATCTGATAGACACAGAGATTACCTAATAGATTGCCCCACAGATGACCAATTCATAAAGCTAGTTGCAGAATCATGGGAAAATTCTGGTGGGAAAGGACTCCAGGTGATTTCTAGTCCAATTTCTGATCAGCTATGGGATCGGACCAAGCTAGTCACTGTTGCATTGAGCTGGGAAGGGGAGGTCAAAAAAGATATTAGACCACGATTTGGTCCAGAGAAAGCCTCTTGGTTTTCAGGAGAAAGCCTTGCCCATACACTCATGCATATTCATGTGCCCTGCAAGCTGTAACCAAATCCCTCATGCCTGCCCCTCTCTCCCCATTGGTTGGTTTGTAACACCCGCCCCTTGCCCCTCTCTCCCCATTGGTTGGTTTGTAACACCCGCCTCTCTCTCCCTCTCTCCCTATTGGCTGTTCTGTACACCCCGCCCCCTCGGAATTCCCTTATAACCCCGAGCCAAACGGAAGTCTCCCTCTTGGTTCCGGGTCGCCATGTGGGCTCTCTTCTTTCCCGGCGGGTCTACTTAATAAAACCAATGGCGGCCAGCCCGAGGGCCACCTCTCCACCTCTGGGGCGCCTTACCATCATTCGCAGGGAGGTGCAAGGCCCACAGCGGCCATGAGTGGGTACAGCTAGCTAGCAGAGGTCTGGCCTCGCCCGAGACCCCGTGCAGGGGCTTTGAGGAACACGCAGCAGCTGTCCCACTCAGCACCGGAACCTGCAGGCGCATTTTTTTAAACAAGTCACAACTTTATCTAGCTAGATGCTGAAAACCTTTGGTGATGAAGAGTGCACAAGCTCTCTGAGACCAACCTGCTACATTGCTTGGCACATGGAAAAAACATTTTTACTTATATCCAGCGGGAATCTGTTTAATTTTCAATTTATGCCTGTTGTTATCTCTCAGTCCACCATGCACAACTGAGAAGTTCCTGGCGTGTCTTCATTGAGATCTTCCTGATGACCGCCTCTTATATGCTGGTGAACTGCCATCAGGCCCCCCCGAAGCCACTTCTCCAGGCTCAGCAAGCCCCATTTCTCCAGCCTTTGCCAATGAGGGAAGTGCTCCAGCCCCCTCCACTGTCTGGCGGCCCCCAGTTGAAAACTCACTGCATTTTACTAAAGTCTGTCTGGCACTGGGTGGATCAAAACTGGATGCACTACTTAGATGTGCTCTCATGAGTGCTGAGTTCAGGTGGATGACCCCTTCCCTCAGTCTGTGGGCTGACAGACTCTCAATACAGCCCTGGGGTGCTGTTGCCTTTTCTTGCCCAGTGCACTGTTTGCCACCATGACTGGGGCATTTCTGCAGACTTATGTCGCAGACAGGCAGTCAGATCCCTGCCTGTATTACTGCAGGGGATCCTTCCTTCCCAGCTGCAGGACTTGGCATTTGCCGTGCTGAGTTTTGTCAGGTTCCTGTTGTCCTGTTCCTCCCGCCTGTCTGGATCACTCTGAATGGCAGCCTGCTTTCTGCTTTGTCAAATGTGTTCCCCAAATCTAGTGTCATCTGCAAACTTGATGGGATCACAGTCCACTGCCTGCTCCAGATCACTGATAATGGCATTAAACAGGACCCATCTCCTTGTCTATCCATCCACACTGTGATGTCCTAACACGATTATGGGAATACTGTGTGAGACAGTCTTGCTACAGACGAAGTAAATGGCAACCACTCCTCTCTCCTCATTTACAAGTGCTCTGTGAGTTCACAAGGCTATATGGATTTTTCTTCAGTCAAACTCTCTAGAATGACCATTTAGAGAAATTTTTACACTGATCAGGAAAAGTTACTCAGAGACCAAATCAGAGTTATTAAACTCCTAAAATTATACGCAATCTGCTCACATTACACTGTTCATCATAATTGTGATCCCTTTCAGTAGAAATGCTCTACACTGTTTTTGTGACTTGTCTTACAGACATATGCTTTGAATCTTACAATGGACTTGTCACAATAAAGTTTGTATCAAATATGAAAGAGAGAAAAATCCAGATACTTTAATTTCTGGCATTAGTTAGGGCTCATCTATGCTGCAAATGGATGGACTGTAGGTATACACAAAATGGTTACTCAAAGGAGGTGTATGTGAAGCTGTTACTCACAGGGGTGCTTCAGTGAAAAGGATCTCCTCAGACATTTATAAGATTGCAAAAGATGCTTTCATCATCTCAAATGCACACTGACAGTTTATTGTTTTCTTCTAGTTGTACAGGTTTCAGAGCAGCCCTGCTGAAACATGCTATTATGTCTATGGAACAGCCTCAATAAGGTAGATTTGCCATCGATTTAACACATGATTGTGGTTTTAAAAACAGAATAATGGAAGACTGGCATCCTTTCTAGAGCATAATAATTATATTATTATGGCTTATAGTTGAGTCAATATTGCTTCTAGAACCCATTATATGAAGTCCACAACCTTTCAGCATGATCCTCAAAGAGGAAAAAAATGCAATATATCTAATATAATTATCATTAAAAATTCTTTAAGTACTGCTTGGTTTACCAGGTATAAGCTTATACTACAATGAGAGCCTTGGGGAACTTGAAATAATAGTGTGGTCAAAACCATTGTGGTCACGAATAAGCTGCTAATTTGTTATCATAAGTTAATTTATTCAATACTTCAGCATTTGTTTAATGAGCTGTCTAAATTAGAATGGCACCAACAGTAAAATATTAATAAATCCTATGTACAGAAAGGATTTTACACCATTATCGAGTCTTTCCTCTTCTGCATAAGAGTTTTTATTTTCTCATGTGAATTTCTCTTGCTACACAATTCTTTCAAAAACAAGACACGAATGGTACTTAAATCACAAATAGCAACAGAACATTGAGTTTTATGCATTTATATGACAGGGTCTTTGCTGTGTTTTCGTATTGAGGATTTTGACATTAACTGAATCCAGTATATCAGCACAGTGGCTGTGTTTCTGCTGTCAAAATGAAGCTTTAGAACCGTTTAAAAATGTAGGAAACCAGCAACATCCTTACAGAAACCTTGTCCACATTTATTTCTATCCGGACAGAGAAAGCAGAGTGCGCCAGATTCTCACAGATGCAGACACGGAATTTGCCACGCAGATTCAGAATGGAGGCCTACTAACCTGTTCCTGACAGTGGACAGTACCATCTGTTTAAAAAAATATGAGAGAAAACAGAAGATGACAGTGGATTTTGGAAGAAATATTTTTCCCGTAATAGGCTAGTACTTCCTCCTATGCTGGCAAACAGACTGGTACGTAGAGGCTGAGCTGCAGCTGCAATATCCAGATGACAGGGGGAAGGCTTATGTGTGAGCTTTAAAAGATTAGAGGGAGCCTGTGATCTTTGAGGAGATCCTACAGCTGAAATTTAACTTGTAACTACAGCTATAAAAGGTTGGACATTTTGATGAAGGATACTTTGAGCTCTGGTGTATGAGAACATGTCTAGCAAAATTCCTGATTACATTTTTATTCTCCTGTAACTGATATCATTATTATAATGTTTTTACAGGTTTGATCCTCTGAAACCTGGCTGTTTTTCTAGCATCAGCAATAACTTGCAGTAGGAGACTCCATAGTTTAATTGCTGTTGGGTGAAAAGGTTTTTCTGTTACCAGATTGATATTTCAGACTTTCAATTTTGTACAATTCCCTTGTGCTCTTCTCTCATGAAAAAAAGGGTACTTAGCAAAACCCCATCTAATTTCTCTGAACTATTAATTTCATTTAGTCATTTTTCTGCTTGTCATTTCTAGAGGAAAAATGTTTCAATTTTTAGGTTTTTTCCCTGCTTCTTCAGTTGTGTTTCACTTTACATAACCTCTCTATTTATTGATTTTTTTTTCCTTGACTCATGATGACCAGAGAAATTATTATGGTAATTGTCTTTGACTTTTATTAGTTAAAAACCCCCAAGTGCTATGTACTGTTGTGAATAAAGAAGGTGATTGAAGAGGCTTACCTGCATGATTCCAGATGTATATCTTGGAGAGTAAATCTGAGGGTACAGGAAAAGCCAGCAGTTTTGTCCTGTGCCTATTAAGCCCACCCATCGGTGATCAGGATTTCCTACTGTTCACACGCACCAATTTAGGATCATATAAAGAAAGTAAGATTTCAGGTGTCAATGCCTTTGTAGCCTTTGGCAGAACTTGTGAGACGTTGGTGTAAAAATATCAAAACCAAAACATGCTATCATCAGAAGAAAGACACTTATTTTTATTCTTGTAACTTTTGGATACACAAATTTGCGCAGTAAATGCTCTCTGAGCACCTGAAAGCAGGCTGCACAACAAACAGATGCATGATGCATGCCACTAGAATTCCATGTGTCTTTCACAGGGGAGCAACTTGAGAGGATTAGATCAGTGTGGAAAATTAACTATGTACTTCTATTTATAACAAAGGAGCCCATTATTTTCCTAGTTAAGTTGTTTTATTTCAGAAGATATTTATGTAAGATTTAGTGCTTTCCATTGATACTCTAGTCAATGCCAGTTTCAGCTTTCTTTCTTTGTCTTTTCCAGTGTATTCCTGTTAGCCCAGTTTTTCTAAGGTTATGCAGTTAATACAATATTTACAAACAAAAAGGATACAAGACACAGAAAAGTCATATTAATCCATTGTACATTAGAATTATTAGTGCAGAGTTGAAATACTTAAATTTTTACAACTTTGAAACCTAGTTAAGTACTGAAACCTGAGTTTTATTAAGACTGATTTATGCATATGTATATATCAATAAAATAGGTTTATCATAACACAAATGACGGAAAAGTGACATAAATCCCTCATTAGTCATAGTTTTATTTTACATAGTAACACAGGATGCATCTGCTACAGTTTTCCTGAATGTCTTTTTCTTGCTGGGATAGAACACATCTCTGAATCTCTTTCAAGGCCCAGTATATTGATATGAATAAGTGAGATTTTCCATGGTTAGAATAGTGAAACCTTTTTTTGGGGTTCATCATTCTTTATATAAGCATATAAACATAAAATATTTACTATGTATCATTGTGAGGCACCACTCTACACCTATACCTGTGAATCCTCAGTCCTTCCCAGATTAGCAAAGCGTGCTCTCATGGCCAAACTGCAAAATTTTGCAAGCAGTTAGCAAGCATTATGTGGCCAGTGACCACTGGTCTCTTAAGCGCCTTGCGCAGGTTCTGAGGTGCTGGCTGTTACAGCTGCTGCGTGTTCCACAGAACCCCTTCGCTGAGGGGTCCCGGGCAGGGCCAGACCCCTGCTAGCCAGCTGTACCCAACCCAGGGCCGTGATAGCCATCCACCACCCTGCGCATGTTGGTTCAGGCACTCCCAGAGGCGGAGAGGTGGCTCCCGGCCCGGACTGCCATAGATTTTATTACGTGGACCCCCAAGGAAGAGAAAGGTCCCACATCGGTGTCCCAGGAACCAAGAGAGGGAACTTCTGTTTGGCTGGGGGTTATAAGGGGGTCCCGAAGGGAGTGGGGTAATACAAAACAGCCAGTGGGGAGAGAGGGAGAAAGGGGCGGGTGATACAAAACCAACCTATGGGAACAGAGGGGCAGGCATGGGGGTTTTGGTTACATCTTGCAGGGTACATGAATATTCAAAAGAGTGGATGGGAGAGGCTTCTTACAACAAACCTGGAGGGGGCTTTCTTGGACCAAACCATGTTCCCTTGGTCTTTTGGCCCCCCACTGCCAATCATTGCAACACTGGTCGGTCAGAGAGGGGCATATTAAGGGTTTAATCATGAGAATGTACCCATTCTAACTTCAGCCAAAAGTAGTAATATTTTGTTGAAATTTTTGATGGTTTAAAATTTTTGATGAGGAATAAAAGGACACCGTCAGACCATACTGCCTCTCATGACAAAAAGTTGATATTTGATACAAATTTCAACTTTTGAGGCAGCATTATACCCATGGGTTAACAGACAGTCCTCTTTCTATTTGTGTTGGAATATTGAAAGGTAATGCAAGAAAAATTTGATTTATGAGAGAGAAATGAATGCTTACATGTGTTGATATTTTTTTGAAAGACTGAAATTCTCAGGGAATAGAAATTGTAGGGAAATTATGCAACACTAAGTGACTCAAGAAATGAGTAACACAGAACAGCACAATTGTTAGAGAAGAACTTTAAAAAATGGTTAGGATGAAGATAAACTATCTCAGTGAATTTGTACTAAATGGAGACATAGGTGGAGAGATGATGCATTATCTAAAATCAAAAAATACATGCTCTTAGGTACTTCACAGGCAGTTTATAATATTCTACATCCCATTGCCCCTAATGATGAAATATGAGACTCTTTAGAGTGCAGGCACATGGGAACGACCATTGATCTAATACTTGTGATAACAATGATCTTATCACTGTGTGTACCAGATGCAGGCATGCTCAGCATTTGGAGCAAGGTCAGAAGACTTGGAAGTAAAAATGCTGGGTCAGCAATAATAGTTGTAGTATTCATTATCCTTTTTACAGCTTCATTAGGTTCTACATCTGCAGTAATTGTAACATGTAAAGCTCTTGTCTTCATCGATAACTTCTAATTTCAGTTCAAATATTTTCAGTGCATTTTTTGTTATAAAAATATTATTTTGTCAAAAGCAAAAAGATATAGATGAATTTATATGTTAGATTTATTATTTAACTTTTGAAAAAATGATGTTGTGGGAAGTCTTTTCCAAAAGGAGAATTCTTCCAGGTAGCATTGTTGATGACTGATACTGAGATCCTTATTTTAACACTACATGAAATATTTTACCACATTTCATTGGGAATTATTGAACATTCTACATCTTCATATTAGAGTTTTGATTCCAGAAGAAATAACGCCCATATTTTGGTCTAAGAATGTATTTTTGAGCATTCAGGTGATAAAAATGCTGTGATTTTTCCCAATTTATTGTCATTCTAAACACTGTAGATCATTCTAGGCATTATTAAAACACTTTGTAAATGGTGGGTTACTGTACTTTCATCAGTCTTTAATTACACATAGTATTCGCAATAAATTTCATATTAAAAAATGAAAACAACAAAAATTTGTGATGATTTATGCTGCTTAGCTCAGGAAGAGATTGTTGTCTCATACATAGGATTTTGCCTCTGAGAGGCATTTGTTAGTGCACAAATACACAGTGAGTTGAATAAGTTTAAGCTTGTCAAGTCAAGAAGATTAACTAACTTCAGTTTGATTCATTAACATCTTTGTGGTGCTCCTCCCTGAATCTAGGAATATGCCAAGACTAGGCCACCGGGAAGGAAACTTGCATGGTAATTAAGTGAAAATTTATTTTCCTTCTCTAAAAGTTGCATTTACCTATTTCTATTATATTACCTTCTGAATTTATTTTCTAGGCTTTTAATATTTTCAAAGGCTTGGCTCTTATTTGCTTATGAGACAAGAATTTTGATAAACTAGCTGTTACAAGACCTCTGTGTTTGGAATTGTTCATTGCAGAAAAAAAAGGAATTCTCTTTATTCAGTACAGTAAGCATCCTCAGTAAAGCAATGGTGTGTACAGAAGAATTGTAATGGGATGACACCTACATCTAGTTTTGTCTGGCATCTTTATAGAGATGTGTCACTTGTCACATCTGTTTGATCATGCAGACCTATGCGTGTATCAACACCACTGATGAACACAAAATGCTCCAAATTTAAAAATAATTTGTCTTCACCGCCAGGCTCACTTCACTACAAGAGTGTTGCAGTAAAGATTTGAATTGCAGTAGGAATGAAGTGAGAAAAAGACTAGTACGCAGGATTTTGTGCTGGAAACAATATTTCAGAAACTTCGAATTTTTTGCATTGTTGCCTTCCTGCCTCTTCACTCTAAATGTAACTCAAATTTTCAAAACTGACATTGGCGCTGGATATCCAGGATTTTAAAGGCACAGAAGGTACTATTTTCAGACATGCATAACTGGACTCCATGAGAATTCAATTTATAGACATTTTCAGTTCCAGAGTGCTTGAAAAAACTTCCTTGAATTAGGCAAATAGCTGAGGAAAGGAGAATGCAAATAACTCTTACAGGCACAATGAGCAGCTCCAATTTTCCTGTGTCCCTGCATGACAGTATGACCGGGATGATCCAATGTTCCAACTGAAACATAAGCACCAATTCTCTATCCTGTCATATATAAGATTATTTTTATTCTTCTGTATTATTCCTTTTTTTCTTAATATGAGCTGACATATTTATAAAGGGAAACAGCCCTCTGGATAAGCTAACAGCTACCAGAGAAGGTGAATGTGAGTGTCCGTAGCCAAGTCCCTTCCCTCAAGCCTCTTATCTTGCCCAAACCAACACAGCCCAAATATGAGAGCATCCCGATTTGCCCTTCAAAATGCTTTTAAAACCTTCAGTCTCTTGTACCAACTTCAGAATATTTCTTACATTATCGCTGAGTTAAAAGCCACTGCTCAGGATTCGTACGACAGAACATTTCAATTCCTTTTTGTCGCCCTGCCACGCGGCTGAGTTCATGAGCTCAAGTTAAATTCCAGGGCTCTCCACATAAGGGGGCCTAAGTGCCTAAGAGTGAAACTGGCATTTGCTAGAAAGAGTTAACTGGTCACTGGAAAATGCTGAAGTGCTAAAGCATGACTTTATCCCGGTCATCCAAACATTTAGGAGTTTACATCGTGATCAGAGAAGCTCACAGCTGCCAAACCTATCCTACATCTCAGTGTCAAAACCAGGTCAGATACTTATTTTAAAAGGAAGACCAAAAGGAGAAGAAGAAACATGTTTACATTCTTCAGCTGTATCATCGAGGAACCAGACCAAGCAGAGAATTGTAGGTTCAAATGCTTACGTATCCCCTCTATGGGAACTGGGGATTGACACAAGTAATTTCTCTCTGCTTTTCTTTCCCAAGAAGTAAAATTACATGTCTGGATTGCCACCCCTGTCCTCACCCTGCTGAATCATTCCACAGATGATGAGGACAGGGAGTTGAAGAACAGGCTAAAAATAGAGCTTTCACACGTGGAAAAGAAAAATAATTCTCTATGGATATTTCAGACAGTCACGTAAGCTGTTGATTATTGTCTAATTGCAGAAAAAGATGGAAGTGAGGAAGTAGTCAGCCTAGATCATGTTTGATGTACTAAAATTATTCCTGAACTGAACTGCAGGTTTGTGTTCCACACCAAGACTTGGAGTGCACTATTGAAGCTTGGATTCTGATTTTATAATCTCCTTGTTGCAGCTGCCACTCAGTCTTTCAAATCACATACATCTTTGATGTCAGACCATTGTTCCATTAAGGTGCAGCTCACTGCTTTTTTCAACTCAATCTCTTTTAATCTTGCAAATCAAATAAAGCTCAGTAATGCAGATAATATGTCAAAAATGTCCTTACCTCATTGACATTCCCAGTGGAAGCCTACTTTTGAAATAATTTCTCAGCTAAGTTCAGACATGTTCTGTAAACCATGAAACATCACTGAGAAGTGCTTAGTGCACATCAATAAAAGGAAAAAGATGGCCAACAGGTATCATAATAGTAGTTAACTGCAGGGTTTTTGTGCAGTAGAATGTGTGGAAAAATAAAATCAGATTTCATGTGCATGCTATTATTGCTAAATATCACTTCTTTATAAAAAATAATACCAGATTGTATTTCTAGTGATATATGAGTGGGCAGAATAATAGTTGACTAAGCCTGCTTAGAAAGTTTTGATACTACAAGTAAATGGTTGTTGCAGGTCTTTAAGCAATGCAGCCTATTATGGGATTTATCCTTGGTGGTAAATATTTCTGTTGGCAGTTTGAAAACATAAAAAAGCCTTCACCTTGATATAACATCGTATGCATATCTGAGGTGCCAGCAGTTTTTTCTAATGTGCTTCTCTGAAGCAAGATTTAGATAGGAGGGATATAACAGCCTCTAACTCATATAAAGGTGTCTGAGCTTAGTGGACCAGGAAGGCAGCGAAGACTTGAGAACTCTGCCGCTGAATGCCATTGAAATGAGCCTCTAATTGTGTTTATGCTGTGAAATATTCACAGCAGGTTTACGTATTTAAAATGACATACTGAATATAGAAAGGGAATGCATAAAAATCACATAGAAAGTGACAGCTAGATTATATTCCTAATACAGTTTTGTTCCTTTATCCATGCAGGAAAGGTAGATTTGACAGGAAGAAGTTTTACAGCACCTAATCCAGGTGCAAAGTCAGTGTCAGTTGAATATAGATGTCACAGAACTACAGAACAGAGAATGGCTGAGGCTGGATGGACATCTGGAAGTCATTTATCCCAACCCCCCAAACAAGCATCTCCAGCTATACTCAGTTTTCCAGGACTGTATTCAGATGTCTCTTGAATGCCTTCAATGACTGAGACTCCACGACCTCTCTGGGCAGCTTGTGACAGTGCTTGGTTACCCTCAAAGTAAACAGTGATTTCTGACTTTCAGATGGAAAATGATCAGATTTGTGCTGAATTTTCTGTCCCCAAGCTCTCCTTCTGCACGAGGCATGATGATGCTGGAAGTCTCAGCTGAATCCTTAGCACGATATGCAAGTTTTCATAGCCTTTCACATCAAAAGACTGTCCTTCTTTGACACTGAAATACATTTATGTTGTATTCTTTAAAAATGTAAGGACAACAGAAAGAAAATAGATTGTGAGCTATAAAAGTAGAGAAATCAAGACTCAACCATTTAAGTTTTCTTGATAGCGTGGAGTTATTAAGAATAGTATATTCTTTAGTGTCGAGTCCTGCCTAATGTGCTGCTGTTTTCAGCATGCAGATTTCTGTCATTTGTGCAAGGAAAAATTTTCCTCTTGAGACTAGCTATGATTTTCAAGGAATCAAATTAGTTTACCTATAAGCTTTACTCCCTAAAATTCCTTTGATATTTTTTTTTGTTTTATGTAGCTGAACGCTTTCCACACAGCTCCTGTTATACGTGCTGATCTTGCTGTAAGCTCCTTTTGGTTCACCAAAATTACTGCCCAGTAAAAGCACACTCTGATGCACAAGTGACAAGTGGTGGAATGCTCACCCTGGGAAATGTATCTTTAAATTTCTTTCTAGGTGTACACTTTCTGAAGGATGGAATAGTATTTTCCTGCAGCAAAGAAATTCAAGTAGACATGGTGTTTTTATTTTATTCAGTTATTTTTTAAAATCGGCTTGAAATGATAAATACATGCTCAGTGTCCAGTGATCCATCATCCAGTGGCACATACTACAGTAAAATGTACTTCCAAGAGGGACATGGAAGAACAAAAGCAGGAGTGAAGGGAGGCTTAGCTCAGTGGTAGTAAATCACTTGTAAGTTGTCTCTGGTGGTTTTGCAGATCTGGCAGTGCAGATATAAATGTGTTGTGTGAAATCTTTTCTTGTGATTTGCCATAGAAATTTCAGCCATACTATTTGTTATATTTGTGCTGTGAAACCATGCAGATACATTAGCATATTGTATTTCAGGCATAAGCTATGAATTGAGATACAGTTGACGTAAAAGCAGCAGATCTCTTTTTGGAAGTCACAGTAACTGAAAAAAAGTCAAGTCTTTAATTTCAGATGGGCCTATGGACAGAAAAACAGAATTTTAACCACTGTCCAGTCCTTTCCTGGTTGATATTGCTTTAGGGTGTATTTACCATAAAAGTGAAGTTTAAAGTGGCTATAGACTATAGATTAGGTAAAGCAGTTAGACTTAGCAGGGAGCACAGGTCACTATGGAAGCATTTATCTTCAGGAATAGTTTTTGAAAAGCTTAAAAAACATAGGGTTTTTTAGGTACTTATGACCAGCTGAACTGGGGTTAACCGGACCATGGTGATTGTTGGTATAGTTCTAACTTTTATTTTAAATATTTGTACCTATTCTTTTTTTTTTCTAACTGTTTTTAGATCCTAATTATTAATTTTGTTCATTTAACTTCAAAAATCATAATTTTACTTTCCTTTTGTTTACAAAAATAAGACCTTTTCCTCTTATGCCATTATTGATAACTAACTGATTTGACTCAGAACAAACCCAATCCTGTTTCAAAACTAAAAATGAATCATTCATAAAACCAACACTTAGAATTGTGAATATATTTATAAAAATTTCCTCTTCTAACAAGAGAGTGGTCTTGTGTGAAAAAAGATTTGCAGCCTTTATAAGAAAAATAAAAATTATTATTTGATGTATCTGGGAAAATACTTCAAGAAACAGCTGTTTTCCAGTAGCCCTTTTATTCTGACTGTGCTACATTCTCCTTTATGTACACTTGCTAAAAGAAAGAGGTTGAACTGAACTGGTACTATAAATATATTGCAGAAGCAGAATTTCTATATATATGAACTGGCATGTAATTAATTTAGATTTGTGAATTTATATAAGTGGACAGTCACAACTGAGGAATTCTTCTGAAATTTTGAATATATCAGACTTTATACTGAAGAAAAAGGATGTTAATGAAGTAAATTGTATACAGAATCTCGGCTGTGGAGATTTTTAAGGAAAAAATATATTATTGCTCAAATTTATTATTGAGAAATTTTTGTTTCAGTTTCTGATGATCAGACAGTACTTGAAGATTAAAAGAAAGATAGTGAAATCAGAAAGCATTCCTGGAACACTTCTCCAGGAGCATTAATCTAATCTGTAAAAGTCTGAAGAGCTTTCTAGCAAATTTCTGATCTACTGTCTTGATTAAGAATGAAGTCCTAAGTTAAAAAAAAAGCGCCGAGTAAATTTTTAAAGTATTGCAAATGAAGCTTGCCTATATACAGATATTGAAGGTTTTTTCCACATCCTGATAAGGAATACCAACCACTGTACAAGGAAGGAGTATAACTTGCAGACTACCTTAATACTGCACCAACAGAGACGCAGATGTTAATAGTCAGGATAGTGGCTGGAGATGTAGGCTTTCTACCTACAACAGAAAACAATTTATCTTTACTTTGGCATAAGACTATCAAAAGTATAGCATTGCATCACTGGAGTTTAATTTTGGTAAATGTATGTTGCAAGTAAATACTAGCACAGCTTGGAATGCAGTTTATCATGGACAACAATTTTCTTTCGTGCTTATTGTGTGCTTATGAAGTCAGATTTGTGATATAACTTAGCGTGGAATGAACAATGACCCTGAAAGTTTACCAGAAATTTCTTGTTATGTTTTAAGTTAACTTCTTTCCAGGTTTGGTGAACCTTGGGATTTATGACATGCATTGGAAAGTGAATACTAAAGAAAATAACTGGATGGTTGTACATAATACCAATAACATTGCTGTCATCAGTAGATAGAGGTGATATTCTATTAATGAAATGGAAGATATATACCTTTTGGAAATGGAATTCAGGATTATTGGTAAATAACAAGTTGAAGCACTCCAAATATTAAAGCCATTCATTCTTCCCTGAACTTGTGTAGTATCTGGCTCAGCAATGAAGACTAGGTCTTCCCAGTGCATTATGGAAAGAGAATAATTAAAAACATGTCAGCTATGAAAAGCAATTGAAGAAAATGAGATGTGGTAAGAGCAGGTGCAATTGCTATGACTTCCATGCAAATTCATCCAATTATATCAAAGGCTATCGATGATTTATGAATCCAGTTTTGCTTCAGTTTCATCGGTTGAGCTTTGACTGAGGAGATTTCTCTTATTTTTAACCAGGGTTTGTTTTGTCATTTGTACCAGTTTTCACAGATTCTGATTCTCCTAGAGGGTATTTTGTTGAGGGATCTGTTTAGTGAAATTCATGTTGCAATTTCTAGGAAAATAAACATAGGGAAATAAATCATGTTCTGTCATGTACTTTATGAATTTTACTTAGGATATCTCCAGACAGCGTGACCGAGTTTATGGAAACAGATACTGGTCTTTTCAGTGTGCACCGAGAACAAAGGAGAAACCCAGAGAGAGCTGGAGATACGGTAGGGAACATTTTTTTCTGCCCTCAATACTGGTGTGCTTTCATAATCCCTTTGTGCAATTAGCTCCTGGAGGACTGTGCCCGACAGACAGAGCCTGACCCTGAGAACACGATGTCACTGCATCCAGTTCAAATCTTTTTGATACATATACCTCTGGGGAGTGAGTATGGCTATGTTGAGAGCTAGTATTTCAAGGAGGCCACACAAAAGTTGCTTTCAGTTGAGATGCTGCAACTCATTAGCAATAGATTTCAAGGCCAGAAGGAGCTGTTGTGGTCATTGCAGTCTATGTCACACCAGAAAGAAAATGTTGCCAGGTATTCTCCCTAAATTGAAGGAGCATGTTGAAGAACAGCACACATTTTAGGAGCATGTTTTATCTTAATTTCAGTGTTTCTAATGATGGAAAAATCCTTTCCTTTGGAAGATTTTTCTGGTGGTGAATTGCTTCTATTTTTAAAACTCTGCCCAACTTTTCTTAAATTTGAATTTATACAATTGTTTTTACCATTGGGTCTCTTCTTCTGTTTCACCCAACCATGACAATTACATCTGTGCTTCTCAGAACATACCTCACTACCTTCAAAATTTGTTCTTCTTAGGCAAATGTCGTGTCATATACAAACAAGACTTAGGTGTGTGGAATGGTCTGGTTTTTTATTTAGTTTGTCTAGGACACTTTCCTGAGAGCAGTTACTTATGTAGGTGGTGACTGTCAGCCTAATTGG
The DNA here is from genome assembly GCA_013398855.1 of Mohoua ochrocephala. Taxonomy (NCBI): domain Eukaryota; kingdom Metazoa; phylum Chordata; class Aves; order Passeriformes; family Acanthizidae; genus Mohoua; species Mohoua ochrocephala. The sequence continues at coordinate 133,537 of VZTA01007516.1, read as the reverse complement.
CTGACTTTATAAAGTCTGAGGACGTTTCTGATTAAACCTGGGGAATTCCCAATATTCCAAGCCTGTCTTTCATGGGTGGTTATTTAATGGCATTGGTTAGCTCTGGTTTTGCTTCCATTGTGAGCATCAATTAAATGGCATTTTGCAAATGCCTTTGATACTTGTCCTAGGTATTGATGAACTAAATTTATTTCACTGAAAAGAAAATGTCTAGAACATTTTATGATAATCAATGTAAAGATTACACTATGTTCTCTGAATAACTTGTGAAGAACATTTAATGAATCTGATTACCCACCTGGAATTTATGCAAGAAGCGCTGATAGTGATTAGTTCACAGTGTCTCCTCTTATTTATATAAGAAACAACTTGAGTGTAGAGGGACATTTCCCTAGAACCTCTATAGTTACTGAGATTTCAGGTAGCCAGCAGCAAGGCTTGCATATATATATTCTAAGGGTGTGTTTGGCCACAGGGCTGAGTTGTAACGGATGGCAGAAAATTTAATATTATGTCTTGGAGTGACCTTATGATGTATATCCCTTATCACCTGCTCTATACCCAGACATGATTCCTGTGCCTTTCTGTGTCTTTAAAACTGGGTGCAAGAGAAAGAAAAAAAGCCAGATGAACTTTTCAAAGCAGTTTTTGTGTTCAAGGACACGGGAGGAGATAGCTGCTGCTGCTGCTGCAGAGCAGAGGCAAGCACCTTCCTGCTTTCCCCAGCTCTTGGCTCCTTTTCTCAGAAGAGAGAGACGGAGAGTTAAACTCCTTTGTTTCCCTGGGACTTTGAGTTATTCTTCTTCTCTTCTGGACTGTTCAGAGCACCAGAACATCAGAACCTCACTGGGAGCCCTCACACCTCGGCCCAGAGGGGCCCGAGCCGACCCAGCTCCAAAGAGGAGAGAGAGGGAGAGAGAGAGAGCCCGCACCCACGGAAAGGACTCTAAAATCTTCCCAGGTTTTCTCTCCATAGTGAGAGGTTTTATTATTTAGCATTATTCTTTTCCTGTGTGTTTGTTAAATAAATAGGTTTTTTCCCCTTCTTTCACTTTCCTTTGAGGAATTTTTTTCCCAAACCTGATGGGGGAGGGGTGGTTGTAACCTGCCTTCTATAGAGGAGACGTTCCTCCCAGAGTATTCCTCTGAATTTTGTCTCAAACCATGACATATTATCAGTGTGATGAAGGTTGTATGTAGAATTTGAATAAACTCAAATCCACCCCTGAAAAAAGGAAAAAAAATTAAAACCAGCAGAATTTGAAATGTGGAATGTTTCATAAGCTTCCATAACCATTTTTGAGGTCAAATTGAAGATATTGCGGTTCATATAATGTCTGAAATTTGTATACTTTGGATTCGCTTCTTATCTAATTCATAGCTTTGGTATATTGAGTAACTTCTATTGTACAATAAAGATTGTTTTTTTGTCTTATTATAGGTTCAGCAGATTTTGGAATTATGATGTGGTTGTGGTTAATTTTTCTAGCCTTAAATTATTTTGTGATACAGTGCAGCTCTGATCAAAATGGATATAATGAAACTTTGCTAGATGTTAACTGTAGCTACTCATTTGCAGATAGTGCACTTTGCATTTTATAAAATAATGCTATGACAATCCTGTGTGTTGTTGTAATTCGGTTTATTAAAAGTCTCAGTTATAAGTCTGTAATTTTACATATTTAAGTAGAAAATTTATACTGTGAAAACTGGTATTTTGTCATTCTTTAAAAAGGGAAGATAGGCATTTGCAAGAAAGAGGGAGTACATCCCCTAAGGCAATGCTATTTTGGCCAACTTCTTACATATCCTGGATCCAAAGTTTCCTTCCACACCTCTGAAATTTTGGCTCAGCATTTTTTCAAGTAAAATTCCCATAGGAAAGGAATTAAATATTATGTAGAGCTCATTGGGCGCTTTTAACCTGAGTTTTCTTCCTCATAAAAACAGGTTTCATCCAATCAATTAAAAATAGAAGAAATTATATTTCAGTAGAATTCTATAACTTTTTCCTTAATCTAAAACATTTTCTTGTCCAAAATAATTAAGTTTTCAAGGAGTACCTACACGCAAAAATTACTTCAGAGCTGGCTTATCCTTAAGTATACAAATATTACAAGAGGATTTAATATTCTCATGAAAGGAATGGCTAAATTTAATCCATTCAGAACAATTAGAGAGTGGTGAAGCAGGGAGTTCTGAAAGGGTGTACCCTCTGTGGGTTCCTTGAATCCAGCAGACATCTCTGGTGACCACAGTCCTTCTCTGCTGCAATGAATTCCATGGTACTGGTATTCCGTGGTCCCCATACCTTCTGGTGAGAAAAAACAGAGACCTGAGAGGCTGCCTTTTTTTTTTCCCAGTTACTTCTCTGTCCTTGTATATGGTCCAGGATAACTCCTAACTCTTTCAAATCTCATGTTTTAATTTCTTCATCAATGACTCTTTTACTCCTGTAAATCACTTCTGTAATACTGTAGTTCTAGGGCAGAAGTCATAAAAATCAGATCTTCTGAAAGTATTATGAGCAAATAACTTCACTGGAATAGAATTGAATGTCATTGTTTCCACCTGAAAAATCTACTGCCTTCTCCAAGGACCTAGGAAATTTCCTGCAAGATAATAAAGTTCTTTTTAAGTTCAGGTACCTGACAATTAGGACATGCAAACTTTGTAGTAGCCCAAACAATTAATAAATCAGCATGCAAAGACATATTAAAGTAGTGCCAAGTTGAATGTAAAATAACAACTTCATAACATCTATGCCCGTAATGGACATAAAAAGTGATGTACAAAGGTGAATATAAACATATTTCTGAATATTTTGATGTTATGGTATATGTATAAATATACGATTTTCTTACATTTCCACTGCATGTGACTTTACTAGCTCCTTTCCATCTAAGTATTTTTGTACAGATTCAACTTTCTAATATGTTCTAACAATTACAATTAAGTGTGTGACTAGATGTGCATGTACTGAGGGCTGTATAATGAGGGATACTCTTGAGACTTTATTGATACTTTCACTGAAGAATAAAATGATTAATTGTGATGTCAACAAGGCCATCACTGAACATGGATGAAAAATGACCAGAATGATGCTTGGTGCTTATCCTGCTTTTCCCATTGCTTCCCTAAGAAATCAGCACTCATTAATAAGGTTTAGGTAACACTTAATCTGAGCTCTTAAGGTATTAATCAAAAAGAAATGTACAAATAAAGGCTTGTTGCAATTAAGGGGCTAGAACTAATGGATTTACCAATGAGTTCAGACATCTATTTTTTGTCCATGAGAGAAAAAAAAAAAATGGAACACATATGCTGTGATTTTGGTCCATGAAATAGAAAGGCACAGATCTTTAAAATCATATACAACAGGATCAATATTTCTCTGACAAGAGAAACACACTTGATATATTATTGATTGGGAAAATAACCTGATGTTGGAAATTCCTGACCACCCTATGAGGTAGCCATGTCAACCCACAGGGACAGGTCTCTCATTCTTCATCATGTTCTCTGTTTCGGCTGTAGAATTTTGTTAATTAGTGAGACCCTGCTTGTAATCCAAAGTGAAGTAAGAGCAGGGAGAGCAAAGTTCTTGTCAGTATTTTTCCAGGTTAAACTACAGGCTGCTGAGTAAATCTTTAACATAAGACAAATGCAGTTAAACTGTTTAGCAGAATTCTTCAGTCAGACTTCTCACACACTACTGACAGCAAGTCTTAAGGAAGCATGAAATTATCCAACAGTCAGGAAGGCAAGAGAGGAAAGAAGCAGAGGGGTACAGTATTTTCCCCCAAAACAGCAATGCTCAGGTTGGCATGGACTCTTGCCCTTGTTCTGCCATTCGCTGTCCTTCACGGCCTTACTCCTTATAACCTCAGAGCTGGCTTGTGCCCTTTTTGAGATACAGCTGGAAACTCACAGTAATAAATATTGACTTTTTATATCAATGGCTACATTTCCAAATAATTTCAAGAGACTATTGAAAGTATGCTCATACTATAAAGTTTTCTAATCCTGATTTAAAGATTCAGTGTTACCATGTTTTTCAAGAAGTATCAATAATTACTTTTCAATATTTTTCAAAGCACTGTGCCTAAGGTTTCCTCCTTCTAAGTCTAGTCATTGTACTGTGTTTTCCTTCTATAGTTTGAAGTGTTCTTTTTCTGCTTATGTTCAGAGTCCTGTCACTGCTTCAATTTCTTGTACAAAATGAATTTATTGAGCTCCTTAAATTGCTTGTTCTCGGAACCCACTTCCAGTTCTCAATATTCATTTTTACAATAAATAAATAAGAACTAGGCAGACTGGAATCTGTCTGGCAATAGTGGGTATCTTTGGGTTGGAAGGTAATGTAGTTGCTTGAAGTTCAACGAGGTTGTAAAATACTATTACTCTCGTTCTGGGGAGATTGTATGAGCAGCCTCGATCAAATCCACCTTTCTGTAGAGAGAAGTAAGAACTATAAAATCCTCACCAAGACAAAGCATCTTTTCTCATTTAAACCCACAGAAAAATGTAAATCAGTTGTCTTTTCCTCTCCAACACTAAGATAACATTTCCAATGTATCCCAGGTATAAGAAGGGATGAAATATTTCTCTATTAGATTTGGTTAAGCATAGTGCAAGAATATGATTTAAAAAATGAATGTGTCTTTGAACATAAGCTTTTGGTTGCTTTCCTAAAATCTGGCAAGTGCTCAGAACATGGGATAGCTGCTCTCTATACCATTTTAATAATTTGGAAAGCCTAAAGATGAAAAATTAATTACTCAAATATATATACAGAAAAACAAAATTAAACAGATTGTCTAAGACCTATGATAATCTTTTAAGTATCTGAGTGCAAAACATATGTGTTCACCATAATTAGAAACTGTACTAAGGACCAATTTTTAGGTACTGCATTTACACGAGTAGCTGTGATTTGCCTGTGAATATTCTGCACCACTTCGGTATCTGCGATTTCAAAACACCTGAGAATATTTTGTTTTCAATAGTCATTATTATTAAAATGATAAAAGATTCATTGTTATTGCACCTGCACAGGTTCAGTGGTGCTGAGTGAGACAGCTGCTGCGTTTTCCACAGAACTCCTTCGCTGAGGGGTCCTGGGTGGGGCCAGACCCCCGCTAGCCAGCTGTTCCCCACCCAGGGCAGTGATGGCCAGCCACCTCCCTGCGCATGTTGGTTCAGGCGCTCCCAGAGGTGGAGAGGTGGCTCTTGGCTGGACAACCGTAGGTTTTGTTGTGGGGGACCCCAGAGATGAAAAAGGTCTCACATTGGTGTCCCAGGAACCAAGAGAGGGAACTTCTGTTTGGCTGGGGGTTATAAGGGAGTCCTGAAGGGGGGCGGGGTAATACAAAACAGCCAGTGGGGAGAGAGGGGGAAAGGGGCGGGTGATACAAAACCAACCGATGGGAACAGAGGGGCAGGAATGGGGGCTTTGGTTACATCTTGCAGGGGTACATGAATATTCATAAGAGTGGATGGGAGAGGCTTCTTACAACAAACCTGGAGGGGGCTTTCTTGGACCAAACCATGGTCCCTTGGTCTTTTGGCCCCCCCCGCTACCACACATTGCAACAATTCATTCATTAAATTAAAATTTTAGAAGATAATGCCAGATAGCATACAAAAGCGGGTTGCGAGAAAATGAAAAGTCTGTATAGCAGCAATGTGTTATAGCATGTTATTAAAGGTAACAAAAAATTAAGAAACTTAGATATTAAGATAATTAATAGTAACACACTGTATTGATGCCATATAGCCACAGAAAAAGAGACTATTCAGAAAATGAAAACATTATTTCTAGGGAATATCCTCTCTAAATTTTATATCTCAATTCAGGTTTGTACTATGAGAAACCTAATTACCTTGTGCATTCGCCTAACATACTCATCAATTATCAATCTTGCTCATAAATGCCAGCCTTATTCCTTTCTTTATTGTGAGATTAAATAAAGGACTGAAAGTATTTGGCTCCTGCTAATAAGAGACACCATAAATATAAATAATCTAATAACACATTTATAATTTAGTATTTTCAATGAGAAGTCCCTCAGATATTATTTGCAGGTAACCATGATGATCTTGCATCCAAGATTAAACTTCTTAAGGTATTATTTGGAGGTTTGAAATTTGCCTTATGTGTAGTTCATGCAGGAGCCTTCTTTTATAAATACTCCCCCAACCTGTACCCACCTTTCTTTTGTGTTCTGCTATACCACAAGATTTTTTTTCCTCCATGAACATCTTTAGTAAGTGGGGTTTTAATGAATGGTGCTGAAAAAATGCTTGTTTTTGCACATACCTAATCAACCTTAAGTAAGGCCCTGGTTCAACAAAGGCCATACTTAATTTAAGCACTTGACTGCTCTCATGAACTGCACGATGAACTGCTTGAATAAGGTTTGTCAAGTCACTTTTGCTGGAGCATAGTCGAGTGACTAATTGAAAAAATAAAGGGTTCAGCTGTTAAACAAAACTGTCTAGACCCTATTGCTAATATGTAATATTATGGTAGTCAGTACTGACATCCAGAATCACTTTTCCTTTACGGAACAATGCGAAGAAAGTCACTTTTACTTTCTGGAACCAGAGGCCAGTGAAAGCTGATAGTGATGCCAAACAAAACAGTTTGGCCCTTTCGTCACGCGTGGCTGGTGTCTTTTTAGTTCAAGTGTCTGGATGTGCAGTCCAGCCGGTTACCTGCCAAATTACCTCTAACATCAGCTTTCAAAGTCTCTCATTTTCCAAGAAGACCTTGTTACAAAGCTGTATAAAACCACATCACCTTAAGCATTTCAAAGAAGACCTCCATCACAGCAGGTGCTCTGACATCAAAGTAACAGCCTTTCTGGGGGAACAGTGTAAGTTTATTCCTTAATATTCTCATGTGTGGAGCCATATCTGTACGTGCATTTCTTTTTTTTTTTTTTGTCCTTGTCTGCCTTTTTGTTTTAACTACAAGTTCCAAGGCTCAGAGATGAAAAGAGAAAGGTCAGGGAAATATCTTATGTAGGCCAACGTCTTGTACCATTTAGCAACTTTCCAGGGAATTAAAAATGTGAGGGAAACTATTCTTTATTTTTATTAAAGCCTCTAGTGCAAAAATCCATACCTGTCTGGTCTGAATTTCTCTTCAGATATGTTTTTTTTCTTTTATAAATGCCCATATGGATTTTTTTAATGGCTCTGTGGAGCTGCATTATTATATATTTATATTAAATCATAAATTGCTTAAGGAATGATGAATATCTGAACTCTTTCCTGGTCTCACAAGCTGGAAAAAGTATATAAAATATATCAGGCAATACAAATTCTGTTTTAGGAAGAGAAATTGAAAATCTACTTCTCCCCAAAGCAAGCAGCCACTGTGGATGAATGTTTTTTATTGTGAAGTCTTCAATATTGCCTTATATGATATTTTGCCCTTGTGTTCAAAATTAGTACTTTTTACTGTGTAAACACTTTTATTTACATTATTTGCTAAGAAGAGCTTTGTCCAACATCTCTCCCGTTTCCAGCAGATTTGGTTTAAATCCAAAATTTAGTTACAAATTCGGCTGGTATATACAGAAACTTTCTTAGGGATGTCCAGTAAAGGCAAACCTACAATAATAATGATTATCCTGTAATGGACTAAAAATCATTAAAGTTATAATCTTAAACATCTCTAAAATCAATTGAACTTGCTCCTTCTTTCAGTCAGATTGCTAATTTCCTTTGTTATATATTTTTTTCACAACCAATTTTAAGTATAATTTGGTAGTTTCTGTTTCCGCTGTGCAATTAAATAGTCCCAGTACAAGACAAGCTTGAAATAACCACCTTTTCATGGTACATGGGAATAACCTATAACCCAACACCTAATATTACGAGTCAGTTGTGTTACAAAAAAGACTCTTTTCCTGTGTGAAAGTGTTGTGGATCAAAATTTTACAGATGCAAGTGTGGGCCAGTGAATCTAAATCTATTTTCCAAGGCCCTTTTTCTGATCCCACACCAAAGCTCCTGCATGTGAGGTACTCTCCTACATGCATGAGGTAAAAGGACTGCACAGAGCCCTCACACCTCTGACCCTCTGTCTCAAAATGGAGGAACCACCAGGCTGCATCTGACAGACTTTTTTCTCTCTTCTGCGTGGTTGAAGTTGGGAAAAATTGGTAGGAAATTGTAGGAAATGTTCCCTTTGAAAATAGAAAGCAATCTAAATAACCAATTAGTGCGCATTTTACCATTGTTGTGCTGTTTTCGCATTGACTGTGTCCTTGCACACACGGTTCCAACTGAACTATAGAGAATAAACAGAGAAATGTTTTGAACACACAGCAAATGCCACGAAATCACTTGCAATGTGTGATGCTTGTTACTGATCAGTTGTGAAGAGGTACATGACCTGAAGGCTGGAACAAATAGCACTGATACTGTGCAGCTGTGGAGTGGGGTAAGGCAGGCTGATTTGGGTGGAGAGGGTTGGATACTGGTGGAGGAAACAGGCTACACAGAGATTCAGTGTTGTCAAGCCATACGTGGTACAGGCAGGATTGATTTCCTGCACGACTATTGCGCTGTTTGACGCATAAAGACCAATCTTGGGTTATTTCCTCTGAAGGAGTAACCTAATAATTTGGAAATACAGGTTTGTATGTGTGAACCTCACTGTTTCACATGTGGGGCTTAGCCGGGTGTTTTCTGCCATAGAAGGTTGACCTTAATTTTTTAAGGCCAATTAAGGTCTTAATTCTTATTTTCTCTCGTCTTTTAGACTTAGCAGAGATCATTGTCATGCACCAGAACAACAACAAAAAAGAAACTTGCCATTGCAGCATGAAATCACATTTTTCAAAAAAATTGTATATGCACAATTTGCAAAAAGACCTGAGAATGGGCCTTGCCTGAAGTGTGAATAAAAAAGGTTGTTGTCTAATCAGCATGGGCACTGAGATTTTACTAAGCTTTGATTACTGCATGTCACACTTGGCTTCAAGGAAAAAAATATATCTGAACTTGTCATTTTGTTTATTCAGTGTTCCATTTTTTTTTTGCTTGGTCTTTTCTTCATGTCAAGGCTACTTATATCCTTATACATCCTTACATTATTTTGTATTTTCTTTTTTGAAACCTTCCTCTTAAATCACAATATAAAAGAACCCACTTAGTCCCTACTACTGTTTCACACTGAATAACAGGAAAATACTCATGACTGAATCTCAAAAAGCCTACAATAGGAGGCCTTTTGAAATCTAAACCTCTGCCTTTTCATTCCAGCCAGAGATGATGAAAAAAACCCTGTCTCTTAATCTGAAAGAAAACGGAGAAGTAGGAGGTTTTCAGAGCACAAATGAGAGAACACTTTTACAGTGATTCAAAATACTTTGTCTATTGAGGATTTTCAGTTGGCAAAGTATAAGGCCAAACTTGGAGTTGTGTCTATAACTAGGCAGAATTCATAATAGGTGTCATTTCATTGAATGCTGGTAATAATGATGTTTGTGAGAGAGAAAAGAATGGTAAAAAGATTCATCTTGACATTCATTTTAAAGGATATCATGAGATGAAGAACACATAGTTACTAGAAAATACAAAACCAGAAAATGAAAAAAAACCCCCAATCATACAGAATAAATGGTAATAATTGGGTTTTTTATACTAGAACTAGAACTTTACCCAGTCCTTGATTTCTCTTAAATGAAAAACTCTTTTTCTGTTATTTTAAAAATATTTATACCATGTTTTTAATATATGATGGGATACTGTCTTAGAATATTTGAACACTTATCCTACTTAAAATACAAATGCCCCTTTTCCAGAATTTCAAAAGTATATTTTGTGTTTTACAGTTTGCTGGATTTTGCAGGGATTTTGCCTAGGCTGAAATTTGTTCTATAACAAGTTCTTCCTTTTCTTCAAGTTTTGTTTCATTTTAAACGGGAAATATGACAATAAGTCAGTGGTTCTGTTGTTAATGATTTCTCGAAGATGGGATATGACTTCAGTAATTTCAATCTTTTTGATTGGTGGAATTAGTAAGAAGAAAGATGAAAAATAATAACGTGTCTATCAAGGGGACACAACTGCATGGAATTAGTAATTATTTTTTCTAAGATTGCAGAAAATTGCAATTAAGGAAAAAAATAAAAAGGTTTTACTAGTTTATAACAGTGAATTATCTTATCCAGAGGTGGTTTAGGTATTCTCCAACTTAGTGTTCCCAGTGAAGCACTCCAAACGATCTACTGCTCGCTCACTCTCCCATCCTTTTCCCTCTCCCCCTGCTGTGGGATGGAGAGGAGAATCGGAGGCACAAAAGGTAAAAACCATGGGTCGAGGCAAAACCAATTCACTGTAAACAGCAATGAGATAAGAAAACGAACAGTAACAGCAACAATATTAATAAAATAGTGTACAAGGGAGGCAAACAATTCACAAGCGAATGCTCACCTCGCAGAGCCTGACAATACCCAATACCCAACCGTTCACTTCCCGCTACTCCACCAGAAGGGACTCCTTTCCTCGCCCCTAGCAGGGATGTCAAGAGGTACAGAATAATGTCTGGGTCCCAGCCATGCTGCTACTGGCTACTGCAAAAATTAACCCTGTCTGGGCTGGAACACACGATAATTTAATATATGGCAAGTAAATTTTTGTTAAAAATATTAAAGTATAAGTCATTTACCTTTTTTAAAATTTTCGTTTTATGGACATGTAGTTAGTGTGCACATGTTGAGAGATGGTCAGATGTATTTTAGGTTAGCAGGTAATTTTCTTGTTAGAAAGATTTAGATTTAAATAAATTTACGTAGATATAAACATCTACAAAACCATAAGGACTTGTATTTCTGATGGATCTTGTGTTGCTATTCCAGACATTGTTGTTCTGGGGTCCCTTTTCCAAGTCAATCCTTTGCAAGCAAATATATACATATCTAAAAACTAAAATCAGGTAAATAGTAAAAAAGCATGGCTCACCCACTATTTAAATTAGATGAGTGGCTCTGCTTCTAGGAATCCTGCTTATGTTTCCTGGCGACAGTATTTTTCTCTTTTTAATGAGAGAAATTATCAAGAACAGAGGAAGGGTCAAAAGCTTTCTTCAAGTACAGTACAGTCCTACTGTACAGCAAATGTTCATGTCTTGCCTCCTTAGATCAAGATCCATTTTTGCCTCCTGTCTAATACTGTTCTGTGGCTCTTTGTCATTGTCCCTGGGTAGAACAACCTGTCTGTCAGTTGAAAGTGCCCTTTGCATTGGTAATAGTATGCTGATTTATGATTCTTGTAATGTGAGTAGTCACCTTCTAAAAGAAATTTGGACACAGCTTTTCATTTGAAACTACATCTAGAAGTATTCCTTTTGAAAGTGCTGTGGTTTAAAATCCCACACATCAGTGTTTATGTAGGTTAGGCATAGATTTACATGGTTCTGATTTTTTTTTTCTTTAAATTAAACTAGTTCTTAGTATCACTGGAATGAAGAGTATGCTAAGAAAATCATGGCTATACAGCTGCAACATCTTGTCTCTCTTGAGGTAACTTTAGACTTGATTTATAACACAGTTTTTTCCCCAGAGATTCAAATGAAAGTTTCATTTTCAGTATAAATGTGCCTAACCAATGTTAGGCAATCATAAGTGGTGTGAATTATATTGATCTTAGATTTATAATCTGCCTGAACCTATCCCTGAAAATCATCTGGCTATTTGTAAGGAATATCTTAGAAACTTTAGAAGACTTATGCAGTCATTAAATTCTCATCATATGCACACATTTAATAGGATTTTTTTGTTGCTAATCTCAGCTCGGCAGACTTAGCCCTTCCCTTGTTGCCACTATAATTTATATGTAATCATAATTTGACAACCTTAGTCTAAAGCTGCACTCTGTCCTCCAAGGAAATTTAATACCTTCTGCTCTGTACACTCACAGCATTTATCACTCTAACAATAGGTGTATATGACCCTGTTCATTTACCCTCCAACGTGTGCAAGGAGTTGCTTCAGTACGATCAGGTTCCCAACACAATATTTCAGTGACTGTTTTTAGCTGTTGACTTGCATACGGGGTGCTGTTGCTCTCTTCAAAGTGAGTTAAATTTCCAAAGAATTTATTATTTCAGTGGGTTTTCTTACCTTGCTTTCTGATGTTATGCTACCAGCAAAAAGTAAAAGATGAGCATATACGATTGTCACGCTTCTACAAATATACAAACCTGATTTAAATGTTTCCTATCTCTTGAGAAGTGCAGCTGAGGTATGTCCCAAGGCACACAGCTAGATATTTCTGACTACCAGATGGGTGTTTTGTATTCTTTGCCAGTTTCCACCTCTTCTGTTGATCCACCTGTTCTGTTGTGGTTATTCCCTGACTATCAGCCAAATGCCCACCTGGATATTAACACTCATTCTCCCTTCTCTGTGGGACAGGGGAGGGAAACAGGATGAAAAAATCTCATGGGCTTTCCTACCTCAGCCCTGCTGAATTCAGATTCTGCCACCCTCAGCTCAAGTGGCACAGGGAGAATGGGGAGGGCTAGCATTAGTCCACAGAAGATTCTTGCTGCTGCTGCTGCTTATTGCTTCTCACAGTTACCCGCTCCACCACAGATCCGCAGTGGGCTGCAGTGTGAATACCTGCTCCAGCTTCTGCTGTGCCACCTCCTCTTCATCCTCTTTCTCTTCTGACCTTGCAGCTGTTTTTTTTTACTTTTTTGGTTCCCTTTTTCTCTCTCTGAAAGAGCTTGGTTGATGGGTTTTTTTGCCTTTTCTTAAATATGCTTTCCCAGAGGTGCCAGCACCTTGGCTGCAGGGCTCATCTGTTCCCTCTGGTGGGTTAGTTACAGCAAGGCCAGCCAAGGCCTCTCCTCACAGAGAGGAGAATTCCTATATTAATTAAAAATTAAATATAATTAAATATAGACCACTAAAGAGTTGTTTAGTCTTTATGAAGGAAGGATATGCTGAGCATGTAGAAGTGCCTTCCAGTTTGATAATTGTTTCAGTGAGATCATTTAAGTAGGAGGTTTGGACCTTATCCTCATTTGCAAATTCTCCTTGACCAACGAGTATCCTTCACAAAACTGTGAACCTCTGAAGCCAGAGAGGCTGGCTACCAAGCATATTCCTTCAATTAGTTTCCTTGCTTGATATCTCTGAAACAAAAGTGTCACCATTCTTTGTGCCAAAGGACTGAGGGTTCTATCTAGGTTCTGTCATCATTCTGCGGTAACCAAAAGTAAGAGCCCAGTCGTCCCAAGTGAGAGCTCTAGGGAGTGAGGTAAGGTAGACATTTTGTGTAGATGATTTAAGTAAGGTACATGTTTGGTGTAGATGATTTATGTCCCTTTACACTTTTCCTTGCTCAATCCCACCCCTATGTTAGGTGAAGCAAATATGAACTAAATAAACCAGCTACCAGCTCATGAGAGGAGGGAAGGCAGATACCTTCTTCTGTCTTTCAGGTCTCTGCAGATGGAGCAGCAGGTAGACTGCATCAGGAGTCAATCACATCACTTTCATATTTATGGAGATTTCCTGGATCATGAGGATGTTCTCCTTTCCTGGATTCATCAGCCTTTGCCGCTTTGTAGTTTTGGGAAAGACTCAAGTACATGAGACATTAGATACTTCAGTATTTTTGCACCATGCTTACAAGCTCTAAAGAGTTAGGTATTAAAGTAAAACTAAAAAAGTGGGATACTATAATGTCGCGGGTTTGGTCTGGTTAAATACCCAATATCAGCAAACTATTTACTTATATGCCTCTGCCATGATAGGCAGAGAAGGGGAACCAAAAATCCAGTTTTTTGGGGGGCAAGAATAAGGAGTATTGAGGAAAAAACGGAAGAGCTTCAAGGCAAAACAGGCTCAAACTTGGTAATCTAAAGAGAATTTATTACTAACAGAAATAACAGTGAAAAGATAGAATTATGGGGAATTAAAGCAAGCTTCCAGAACAATCCCTTATTCCCAGTACCTCCCTCTTCCCATCCACCAATATACCAATATATACAAGGGAAACAAAACATGAGGTTTGGTCAGTGCACTCATTTTTAAGAGTCCTTCTTTAAGGAAAAGAGTTCCTTTTCTGTGTATGCCATGGGACTCTCCCCACAGAAGATAGTCCTCGATGAGCTTCTCCAGTGCGGTTCTGAGCTTCCACAAGCAACAGCCCCGCCCGAACCTGTTGCAGTGGGAAAATATCTCTTCCATGAATTTTTG